>MNCI01025089.1:430542-464436 GCA_015680685.1 Gnetum montanum
AGTCATGGGGGATGCCACCGCCATCACAACAATACCCTTACCGGAAGCCTGATCCTTATGGTTATTATGTGCAGCAGACAGTTTCTCCAGATGACTCTATGGGTCATACTACCCCACAATGTCACTACCAAGCTTGGGAGTACTTCAGAAGGACTCCTTCTCCTCCGGGAGACGTCTCACATTCCGTCCATCCTCTAACTCCACCCGCACCGCTTCCTCAAGTAGTTCCCATAACACCACCTGCTCCAACAATGCAAGGGGAATTGCCTACCCAACCGCAGCAACGTCACGCTGCGAGAGCTGTAAATATTTAGAGTGTAAATATCCAACCGGATACTAGTTCTGGTGACAAATGTACAAAAAAGAGACCCTTTTTCAGAACTAGGATCCCGGAAAAACTCTCGAAACAACAAGCGGACGGGTACATGTATAGGCCTCTAACTACTAATGCTTCGGAGCACCCTTCAGTCCAAGGGAGTGTAACGCATACGGTTATGTTAACACATACCGTAACTGACTGGATCAAGGTAGGCCACCTTCCCAGGAAACTAACTGATCCTGGGAGTCCCTTTATTTATTTGCAGATCGCTGGAAATGCGCCACATCGAGCTCTTCTTGACTCAGGTTCCGGAGTCAACTTAATTTCGTGAAAGATGTATCATGCTTGGAACCTGCCACAACTTAAGAAGAGCAATATTCAACTGGAGCTGGCAGACCAGTACATCACCATTCCTTTGGGGTTGGTGGAGGAAGTTATTACCACTGTCTGTGGTTGGTCCTACCCAGCAGATTTCCAGTGATTGATGTTAACAACAATGAAGGGGACTTCCCAATTATAATGGGAAGGGCATGGCTGAGTACAGTAGATGCATGCCTTAGGATTTGCAATCTTTCCTTGGAAATCTCTAAGATCAACATATGTGGAAAGATCGAGAAGAGGATAGTTCCATGCATCACATACAGTGATTCATCGGGTGATGACATGGAGGAAATGTCTGCATGTAACAGGTGTGCCCATGAGACTCTACAACACAGATGCCTATATGTAGCAACCACACAAGAAGTAGTAGACACCCCATGGTTGACAACCTCTCGTAGAGGCAAACAAATATGCATGGAATGAACTGAGGAAACTCATGCCAACAACCGTGGCATAGACACGCTAGAACGTGAGCGTCGCCAACTTCCACCCTTGAATCTAAGATCATCATTGCGGAGAAGTTGGGCATTGCTTAGAAATTCAAATAGGCGCTCACTTTTTCGGATCTCCCCCTTACAATTCAGTCATGGGGGAGATGGCCACCTATGCTAACCATATGGGGCCCTCAGTTCTTTTTTAGTTTTTGTGTTTCACATTTTTGTTTTACAAATTTCTTTAACTTTTCTTGTTTTTGTTTTACAACATCATTATACTTTTTCCATTTTGTGTGTGTGTGTGTGTCATCCACCATGTAAGTTCGTCACCCAATAAGTGTTCGGGCCAATGGGATGAACTGTTTTTTATTAATTGCTAATGTCTAGTTTTTACCTTTAAGTTACATGTTGACACTAAGGTATGTTCTTTTGATATGACAGGCAATGAGATCACTTCATCCATCCATCCATCAAGTCTATGGTTTCCCTTGGCTTGGAAATGTACAGTTCCCTTCCAATAAGAACTTTAACGAACTGGTGATTGGGCATTTCTCAAACTAAGGAAGGACTCAAGGATTGCAAAGGGTGTGACTTCAAGGGAACTTGATGCTTTGTGTTGGTCATTCACTTGGGTGCTTGGATGTTTTCTTCTTGGGTTTGCTTACTGTTCCGATGTAACCCAATAATCGGAAGCTGAGGCAATAAAAATAAGAAGTCTTTGCATGGTGTGGTCCCCATGCATAAAAACACAAAACATAGAAAAAGAAAAAAAAATGCAAAAGTGAGGATTCAAAGCACACCCCTTAGATGAAATAAATTTGGGCTACAAGCAGTGGTTATGGAACCAAAGTGTTCCCTCTAACTAAAGCCCTTCTCGCTTCCCATTCTCTCCTTTGTTTCGTTGGAATGGTGGTGGCTCTTTGAAGATGCATCCTTGTTGTCCAAGTGGATGCGTTAGCTAAATGCATTGATGTGAAGTCACTAGAAGTGGTTGGTTTGAGCCCGGAGTTGGAATGAGATTCGCCAAGTCACATTAATCACAAAACACACAAGGGGCTGTCCACCACCTTGTTCTTGGGATTCCATTCCACTTCTCTTCTTTCCACCTTTCTCTCCATTGTTCACCTCATTGCCAGTTGTATCATTAGTGTATATTTTGGTTGATGCTTTGTTTTATTTTTGGTAAATTCTTTTGGTTAAGACTTTAACTCTTGTTCCAAAGGACATTCTCAGAGCCCACGGACTCTTTGAATGTGGGATTGTCAGGGCATTACGGGCATGAGCCTGCTTTAGAGAGGACCCACTCGCATTCCTATTTGGAACATTAGTTAACTTCTTTTCCTTAACATTTTTGCAATTAATTATCATTTTTTTTCATTTCCATCATGACATTCCTTTTATCGATGCCATAGTTGTCCCTTTTACCTATCTTTCTTACTCCTTTTCTTTCTCCATTCTAACACTCCCGGAGGTTCGTGATTAGTCATGGGGGTACAGGGCCTATTTTTTCGATTTTTATCCTAAGCCCTGAATTTTTTCGTTTGTCTTCCCAACCCCTACACCTTCAGTAGTCATCCACTACATATTCCTAGATCCATATCAGCCATACCACAACCTAGCCAATGGACTTACACCGCAGCAAGGGATTATTTCCTGAATGATTCAATTACCCTTGCTAATATATGATTGTGTTGTGTGTGCAGATGATGATCATACAACAATGGAATGGATCTGGAGAAAACACTTGGAATGGAGCAGCACTGAAGAAACTATGCAAGGAGTAGAATGGATAATGCGTTTACAGATGGACAACGAAAGGCGCAATCTAGGCGTTGGTAGCAACAAGACTCTTCTCTCTTCTTCTCTCTCTCTCTCTCTCCTCTATTGTCTCAGCTGCCAAATGTGGCCTGATGTCATTGTAATAAGGTGTTCACCCTTGTTATCATGAACACCAGTTTTTGTCAATTCATGTAATAAAGACCATTCACATGTCATCCCATTAGTTCCATTTTCCCTAATAATCCCATACCTACCTAATATCATTGTAAGGAACTTGAGGACGAGTTTTCATTTAGTCATGGGGGTATGATGAGACGCGACCTACATGTGACACGATATCGCATCCCATGCGATATCACATACGCGATATTGCGTCTTTCCCTGCGATATCGCGTACGCGATAGCGCGGTCCGCCACCATATCTATAAATAAGAGGCAGCACTCCCCTCATTTCCCAATCCTGGCTAGAAGTAGCAAATCTCTAGCAGATTGATCACTCTAGAGTTAGAATTTTTCCCATGTGCTCGTAGTAGGAGTCCTAGAGTGAACGGCTCTTTATTCGAGTAACTTGTAACCTGAACCCAAGTTGTGTACAGCAATAAAGACGAACTTGATTGGATAAACCTTGCAGCACATGGCTTTATTTATTTCTTTTATTTACAGCTTTCCTAGTGCGCACAAGTACTACTTGATTACGAGTGTCTACGGACGTGTACAACTAATCAAGGAATCGGCTACTTGTCGCAACGCATGAATACAACTTGATTACGAGCATTGGATTGCTTGGTAACCTAGTAGCATATTCCAGGATTCTACACTTGGTAGTGCCAGTGGTTGTCCAATGTGTACAGCTAGTCAAGGAATCGGCTGCTCATTGCTAGGCTAGAACGTGTGATAAGTACGACTTAGTTACGACCACCCATGGGTGTGTAAGGCTAGCTAAGGAATCAGCTACTTATCACACTTAGGCTAAATAGGTGCCTCAGTACGACTGCTTCGAGCACTTGCATTACGTGTGGTGATGCCAGTAACGATTAGTGTTTGGTAAACCACAGTTGCATAGTTCAGGGTGTGTCCAGTAAGTGGGAATAGATGCTGACGCTAGTTAATTTAGACTTAGGACATTAGTTAGAGTTAGCTTAGTTTCTCAACCCTTCTTCCCTGATAGCATAGAAGATAAACCGTGAAAATACCAAAAAAATTATATACCTCAGACTTGCTTAACCATACACCATGACACATACAAGCAAGCCTGGGAAGACAACGAATGATTAACCCCAAGTGTTTCTTATGGCGTTAAGGCATTTAGTCTGCGGAGTTCGACTGGATCGCGCGTGCACACTCATATTTGTATGGTTGATTGTAGGGGTACCTCGCCACTTATCAATAAGGTTCTCTACTAAAATCCCACACATGTGCCACAATGTACTAAATTTCAAACACTGTGGGAATGACCTTATATTATTTATGCAACTTTTCCTTTAGGGGCCATGGCAATATACAATCCTGAGAGCCTAGATAAGAAAATTTTGGTTAACGTGCAACAAACCAAACATTTCTAGGAGCTTAGGATAGCTAGCACACATGCTACCTCTCTTGATGGATAACCCTACTCACTATTTTGGATTTCCTCCTTCCAACTTAGTCATGGGGGAGATGGCCACATATGCTAACTGTTCTAGACCCTTAGTTCTTTTTGACTTTTTTTTTTCTGCACATTCTTTCAATTTTTCTTATTTTTATTTTACACCATCATTCATTTTTTTACTATTTATTTGTTTGCTTGATCTACTTTTATTTGTCATCCAATAAGTGCTCATGATGGTGGATTGAATTATATCATATTAATTGCAAATGTTTGATTTTTACCTTTGAATTATGATGCTGATATTAAGGTATGGTTCTTTTGGTAAAATAGGCAATGAGTCCATGCCATCCACTCATTCATACAACTCTATGGTCTCCTTTGGCTTGGAATTGTATGGTCCCCTTTTTCTAAGTAAACTTGTTAATGAATTGGTGGCTGGGTATTTTTTAAACCAAGGAAAGACTCAAAGGATGAAAAGGGTGTGACTTCAAGGGGATTTGATGCATTGGTGCTAGCCATTCTCTTGGGTGCTTTGATGCTTTTTCTTAGGTTTTCGACCATTTTGACATTGTTCAAATATCAAAAAGCTAAGTGAATAAAAATAAATCTCCAAACTAGTTTCTACCATAACCACAACTCAGCCAATGCACTTCATATTGAGGCAAGGTATCAACTACAATGTGATTTATCTACCCTTGCTCATTTGTGACTATGTTGTGTGTGTAGATGGCAATCATATAAACAATGGACTATGCTTGGCACTTAGGATAAATTGGAATTGGAGCATTTACAAAAGGAGCAAGTCTGGTGACGTGGCTATGGATAAATAGCAGAAGATGCAGTCTTGGCATTGGCCGCAGCACGCTCCATTTTCTTTCTTTCTCTCTCTCTCTTCAAACTACCAAATAAAGGCTTGGATGTCATTTATGTATGAGTGTTCACCACAATGGTCATGAACACTAATGGTGTAATATGCTTATTGATACGTTCACTGGGCACGTTGAGTTTGTCATCCCATTCCACCATTAGTTGTCAATTAGTCAATAATCCCATACATTTCCAATATTTTGTAAGGAACTTGAAGACGAGTTTTCATTCAGTCGTGGGGGTATGATGAGAGCAGTTACTCTAGTGATTACTCTAGAAGTTACTCTAATTATTAGAGTGGTTACTCTAGTAGTTATTCTAATTATTAGAGTGGTTACTCTAGTGAATACTTTAGTAGTTATTCTAATTATTAGAGTGGTTACTCTAGCAATCACTCTAGTAGCTATTCTAATTATTGAAGTGGTTACTCTAGTGGTTACTTTAGTAGTTATTCTAATTATTAGAGTGGTTACTTTAATTATTAAAGTAGTTTCTTCCAAGCCTATATATACAATGCACAGGCATACAATTGAGGGGAAGTCTTTTAGTAGTCAAGTAGCGAAACTCTTATAGTCTACTTGAAAGTTAAAGTATTTTTCAAGTGCCCATAGGAGGAGATCTAAGTGTGGATTGATCTTTATTGGAGCATTGTGTACCTGAGCACACCTTGTGTACGACAATAAGGACAAGCTCTTTAATTCATCCTTGTAGTACTTGAGATTTGTTTACTTATGCATTTATTTTATTTTATTTTATTATGCATTTATTTTATTTTATGCACTTTACATTTTTGTTATTAGCACAACAATTCATTTTAATCAATTAAGAAAATCATTAAATTACACAAGCATGACCACTTCGAGCATACGTGTAACACTTGGTTACCTAGTAACGATTAGCATTTGGTAATTCCAGCAATTTTTCACTGGTTTAGGATGTGTATGAAAAAGAAGAACGAATGCGGGTGTTAGGATTAGTTAGAACTTAGTTAATGAGTAGTTAAGTTAAATTAGTTACTTAGTTACCTCTCTCCTTCCCTACTAGCATAGGACATAAAAACATAAAAGCTATAAAAATCATATGCGTCAAGCTTACTTAATCATACAATCATGACATATAGGTAAGCTTGGGAAGACAACGATTAACCAACCCATCCTTGTTCCACAAGGGCGCATAAGCACTTAGTCCTTGGAATTCAACTAGATCATGCATAAAATGCTCATATTTGTATGGTTGTACATAGGGATACCTCACTGCTCATTAATTAACATAAGCACCACAGCTTACAGGGATACCCGAAGGCTTGGATCAAGCCTTCCAAATGATCCATGACCTTACTAAATAGTTGTGAAAACTTAGGGTCAATGCAACTCAAATGATCAAGGTTCTATATTTTTACCAAGATGATCCTATAAGCCCTACAGTGCCTCAAATGACCTTACCCACAAGCTTGCCTATTCCAAACTTCACCAAATACAATGGTGAAGGGAATTCTAATGCACATCTAGTCATCTTTTGGTTTGAGTGCCTCTTCTTGTAAGATTTGCCTCGTATTATACTAAGGATTTTTTCATGTCTCTTAAGGGCAAGGCTTTAGATTGGTACCAAACCCTACCTAGAGATTCCATCTCTTTCCTTGAAGATTTAATAATCTAATTTTTCAACCACTTTAGATACAACTTGAAGTTAGATGCCACATTGGATCAACTGATGAAGGTGAGGTAGGGGCCACTTGAACCAGTCAAAAGGTTCATTCAATGGTGGAACTCAACACTTAACAAGATCCCAAAACCTATTGCTAAAACTCAACTCTTGGCCATCTATAAGGGAGAAATAAATGACTTTATCGAGTCAAATCTATACTACCTAGAGTCCCAATCACTAAGCTAATCCCTCTCACAAAACAAGAACATTAAGAAGGTAGTTGAGGTAAGCAACAATCTGGCGTATGTGGCCTTTAAAAACCAACATGTAAGAAGAGATAGTAATAAAACCAAACAAGAACATGAAACTATGGTTGCAGTAACCAAAGAGTTAAAGAAAAGGAACAGATGGGAATCACCATCATGAAACACATCCTAAGACTCATCCTAACCATTCACTTCCTATGCTCCAAATCAACCAAGACCAAACTTTGGCCAAAATGATAGATCTAAGTACACTAGGTTGCTTATGAAGTCCTTTGAGCTTCTAGAAAAATTGCTTAAAGATAACCATATACAACATAAGCAACTATATGAAGAGGCTAATAAGAGGTACAATCATCTTTGTGACATAGCTAAAGACCCAACGATAGCTACCAAAGATGATCCCAAGCTACTGAAGTACTTTAGACTTGATAGGTATTATCATTATCATCATATGGCTAATCATGACACTGATTTCTTCCTAGCATTAAAGGATGACCTTTAGAAGATGACAAACCATGGAGAGTTGATGTTGAATGAGCCAAACTCTCCATGACCCAACAAAAACTCCTATATTATTGCATCATTCACAAAAAAAAAATAGTCTAGTCCTCCTAGGGAACCATTTGTCATTAAGATGCCACCATAGCCCCAAAACACAAAGTCTAGAAAACCATTCATCATATGGATACAACCTCCTCCATCCCATAAGAATCCCTTGATCATACATGTTCCATATTCAGTGGCATCAACTTCATAGCCCAAACCACAATTTTCTAATTCTCTAAAGCCTAAAGGACCATCTTTTATCTAAGCCCCTTCACCTTCAACAAGCAAGAACACAATAACCCATGACCAAAGCCCACCTATTATGGAAAATAACTTAGAGGTTAGTAAGAAACCATCATCCAAATAGTGATGAAAAGAAATTGTCACCAAATCAACAATAAAGCCCACTAAAGGTGGAAAAAAAATACTTTGAAATAAGCTACACTAAGAAGAACTACACTAATGAAGAAGGGCCCCAAGGTACATGCATCAAAACCCAAGCCACAAACCCTATGAAGAATGAAGGAGGTTAATACCACTAAGCCCAAAATTTTACAAGTCAAGAGAGAGAATTTTCTTACAATAATAAAAAAAGACAAATGATTCCTAAAACAAAAGAACATGTCACTAAACTTGTATGACTTTGTCCTAGCATCGTCTACTCATAAGGACACACTAGCTTGAGTGTTGAATTCTATCCCTATGAGTAGAGACATGCCCACCAACAGAGGATTGATTCACTCTATCATTAAGTAAGGTTCACTTAGGGAAAATAAGGATCAACCTATACTTAACTTCCATGATAATGAAGTGAAGATTCATTTTTGAAATGAAGAGGTGCTATCAGCTCCTCTTCTCATTATTATGTGTTGGCAGATACAAGGTTTACCATGATCATGTGGATGATGGAGTGGCCATAAATGTGATACCATATTTTTTTGTTGACAAGTTAGGCTTAACCAAGAATATCCAAGTCACCACTACCTCAACACTCAAGTCATTTAATGGGTCACCAATAGCAATGTAAGGCTCTATTTCCTTGGAGTTCATAGCTAGCGAATAATTTTCCACATCTGGAAATTTCCTAGTAGTTGAAGAGATACCTAGCTTCAACTTGATCCTAGGAAGGTCATGGTTAGTGAAACATCAGGAAATTTCATCTCCTATAAATTATGAGATTCACTATCATACAAGGGTGGAAAAATTATGATCTGTGGGGACAATGTGTCTTTGCCCTTAGTTAACTATGTCAACATTGACCGAGGTTCCAAGGTGGAGTTTCATGAGAAGACTCTCGAAACTCAAGCTAGGGCCAATACCAAGAGAAAAACCAACAACAATAATAACGATGAGCCTAAAATCACCAGACCTATGGCATTAAGAAATCAATAAAAATGCCTATTAATTTCCATTATAACAAGAAGCATGATGAGAGTGTGATCGTGCAAAGTAAACCCTTTGGTTTATCAAAAGTCAAGAAAAAAATGCATTGTAGATATGTTAGCTTCTTTTGCTAATAGAAGCTTATTCACCTTTGCAACCTTATACCATGTTTCAAGGTTTATGTTATTCTTATACATCCTTTTGACACTAGCCCATACTTGCTAGGTAGGTATGACCTCATGGCCTGCTAAGGCCTAAAACTAGCACTACAACCTACTAAGGCCTAAAATTGGCACTATAGCCCACTATGGCCTAAAAATGGCAACCTTATGGCCTGCTGAGGCCTAAAATTGATGAGCATAAACAACTCTTCTTTTTGTCCCTATACCAACATTGTAGATAATCTACCTGATAGCTTTGTTTAGCAAATTTTACTTATATCCATGTACTTTACTTTACAATTATCATTACAACATATTTTTAGTTACTAGTTTCATTTTTATAGCCCTTTTTACATTTTCCATTTATATTTATAAAGTTGGAACAATAGACATATTTCACATTGTTTGACAATAATCAAAGAATACCTAAATGTCCATATGTCTATGAACATAGTTGCACTATGCAACATACAACAACATGAAAAATACATCGTCTTTATGAACTCTGTAATCAAATGAAAACAACTATAACAACAACAAAGAAAAGCATGGTAAGGTGTAACTGGTCCCATAGTAGCCAAAGTTGAGCCATAGGGGAAGAGAAAAGGTCATCAGCTACATCATAGCCAATCATCATCACAACTTGGGACCTGCGAACAATAAAAATGTTTATGAACATCAAACTAAATAATAATTGATAAAATAGATGCATAAATATATAAATTTGACATGATTAATGGACATTCCAAATCTTAAAGATAAAAATTTTAAGTGCAATCATAGGTTTGGCTCAATAGTACATGGTCATTTATTTTCATTAAAAAGGAGGAATAGGTTGTAATGCAGAATAAAAATGGCTTAAGAGCTTTCTCGATATATATTCACGTGAATACTGAATGCCATATCTTTAATACCACATCTTACAATTTTACTGAATATCATTTCAGAAAGTTGATCAAGGTTTTCATGAGCTTCAATGAAAGATAAAATCAACATAATAAGAAAAAACATAAAACCTATATCCAAATGCTTTATTTAAAAAGATAATATCTACCTTGATCTAGTCGTTGGAATATTGCCATAATATTCAAAGTAGATGATGCAAGATTGATTCCTTGAACAATCCTTGCATGAGCCATCTTAATTCTATGACACAAAAGAAAAATAGCATCCCAAAGACAAATTCATTTTTTTTATCTATAGTGAAGAACTTGGATTATAATCAAAATTAAAATTCAGCCTATCAAAGAGAAGGATCCACATTCCAAGACTACAGCTCAAAGGTATCATGCACATGCATATACAAATGGTAGAACTTGTGATCTTACAAATGAACCTAGGGAGACAGAGGTTTGATTTGTATGCTCTTAGTCAAATAAAGCCCTGATTCAATCTGTTAAAGAGGTCTCTACATGCAAGTACTAGTTTATAGTCCAATGCCCAACTCTTTGTAAGCATCCTTGGTTCCACGAATAGAGGCCTACATGGTTTACCATTAATTGTACCATTGTCTTAACTAAGAAGATTAGAGAAAAAAACCCAGACAGAGACTAACAACTTGCTATAAGTGATTTAATTACTACAACAAAGGTACTTTGATGTACTCAAGTTTAGTAATGTAAAAGTGATCTTGATAACATAATCAACTCTTGCTATGATGTGGCTAATTAATTATGCAATTTTACGACAACTTGAGCTCCATTTTGTCCTATTGTGGCTTTTCCTAAATGATTAAAGAATGTTTTGAACTATCAATGTACATTAAATAACATTCTTAGAAATTGTAGAGAGGTATTAGTTTGTAGGGCATTAGTGACATTTAGTAAATTCAAATTAAAAATGGATTCCCCACCATATTATTTTTTTAAAAAAAATCATTTTGGAGGCCATGTAGGACTTGCAAGGGCCACGCAAGCCTGTACAGGCCATGCAACCCTACATAGGGCTACACTGGCCCTTAGAGTCGCATGCTGTGATGCCTCCTCACTAGCCCTACCTTAGCTCACTACCATCAATTGCACTCATCACCTATCTCGCTGAACCTGCACCGCTACTGCCTTATTTTACTAAATTTTACCCTGCCTTTACCATGTTATGACTAAATTTTACCTTGTTTTACTAAGTTTCATATTGTGTTTTTCTTATAATGGCCTTCCCAATGAAATAGGCCCCTACCAAGGCTTGCTAAGGCCTTAAACTGGCAATGCAACTCACTAAGGTCTAAAACTAGCAAAAGTATGGCCCACTAAGGCCTAAAACTAGCAATGTTATGGTCTACCAACGCCTTAAGTTGTTGGCCCCATGGCTCACTAAGGCCTTAAACTAGCAAAATGTGCCCTTGATTAATTATGTTGGGCCATATGTAGCCTACTTTGCCTTCTTAAATCCTATCCACCACTATGTTTGGACCTTACTTGACCTTATTTTACATTATTTCCTATCATTATCATGTCATTCGTGACATTTCACCTCATTTTCAACAATTTTTTTGGCATCATTTAGCCCTATTTGACCATGTTCCTTCATCATTTGACATCACTAAGGCTTTACTTCACCTTTTTTGATATTACTGTATGAGGTTTCAACCTCAATATGACCTTCATTTGCCCCTATATGACATTATGTAGTCTTTATTTTAACCTATTTGCCTTAACCCACATATTATAACAATTTTTTACTATGTTTGAACCTTTTTTTAGCCTTGATTTAATGTGTTTTGGATCATTTATGCATTATTGTTAAACTGTTTTGCATTGTTTCATATTATTTGACAATTTTATTACATAAGTGTCTCTTGATGAGATTATGTTATCATGCAAGATGAAGCTAGGAGGATGAAGAAGCAAACTTGACTAGCCTTAAAGCCTTATTAAATCCCTCTCATGATGTCCTTAGGCCAAATTAACCTTATGTACCGAAACCTCAATCCTAAAACCATTCTACTATGTAGCTATAACACCTTGAAGTAGCCTGATGACCATTGACTTTGAAGCCAGAAACATCATGGGGGATCCCTTAGTCGAAATTCCCATCTAAAGCATGATGGTGACTAGAAAACACATAAAACCAAGTTTCTCACTAGACCTTAAGCCTACTCATGACCTCATCAAGCCCTAGAAATATAACATTAAAGCCATCACATAGCCTTGATTATGTCTAACACTCACATGCTTATTTATAGTGTTGTTATCATTATTGATAGGTTGTAACAAATGATTGATGTTGATAACTTTGATAATCTACAACAAGCAAGCTTGCATCCTCCATCACTCTCCCCTTATTTGGCATAATGAAAGAGCTTCTGAAATTTTTAAATCTAATACACATCACGTAGATATCCTTATGTTGTAATGATGATGACTTGTTGTGGCCTAGTTTGGTAGTTGTCTCATGTAGCCCTATGCATTAATTTATAATAATAAGTTTTCTTTGTTTGGTTTTCTTGTTCTCATGTAGTTGTACTTATATGATGAAGCCTAAAGTCATTGTAAAGGTACAACTCATCATGACAAAAAGTCACCAAATGACCTCAAAGTATAAGATTTGATGAGTTTTCCCTGTCATAGTAAGAGTGCTTATTTCACCTCATTCCTATTACCATTCCTTGAACCCAACCCCATAGCCTAATTATAACCTTCCTATCCCTTAAATGATAATGTTGACCTATGATTGACATTTAGGCATTGTGGCCATATGAAATCTCTTTTGCTATGATCCACCATCAAGTATTTTGAATGCAACACATCTCATTCAATTGGAAAACCAACTTGAACTAGCCTTGGAAAAGAAACCCAATGAAAGTTTCACCCCACAGAAAAAATGTTAGGTGGAGAGGAGGGAGGAGGTGAAGAACATTGCTAATCTAGAATGGTTAGAAAAGACCAAAATTCCAAATCAATAGCTCCAAACATGCAAAGGTAGAAGCCTAATGGCCTACAAAACCTTGGAGTGAGGTGTTGGATCCTCAAATGCATTTGCTGAGTGACTAACATCTCAAAGCATAGAGTGTCAAAACTCATTGATTGATCAACATGTTAATGCCATAGCCATAATTTCAACACTTGAAATGCATGGTAAAATTTCATGATCACTTCCCTATAATTGCATTACCATATGCTCATCATAGCCTTACACCATCATCACAATAACTCTTCAAGCATGATTCAACATGACTGAATTAAGCACAAAGAGGAAACATCAATGATGAACCTACATTGGTGTCTTTTATTCTTTGTTGGTGTCTCTCAGGTTAATCCTCTAGAAATCAACAAAGAGGGGCTAATGAAACACCACCAGAAATGCATGCTGCAACCTTTGTAGACTTCACTCCATGAAACATAAGACTAAACTTCATTGTAAATGTGAAGATTGCAATATGAGAGATGCAATTTCACATACTTTAGCTTTGGGGGCTGAAAATGCCTCATAAGTAGTCAAAGCCTCAACCCCTAAGTAAAAAAAGCTACATTATGCCTATATTTTGGCTTGGAAGGGTTAAAATGCTTTTTGGATTACCAAAATTGGCATTTTGATGGGTTTTATGGGAGGTATAATATTTGCTACGCTAGAAACACTTGTGGAGTGTGTAACATCACCCATGCCCAGTGTTGGGGGTATAACTCTTATCTCCCAATGTTGCTACTACACACCCAACATTGCAACTTCATCCTAGTGTGGATGTGTCATATTCTTAAGTGTGGGTGCCATACTCCTAGCATGGATGCCATACTCCCAACATGGGTATTATATTCCAAGCATGAGTGTCATACATTTGTGTTGCTACTGCACCTCCCAATGCTGCATCTTTTCCCTAGCATTGCTCTAGTGTTGGTCTAGCAGTGCTCCAACAAGGATCTAGTGTTTCTCTAGTAAGGGTTCAGTGTTGCTCTAGCAAGGATTCATTGTTACTCTAGCATGGCTCCTATAGTTCCACCATTTCTATTGGAACACCTAGCATGAGTAAAAGTTAGTAAATAAAAAGGTTTTGCTACCTTGGGGCTATCAAAACTTACCATACATAGACACTTGCAACACCTACACATAACAACAAATATTCTAACAATTAGGCATAACATTTGTAGAAAAATTTATGGCGAAAACCTTATAAAAACTAAGCTCAAACACCATGAAGGGGTTCCACATTTTTTAGAATTCCAACACTTACAAACACAAAGATTTTGGAGCAATTTTTAGCATGGAACCGATAACCATCATAGCCATTTTTACCCCCTTGAGATTGTGTGTGGTCTTTCACTAATGTTGAGCAACCTAAACTTTGAGACTCCCAACATGGTTCTTCTTGGAAGCCTAAAACCCCCACACATCTCACCCCCCACACCACCAACACTACAAATTTGTTAAGGATTGCAACAAGGTTTTACATTCTAAAAGTTGTGAAGTATCTATATTATGGAGTTGACTATGGCATCCAAGGATACCTATTTTAATGAATTCCAAGCACCCATTGAAGTGAACCCCCTCGCATCCTCAAGCATTCCTTGTACACATTTCTGGACCCTCTTTTATTTTATAATAAATTTTAAAGTTTATTTTTTTGTGTAAGTTGGATTTATTTTTTCTATTTCTATGCATTTATTTTCTTAGATATACATTACATTTTTATTTTTCTACCCCTATTTACATATTCTAAGTCCTTGGGAAATCTACCAGACTATCCAAGGCACCTTGAATTCTATTTTTAGGAGGCCCTTGAGATCTGGGATTAAAGTTGTTTTGCTTGAATTTTTGGTTTTCCAGCAATCGAGATTTTCGAGTGTTACAAAGAATTTTGATTTAAAGGTAGATTTGATGGAATTTAGAAATTTATTGGTGTAGGATCCATAGCCATAGATGCTAGTCCAAGTTTGGTTGGATTGGCTATTCTAAAGAATGATTGTTTCCAAGGCTTATGCACAGAGCCATTTAAGTTGTCATCCATATACAAGTTCATAACTCTTCTGACATTCCTTTGTTGTCATTATGGGGGGATTTCATCTTGCATAAGTAAAGTAGGGAGTACTAGCTTTGAAGTGTGAGGTTGAGGATACTAGTGATGTTGAGGAGCAGAAGAAGAAGATTTAGTTCATGGAGGAATAATTCTATGTTACATAGGAGGATAATAGTAAGGAGTAGAAGCATATGTCGTGGAGTCCTATAGGGACATAGGCTATTGGACTCAATATCTACAGGGATCAAGGTTTTACTAAGGATATTGCTACCTTGGTTCTAGTAGTACTCATGAACTTGCAACAAATCATCACTTGGATAGTATGGTTGTTGTAGGTAGGGTTGCCAATAGTTATCTTTAGAATAATGTATCCTCCTAGGTGTCTACCTCTTGTTGAAATTTTGGTTTAAGGTATAAAACCCACACTCTTGGCAATGTGACATCATAAGGTAACAACCCTTAGGATATTTTTATTAGTAAATTTCACAACTTTCATATCTAATTCTGAGTCTACAACCTTTTTTACTATAGTTTCTTTTCCTTTTTTAGTAATATTCTAATATATATCCTTTTTCTTTTCTTTTGTTTGTATCTATAGCTTCACCTTGCTTTTATTTTTTCTCTACAATCTTTAATGTAGTTTGAAATTTCTCATCTATTCAATATCATATTTTAACAACCTTAGCTAAGATTTTTGAGATTGATTTTGGAATAACAAAGTGATGAAATATAATAAAGTTAACTACATCGATGCATGCTCATTGATACAACCCTGTGAATGTATCCTCGTCAATGTATGCCTATTGACACATCCCCATTGATGCATCTTAGGATGCATTGACACATGTGTTGACACTAATATAATCATTTCTTATATAAATGCACACGCCTGTTGCATTTGTGGTACCATTTAATCATTGCTTAGCTAGACTCTTGCAGTTTCTTCCTGTAGGAGTTAGTAAATTTTCCCCTCTGAGTGCCAGCAATAAGGATTAAAATGATTGTACAACATTCTATTTAAGTGCACATATATCTTAACACAATTACATGAACGGAAATAGAATTAAGATTTCCTCAATCAATTGCAGCACTTGAATTAGATTAACTTTACTTTTCAGCTATTTCCTTTGAATGCAATTTACTTTCTCATCATAAAGTAATTGATATTATAATTCATAATTAACATGAGTATGAGCCCTTTGATCATAACATATTAATTCTTGGTAATCCCATTAGTGAATACTTTGTTCACCCAATAGTAGACACTTGGTAACTTAGCAACACTAGTATATGTTTAGGATGTGTGCACAAAGTGGTAATGGATACTCCATGTTAGGATAGTTAGTTAAGAAATTAGTTGATTAGTTAGTTATATTAAATATTAAAATTATCTTTAATTAATCATTTAGCACCCACAAAAATAACAAAAACATATAAAATAAAACATCTTATGCCTTAATCGCATTTGACCATATGCATAGTCTAATAAAAGTGTTGAATGGAAGCACAAGGATCAACGATCACATATTTTCACTATCTAGGAACATAGGCCACTTAGGTAAATAGAGTCTATATAATTCAACTAGAATATGCATGAATGCTAGTGATTCATACGATTGGGCATAGGGAATACTTGCTACTCATCAACAAGGTTTTTCTTTGGACCACTTTCTCTAATGATGCTCCTTCATCTAGTTCACAAAGACAAATCTTCCTTTCATGGATAGAAGAATCTCTATTGTACTCTGTATTTTTTCTCTTCTTGGGTTCTTCTTCTTCCTTAGTCACTTAATCTACTTGAATTAAATGGGCTTCCATTTTTGATAATCTTGTTTAGGCATAGACCCCAAAATTTTTCCTAGTATTATTTCTGAGTTCATTTATAATGTAGTGTAACTATTCACTTTGAGAAAATTCATGACTTGGGAATTTGTAAAGTGGATAATATCTACCTAAGATTACATTAAGGAATGCAATATTCCTTTGTTTCTTCTCCTATATTTGCTTCCTCAAGTTGGATGCTTAAGACTATGTTTGATACTTGTCATTAAATAGCTTCAACATTGTACCTCACCTTTTGATGGATTCTAACTCCAAGGACTAAAACCAAACTTTAACTTCTTTAATGAATGTCCTTAGGAATATTTTCAGCTTTTTCCACTCATTTTCTATATTCTGCAAGACATAGGCATCATAGAAGGCTTACAAATGATGTTGTGGATTTATATTATAGTTGAACTTAGGGATGTTGTTCTTATCTTGTAGTTTAATTTAGCTATCCCTCTCATGTATAATAAGAATGTAGACTACCTCCTGGATGTTGATAATGTTGTTGGTAGCAAACCATGATTTTTTATAATCATAAAAATCCTCATGGTTCCTATCCTAACCATGTCTTCTTTTGTGTTTCCTACTATGACTTTGTTCATATCAACGCCCAGGTTCTTACTCTTATCTACCTTTACTTCAACCATCCTTGTAATGGTCTATTTTATCCTCTTCAACAAGTCTATGATCATTTCTCCTCCTATGTTGGCTATATTCATTCTTATTAGAGCATGATTAGGATGAGGATGAGAAAGTTGATGAACTAGGAGAGTTATGCTAGCTTACTCTCCTGTCATGACCCCTTTGATGTTCTCTAGGTGACCTACTAGTAGACCTAGGCCTAGAGGTCTCTCATGTATTGGCTCTTATCCTCTCTTTGCTTTAGTTTCTTTCAAAGGCTAATCATAACCATTAATTATTCAAGTAATTTCCACTAAGAGTGGAGGATTTTGGTGATGAAACCAACCAAATTAATAGTTAGTATCTTCATTTTTTGATGGTAATGTCAAGTGAATGATAGCTTCTTTTTCTTTGAATGCTTCATTGTATGCCTCCATAAAATGCTCCTTTAATAGTTAAGACTTATTGTATTGATACAACATGGACATTTCATTAGCCAACCTATAGTTTGAAGTTGCCACTTCAAGTCCTAACTTCATCAACACTACCATGAACATTGATGAAACTAAGTGATCAAGTGACGATACTATGTTTTCTTCTAAGTTCCTCCATAATAGTTATCTATCTTAATGAAGAATGAAAGTTAAATCTAGCTGGTATGGGTCTAGATACTGGTAGGCACCTTTATTTATTATCACACTTCATCCTGATTCTTAATGGTTCTATCACACCCATTAACTGAATCATTAGTAGGTGGGGAATCTACCTTGTAAGAAAAATACATTCTATAAGTAATATGTGCAACTTTAAATAAAATATTTTTACTTTCAAATGATTAATCATTTTATACTTTAATAAAAATCCTTGAATAATTCTGTCTAAAATACTAACACCAGTTCTTGGCAATGACACTAATGATGAGTGGCTAGAATCCCTTACATCCAATCATGAAAATCACAAATGTTCATATGTAATCTAGTCAAATTCCATGTATTGAGACTAGTTTAAATAACTTAGATAGCTATGTGTTAGGACATTGATCACAATGTTCGCAATCACACTCATGTGGGCTTGAAGTCATATCGTTAAGTGTAGTCGAGACACATGATAAATATCATTTATTAAAATATTAAAATATGAAATTTTTAAACTATTTAACCTAATTACATGGTGTAGGGACACCTCTTCCAATCCTCTTTTTCTTCCTTCATAGATGATTTTTGTGGGTTTTGGATGTTGGAAAGACATCTACGAGGTTCAAGATATGTCTTGGGTGAACACTAGGCCTTGATAGGAGATGTTTAGCAAGTGATAGAGACACCTAGGCAATTTTCTTTAGTTCCAAGTTAGGAAATAGCTTAGATAAGCTAAGAAAAAATAGAAATAGCTAAAAATCTTTAAGTTAAGCCTAGGGAAAGGTTTCTAGGGTTATTTTCTTTAATTTCCAATAAATATTATATGTGTTTTCATGTTTTTTGCATGAGTGTGATGATGAGTGGCATGAGAGCATAGGTTTGAGATTACAAGAGTATGAGATTACATCTCTATGGTCAATTATATGTATTTCACCTTTGTGTCTCTTATGTATACTATGTGTTTGGATCTATCTTGTATTTGTGAAAGAGATTTCATTTGGTTGTGCCTTGCATGGAGAACAATCATTGTGTGGTTATAGAGCTTCATGTTATATAATGTCATTTGAGTGTGTGTGAATGAATTATGATCGTTGTGAATTGTGAAATCATTGATTATAATCTTCTCTACAGTATTTGAGGATAGCTAGTTTTTCTATTTTCTAGCAAATTTAATTTTTTTTCCTAATACCTAAATTTAGTGGGATTTAAAGGTTAAAGAAAATAAGAATGAACCTGCTCTAGTGCAAAAGGTAAGTATATTCTAGCTTAAACATAAAGCATTCATGTCCAACTTGTTGTACACATCCTAAACATGCATTGCCATTGCTAGGTTACTAGTTGGTCATTATTGAATGTACCAAGTGTCACTACTAAGATTAACAAATATGAATACATTTATGCTTGAAGCTTATCGTACTTGCACAAATTACTAAGTGAAATGAAAGTTAATGAATTACAGTGTTTTATTTCCTATTCTACAAAAGAGTGATGAAAACTATAATAAAATAGTCTATTTTCTTTCATATGAAATAAAAATTACAACGCTTTATTTCCTATTCTATAAAAGAGTGTAATTTTTTTCACTTGAACTATAACTTAAATTTGTCTTTATGTTTTCATCTTATCATACTATATTTTGTGATATAAATGTCACATTCTATAACTTTGAATCTTGATTTATTATGGTTATTTCTTCTTTTATATTTGAATACACAACATGGGCATTGAATGTGATTGAAAGATAATGAGTCAAAGTGTATGCTAAAACCAACAAGCACTATAGTTTAAATTTTATGGTGGTTCCTCTCACGGTGAGGGTTCATCCTCCATTTTAAAGTAGATTTCAAAGAAAATTAAAATTCATTTCATCTAGGTTAGTGCATTATGACATAATGACAAATATGTCATGAAGCTTTAACTTGTAGCTCACAATGAAGGAATACTTTAGGTATTTGGCCCAAGACTGAGTACATAATATCATTAGTTTGATTTAATTTAGATCATGTAGTTAGTGAATAAAGACTTTTCAATAAAATTAACAAGATTTGATTTAACTTTTGTTATAGAGTTTGTGGTGCTTTAGGATCAGGCATTGGTGAAAAACTTTGTATGTACCTATAGTGATGGCTAGTTCATTTTTTAGTTTGGTCAAATCTAGCATTTTTTAGAGAAGGTTCTTAAGATATTATTTTCAAATGGTGAAAGGTGATTGCACATTAGAAAATTTAATTTTCTAAGGAATTAGCTTGTTACATGCTTCAACAACAAGAAAGACTAGAGTAAGGCTTGTGCAACTCCCATTGCTAGAGTGTTATTATCATAGTTAAGAATGTCATAAACTAGGCTGGTTGAAATAATTTCCTATTGAATGTGTGTTAAAGACAAGAAAACCTTTGTTTCATGGCTTCTTGTTAATTTATTGTATGTTGCAATGGTAAAGTCTAATCTTATAAATTGGCTCTCTATGCACAAAAAAGAGCTAAAGAATGATGCATTTACATACTACTATACATCTTCCCTACACTTCTTTTATGGTTATATGCTTCCTACATTTATTAGAGTCTTAGTTTATGGATGTCACTGTGACAGTGAAGAATAAGGATAAGCATTAGTTATCCAACTTGTTTCTTAGGGCTTTCTCCAAAGAAGAGTAGATTATCATTAAGATACCTTCAATAAAGCATTTTGAAGAAGCATAGACAAAGGGACGGGATATGCCAAAAAATGACTACTTATCACCATTAATGATTAGTGTGATACTCTGTAACTCTAAGTTTTTTAAAAAATGTTTGTTCACATTTAGTCAATTGTGAACTTCTTCAAGACTACATTAGAAAAAAGCACAATAGAAAAAACATTGTATAATGAAGCTAGATAGAAAGACATTGATGAAGATAATTCTATAGTAACAATCAAGTTGAAGGTTTTACAAGATATTAATAGACTAACTAAGTCATATCCTATTGTAGTGAGTAATGATCTTGTATATGATTTAATGATTTAAAATTACACAACAATTGGTTACTAATTCAAGGCTAGGACCTTTGGAATGTCGTTGAATAAACACAAAGAAACCTTTAAGGATGCTTTAGCATAAAAATACAACCTCAAAATTGTTAATGATATTTGTTGTTTTTTGAGTTTCCTATAGATATTATTTATGAAAAGTTGATATTTTTTAATACATTATAGGACAATATGTAGTACGAGTTAGGAGTAGCCACAACATCTAATTCATCGTGATAACTTAATCGCTTAAAAGGGTTACTTGAAATGCATAAGTTTATTAACCACATAAAGCATTTTTTTCATTGCATATAAAGTATAAATATTCTATGTAGTAGAAGCTCATAGCCATGGGAGGCTTCTATGATCATTATTTTGCTATTTACCTCATCATTTTTTTGCTAGTGCATAAATTGGCTACGTTTGCATGATTTAAAAGTGGTTTTATTGTGTTATAGTTGTACGACAAATAAAGATTTAGCATGGGTAAAATGCTATTTATAGAGTATTTTAAATATGTGGATTATGTTCTTATGCATACCATGCTATTTTATGACATAACCTATGCCTCATTAGTATCATAAAGCACATGAATTCTCTATATAGCATCATGCATAGAATGAAGTGCTAGTGAGGTCCTTGGTTAAATTTGTAAATTGTAACTTATTCATGATATTCTTGATGTCATATTAAGTAAGACTTTCACATGGCTTAGGAATAGCTTATAACCATGATTCAAAAAAAAATATTAATATTTTTTATTTGAGTAGGAAACATTAAACTTAAGGTTTTATTTGTAATATAGATTTATTTTGTTATACATGGGCAAAGTTGGAGAATGAAAGGGAAATTTGCCGATTATAACATTCTGCACTTGCCCACTTTGCTACTCATCCATAGCCGCTGGTCACCTATTTCACTATTTTAAGCAAAGTTAACAGTTTCCCACTCTGACATCGATGCATTGTCTTGATAGTTAACTAAAAATGTCAACGAGATTATGGAATTTGCTGTTACCATAATGGAAGAAAACAAGATTTTAATAAATATGGTGAAAAATTCAACGGTTTTTACACTGTGCTTTATAAACAATTACCGTCCTCCTATGAAATACGCAATATAATCAAGGCGGGACCCGTGGTGAGTCTATAACAATAACGGGTATATTACGGTTTTGTTTTTACATGTTACTTGAGACCGCCACGTACACACACTTTGCATCAATTGTCACATGTCATGTCACTCATGACTGCGTCTTTTTGTCGTCTTGTCGTCTGCTGGAGGGCCACTAATGTGGTCGATCTTTATCTTAAAAGATTCAACTAGTGGGCCAGAAGTTTGAGTGATATTATCATCTCCATGAAGATCAGGTTTGACCATTTGAGTGTAAGGAAAACGCTTCGAATATTCTACCGTCTATAGGTTGTACTGTATCTATGTATTTTGCACCCCTTTTCATAAATGGGATCCTAGAAATCTGAATATATCGAGTGTATGAATCTGATTAAAATTGTCAATATTAGCAAAACAGAGAAGTTATATTCACCAATGTTGGTAGCTGCTTTTTCCAATTTTTTTCATCTAACGGCTTAGTTAGAATGGAGAATCAAATATAAAAATTTTAGGTTTTTGTTAGCATCAGAATTAGTAAGAAACAATATAATAAACTTAAAAAATCTATAAAAGTATAATGCTATTTTATTAGATTAAATGTCCAATCCGATTTTGAATTGTCTTCAATGTTGCATTACGATTTATTGTAGATCTTGTGATTAATGGCAGATTTCTCAAACTATGTGATGAAGTGCTAAATGAATGCGTTGACTAGGGTACGTGTTGACTAGGGTACGTATACAAGACCCCATATACATGACCGCGTCCACGCAGCCCCGTCGACGTATCCCTCCATGCATCAACGTGGCGCCGTTTACACGGAGCCTGTTTCAGCCTATAAATAAGTGGACTGCTGCGACACTTAGGTACCTTTTTGGCAATTGTAGCGAAGCTCTTGCAGTTTGTTTCTGTGAGAGTTAGAATATTTTCCAAGTGCCCTCAATAGGTGTAAGAAAGGTGTCTCGCTCTTTATTCAAGCGCTAATGTACCTGAGCCCATTGTCGTAAACAACAATAAAGATGAGCTTTTTAAGCATTCCTTGTAGCAATTGGACTTATTCATTTGATGCATTTAATAGTTTAATATTTCTATGCTTTAATAATTCCTTAAGTTCCGTTGTTATTATTTCAATCACTATTGCTCTTTTATAGTTCGTAGAAACCATAAGTACGACCACCTCATTGCAGAAATTCAAAAAAAAACACAAAAACAAACATGAGGATTCAAAGCACACCCCTTGGTCAAATGCATGCACCCAAGCATGGGTCTTTCAATGACGTGGTTTACACAAAATAATAATAAAATGAAAAATAAAATCATAACTATGTGGGAATTCAAAGCACATCCCTTAGACCACCTCTCATGGGCCACTAGGACTAGTTATGGGACTAGCTTGTCCCCTCTAACTTAGTCCCATTTCACTTCCTTTCTCTCTCACCTGTTGGAGTGGTGGTTCTCTGTGGGGGCATTCTTGTATACTTGGTGGATGGACAAGGCTTCGCATGTTGCTGCAATGTCACTGCATGTGGTTGGTTTTGGGTCTGAACTCAGGAAAGGTCCTACCAGGTCACTTAACCACAACTTCACATAGGGTTTCATGTGACCAATAATCAGAATTCCAACTCTTTCACCTCTCTCTTCACTCGTTTCTCTCCATAACTCACCTCACTGCCCATCTTATGTTTTGAAAGTTTGTCGTGATTTCCATAAACTTCTCATGCCTTGGTGGGATCTCATGGATGGGGGTATTAACTTGCAATCACCATTTCTTAACCCTGGGGTCCATGGAATCCGGTGTTGAGGATATGCAAGGGCTACTAAGGCTAACGCCTGCTATGGGGAGGACCCACTTGCATATTTCTTGTCCACTTGCTAGTCTTCCATCCTTTTGATTTCGTTGGTTGATTTTTTTCATGATACTGATCACTCGATTTCTTCTTTGCGGAGTTCTTTTTTCCCACATTCTCTTACCTTTGACTCTTTTTCTAGCCTAGTTTACCTTCCTCTTGCCCTTAGATGTGTTCTTGGTCTCTCAAGCTCTTCAACAACCTCAATTTGATATTTTTAATTGATTTTTTAGGCTTTCTTTTGTTGGGTCAATGCTGGTCAACAGGTGCAACCCCCTGTGTACGTAGGCCCCCATATATGCAACCCCTTGTGTATATGCAGCCCCGTTGACGCAGCGCAGAAACCTTATATATATGCCCATAGCGCCTAACACTTAGCTCATTCCACACACAAATTAGGAGGGTATTTTTCATTTTTTTCCTTGACTCTTCTTCCAAGCACTTACGTTGTCCACCGCATGTCCTAACCTACCTATCTTTCCCCTCTTTAGCAACTGGAGGTATGCTCTCATCCGTGGGGGGGAGGGGGGGTGAGGCCTATTAGAAATTACTTCATTAATTAATTAATTGATTAAGACCTTGCACATCTTAAGGGAAGAAATGAAAACAACAGTTTAAACTCCAACTTATCCCTTATTGTTTTTTGGTTCTAACCCATCAACTAATACTCTAGGGGATTTAATGGGATGCACGTGCCAGCATCATAACTTAGTTAAACTGAGAAAGTGTATGAGGGCCATTTTTGAGCAGCTTGGGCACAATCTAATTAGTGGTTATGTTCGATTGCAGATGGCATTGAAACTAAGGCATCCAAATCGAGAGGGACCATCACAGCCTAGGGACAAGCATCCACGAATAGGAAGAGGATGAAGTGTGTAGAACCCAGAGCATGTGGAGGGCTCTCATGCAACCAGCCCCCTCCATGAAGGACTTGATGTAGAATCTATCCATCAGATTCCCGAAGAGGATATTCCTAGCGAGCAATTTCAAGGGGATGAAACTTTGAGGATAGCACCATGATTTGAGGTCACCCTGACCCAAGCATTTCTTGATGCTATTAAGCTGTGGGATGTGGAACGAATGGTCCTACAAGATTTAAACTTTGAAACATTTCTTGAAAATGCACCGGAAGATTTGAAGTTTCAATTGCAAAATTCTTCTATGTGGCCAATTATCACAACCAGTGGTGAATGGTACTTAGGAGAGACCTATCTCTTCTGAACAAATCAGCAACTGAGGTCCAAAGTAAGAATTAAGGACATCTATGTCTCTTACTCTACAGAAGCAATCATGCAAGCTCTGGGGTTTCCAAAGGCGAAAGCAGATGTGGTAGAGACCTAACCCTGAGGTAAAAGTGGACTGGATTAGGTGGTGCTATGGGATGGATCTCAAAGAGTTTGGCACTCTGACCATTGCAGAGAGAGTGTATTCAAAGATTGCATCTTACCACCTAAACCCAATGGTGAGATCTAGTAAAATCATTACCTTCTCTACTCGTGCATGTGCTGCCTTAAGTGGGAAATTCCCAATGAGCCTTCCACAATTGTTATTATTGGAAATTGAAAAGAGGTTCGTTGAAAGCAGAAGTGGAAGGTAGACTCTCCCCTTTCCCTGCCTAATCAGAAAGTTATCCAAACAGGTAGGGATAGCATAGTATGCCAATGATACACTCTAGCATGCCCTGATTATCTCATGGCAAGAAATGATGAAGGACAGGACTCTAGCCACCACATAAACTAAGGAGGAGCAACAATTACCTCCACCATCTGTGCAAACAACGAGGTCGGGTTCGCAAACCATCACAGAACACATACACGAAATCTGGCAATTACTCTTGAGCCAACAAGAGCAATCTAGAAGGACAGGTGGAGGAGAAGACCCTTCAGTCTATCACCCTGCAATGAGCCATTTGAAGCAAGTGGCTTTCTCAGTAAGTCTGCTAGAAAGAGTAGGGTTGATGTTCTTTATCGCCTGAATGTAGGTACCCACAAGAACTGATCCTAGTGTCTAGGAGGTAACGGTATCTAAAAAATAGTTATTTCTTGAAATTTTAGGAAATGCTGCTATTTTCTCAGTACGCTTGCAAGATGGCAAGGGGTTGACAGTCTTGGTGATGTAGCACCAAGAACAAGAGGTGGCAGCTGAAGTGGTTGCTGACACGATTGCTATGGCCCTCAACGCACCAACGACACTTGTACTAGACATACATGGACTTGAATATGTATAGGCATTTGCCAGGACTTCACGTAGCAGGATCGATGTAGCCCAACATGAAGAACTATTGGAAAAATTGGTGGGAACTGGGCAATCGCTTTTGGATGTCTTCGACCTTCTGGACAACATCACTACAACCCAGTCGGACCTGCTCTTGGCAAGGGGTAAGAGCCTTATCTTGGAAAGGCAACTTGAAGCTACTCAAGCTAATCGTCAGTGTTTGGTGATAGAAGTTGCTCAATTAAGAACCCAACTTGCCAATCCAGCTCTCCTCAACCATGAGCTCACCAGAGATGAAGCTTTTCAACAACTTCAGATCAATCTTCAGATAGTTGAGGATGAGCGAGAGTCGACGATCCTTGATAAGTCCTTGGAAGATGCTCATGCATATCATTTAAACAAGAACTTGACAGAGGTTCGTCAAGAGAATGTTAGGTTGACAACAGAGGTACATCGCCTGGACAATGTTGGTGCTAAAAACGAACCCATGAAAAGATTTATTCACCAATAGCATGAAGAGCTAGCTAGGGTGAACGCTGATGTGAGGAGGTTGGCCATTGAAAATCGAAATCTGTCTATGGAGGAGGTTCAAGCCTTGTGACAAAAATCAGCTATTGAAATCGCTGCTTGGAAGAACAAAGCCCTTAAGTTTGAAAAAGTTAAGAATCATTATAGAGACCATGTGGGATTACAAAAAGAAGTGAATGAGAAACGGATTCAAGTCGCAAAGGCTAAGATGAACCAAGTGCTCCAATAGCTCTGAGAAGGAGGTGAGGTATGGAAACCTATCTTTGATGGGTTGAATGCTTACAACCAAGCTGAGATCTACCTCAAGGAACTACAAATTGAAGAAATGACAAAATACATGGAGTTGGCCAACCTTCGCTATGCAAATATGGCTATGATAGCAACTAGGAGATCATGGTTTGAACTAGAAAATCAAGTGGCCACCTCGTATTCTTTATACGAGGGCAAGTTCCAAGTGCACAAGGTGACAAAACAAAAATTGGAGACAACAAACACGGAACCCAAGGTTCTTCACATGCGTTTTAAAGGACAACGTGCGATCATGGAGAACTTGGCCCATCGAATGAATGACTACTAGCAGCGAGTATTCCACATCGAACGAAAATAGTTCGCACCCTGGTTCATTAATCTAAAAGAACTCTTCTCTGCGTTGTCATTCCCTTAGGAGGTTCCAATCACGGCACACATTGGTGAAGCTGCTTGGACAGTGAATGATCCCAGAAGCAAGGAGGAAAAAATGAGGGTCCTCTTGGAGGCTTTCCAGTTGTCTCCAGAAGTTGTAGCTGCTATGGGGCAGCCATCATTCATGCCACTGCTGCCACATGGGCTAGAGGCTGGTGAAAGTCCATCAAAACCACCACCATTAGGGATGGTGTGATCTTCTCCTGCAATTTTTGCATCTTTTAACACGACAAAGAATCTAGGGTCATTAGGGTATTCAATTTTTTCTCTGAACACCACCATTTTTGTAGGTTATTATTCTTTGTACACTCGGGCACTTGGCATGTCATGTGTGTCAAGTCATGTTTGTTGCAATAAAAAGTCCATAACTTTCAAATTGTAGAGGAACTTGAGGACGATTTTTTACTTAGTCATGGGGGTATGATAAAGTGCTAAACGGTCGATGCGTTGACTAGGCCGCATATATAGGACCCTGTATACACAGCCGCATTGATGCCACCTTGTCAACACATCCCTCCATGTGTCGACGTGGCCTTGTTTACGCAGAGCCTGTTTCAGCCTATAAATAAGTGGGCTCCTGCCACACTTAGCTACCTTTTTGGCAATTGTAGGGAAGCTCTTGTAGTTTTTTTCCGTGAGAGTTAAAATATTTTCCAAGTGCCCATAGTAGGTGTAAGAAAGATGTTTGACTCTTTATTCGAGCGCTAATGTAGCTCTTTATTTGAGCGTTGATGTAGCTAAGCCCATTGGCGTGAACAACAATAAAAATGAGCTTTTCAAGCATTCCTTGCAGCAAGTGGACTTAGTCATTTGATGCATTTAATAGTTTAATATGTCTATGCTTTAATAATTTCTTAAGTTCCGTTGTTATAATTTCAATCGCTATTGCTCTTTTATAGTTCGTAGAAACCATAAGTACAACCATCTCAAACGTAAACCCAACACTTGGCAACCCAGTGATGCTTAACGTCTGGTAACCCAGTAGTGGTTAGGGGATGTTCAGGACGTGCACGGAAGATGGGATCGAATACTTACGCTAGGAAGAGTTAGGATATAGATTAGGATAATTATAGATTACATAATATTCCATTCCTTACTTTCCATCCCAAGAATTAGATGCTAGAAGATTAAGTGAAAAAGTCATAAAAATTAGTTGCCTCGGTCTCACTTAACCATCACAATTAGAACATCACAAGTGAGGTTGGGAAGACAACGACCATCCTAACACAGGGTTTTGCTTATTAAGGTCTAGTGTATGCAAAGTGCTTACAGTCTATGGAATTCGACAGAGTCGCATGTGAACACCCATGATTCGCATGACCCGTGATTCACATGGTTGGGCATAAGGGTACCTAGCCACTCATCACTATGTTTCAGAGTATTATTTTTATTTGTATAGAGATGGTGTGAGTCTTCTATCAAAGAAGATCGCCTTACATGCTTAGTATTTTTATTATGATAATTGATAATTATCATTGAAGATTTATAGTTATGGAAGACGATTGATTTTAAAATGTATCCTAGAACAGTTGTATATATCTTGTCGTCCTGGTATTGAAGGGTGGTATTGATATGGACCAGCCCAACCAGTTGGAAAGCATAGTAATAATAATAATAAGCTTCTCTCTTCTTCTCTTTTAGGAACTTGGGCACTGTTGCGATGCAGAAGGCTCCTTGTCTCTAACTGAACATCTTCTACCTTTAAATCTTTTCATTCTGAGCCATTCATCGTCGATCTCTACATGGCCATCTAAATGAGCCATGGCTCTGGAAATCCTATAACACGCAGTTAACTTGATTTTTTTATTCTATGCTGAACCATCAGCACATCGCACTGAGTGGAAGTCTTTTTCCATTCTCGACGGTAACTGCCCTGCTCCAGCTCTTGGGACACGTGACTTTGGAGTTTTCAAAGATTCTCCTATGACATCTGTTCGAGTACGTTCTGAGAACTGACATGAAGAAAATTATCATTGTTATTTGGCTTTACATAAACATAATAATATATTAATAGTGATATACCCAATTTTACGTAAGAACTACCCGTAGATCTCTGGTTATTTTAACGATTTTAAAATGAGTTACCATACACTGCAGAAAGCTGCTTTCTGTTGTGATATACCATACGTTTCATGGTAAAACAAATCTACGTGTTCTTCTGCCTATGTCCAGAAATGCACCGATCATACCATGCCCCTCCGTTTTCTGAGGTACACTATGTACTAGTTGCCACGCATCTTATGTGTTTGCTCAGTTTCTTTCACCAGGAAATCGGACTTTATTTTCCAAAGAGATGCCAAGAGAATTTATTACTTGAAAACGACATCCCATGTCTGCTTTGCATCACTCATTTTTAATTAAAGAAAAGCTGGGAAGTATTTACTTAATTGAAAAGGACACCCTATGTCTGTTTCATATGATCCATCCAATGATAAAACGTCCGTTTCTACTTTCTTTCCCAATCCAAAATAAGCCAAAAGCATTCATATAATTGAAAATGGTTGGTGAGGAACGGCTTGCATAGATTTTTTTTCAGTGTAGTTAGTTTCCTTGCTATTAACTTTACCTAAATCTATCATTGACTATTGTATAAAGAAACTTCATGTTATTAAAATTATATTACTCGAATCATTACATTTTAATATAGAAATTGTGAATAATGGAATACAAACTTCTTTACATTACCATAGCTAAATTTTTGGCATCACTTTGGGTTCAGGTGTCAAAATGAGGTTAATAGGGTATACATGGTTATTACCTAAAGTGTAATACAAATCCCATTACGTTGGATTATAAGAGCATAGGGGGAATGAATGAAAGATCAACTTTTTTATTTTATGTTTATTTTTTGAGTGGCTTTCTCCAAAGAGGAACCTTGATCTTATTACCATGTGAGAAATAAGTACATTACTATCACTTGAAATAATGAAACTGGCCATTCCACTACTACCACACTTGCAAATGAGGCAAAAAGTGAACCCACAACATCCTACTGATGAGGGAGTGTCTTGATCACTGCACTACACCTTTGGGGTGCTAAATTGAAACTGCAATTTTATTATTGCATCACTCTAAATAAACAAGTATATAAGTTTCAAAATACGGATTTTTTGTACTTTTAAGTATTAAAAGGATGTTTTCTAGAAATTTTAAGCACATGACTTGCCAACAGAATGTAATTTGAGGATTTCTACTTCTTGCAATTTGAAACTATACTAGTTTCAAGTCCTCTTTATATTCATCATTAGTGGTATTGAATATTATGGATGAAAGATGTTCTTAATAAGTAGCTTTGCAAAAGTTAGTCAATATTGTATTATTATTATTATTAAAATTTCTATTAAAGTCAGATATCTCAAATGTTTTTATTTTTAGTATTTATTATTTTTTTAGAATTATTAATTAATTATAAGAAGAAATGTTATATAAAAGGATTAAGTAGAAAATGCTAAATGTTTAAGGTAATATGAACTTGTTAATGATAGGCTATGAATTTATTCATTACTTAGTTTATTTTTTTAAAGAAAGTTGTAAGTTGAAAATTGTAGGGGATTGTACTCATCACCTCATGAATAGGATTTACAAAAAAAGATATTATATTATCTTCTATTGTTCATTATTTTGGCTACGAGAGGCTACCATCCTTCATCGATTTCTACGCCTCCATCTCTATTCACATTATAATGGTGTAGCTTGATCTTTATAGATTTTTTTATTTTACTTTCTAATTAATTTCCAAGTCTAATTCATGTATTGCAATTTTAACCAATAATTATTTTTTAACAAGTAGAGGTCTTCTCATCTTTGGATAAACTGAGAATAATTTCTATATAAAATAAAATGAAATTTTATTATGTTTGTAGACCCTTTGGATCTATTGCATAGTTAGCTTCATCATCATCATCATCATTATCATTTTAGCCTTGTCCTAACAAAATGGGGTTTGCTACATGAGTTATTTTTTGCCATTCATCTCTATGAAGAGCTAGATCTTTGTTTAATTACAGTTTCTTCACATTATCTTTAGCTTTTTTCCCATGCCTTTTTTACTCTTCTTTTCAATGACTCTCTTGCAACAATGATATAAAAATCTTTTTTTAATAACCTCATTGTCTAATCTTCTTTACACATGTCCAAACCATCTATGTTATCATTCCTATAGCAAATGAATGAAATGAGACATGGGTATGTTACTAGAACAAGGTAGGGCTATGCTACCTAATAATAATGAAGGTGAGCCAACCCCATTTACTAGATATCATAGTTTGAAATCGAAATATGCATACTATGAGTTTTGAAAACATCATTAATAAAATTACCAAGTCATCTTGGTAACATTTAGAACAAATCAATCAAATTTGTAACTATAATATACCATATATGTCTAATGTTCTTTAATGCAAAAAGGAAATGTGATATTCATTTTCAATGTTATTTGTATTGCATAGTTGATATATTCATTCTTCACAAGGAATTTTGAGCCATATATCTATTTCAACTCTTGGATGATAAGATCCCATTATTGCTCTACCAATTATGCATCATAATTAATGACGAAGAGTAGTTGATAAATAATTTAACTTTGAAGTAAGCCTTCCCATAATAATATTTAAATATAAATATTTTTTTCCTTCTACATTTTCACAAAGTTTTGAAAATATTTCTTGTTTTACCAAATTGTGAATTTGGCTAGGATCAAAATAGAGAATGCACTCTTGAATACTCCATTTATTATGCCACATAATTCTCTTATCAGGCCATCCTTTATCAAGGGTTTACTTTATCATTTTTTTACAATATTTATCGAATGAAGATGTAGCAAGATTATGAGTGTAGGTTATAAACTAAAAAATAGTTTAAACCTCTAACAACATCATTTCTTTTCAAGGAAGTTAATATCATATTAAATATTTATTGTAATCTATCCATTGAATTTGAAATTAAGGCAATATCATTAGCATAAAGTAAGAGTCTAACATAACTAATTTCAATTATAATTGCAAAACAATTTGGTATTGTATGCATCCACTCTTTAAGTTCATCAATAAAATGACCAAATAAATAATAAATACAATAATTATTTTTACAAAGCTTTGATATGATTATGATGGGCCTTAAAGACCTTATGAAGAAAATAACTTAAAGTTAATGCCTCTAACTCCAACATGCGTGACAAAGGTTTTGATTGAATACCATATATAAGTATGAGTGCATTAAAGAAAGGACAATTTAGAAAGATATACTCTTCATCTTCCACTACTACATGTATGAAAAATTTTTAGATGCATTGCTCTCTTTGAAAATTAATCCATCTTCTAATTTCAATTAATAGATAATGAGATCCCACATAAGCATGTATGATTGTCATCTTAATTTATCTAGAAATGGTAGTAGATAATTAAGGAGGTATTTCTATGAAGGATTTTCCTCTAATTTGCTATAAATAATTTTTTTCTATTAATAACATATCTAATTTTGTTAATAAAATATCATATGAAGTTTACACCTTTATATAAAATTCCTACAAAAAAACCTTTTTTATGGATTTATTTCAAGCATTTCCTTTGCATTGTGGGTAGATTGGATTCTCAAGTTTTACAACTCTACAACAGAACTAGCTAAACAAGTTGATTTTACATTTGCTTATGATCATCTCATGCCGAAATCTATTCTTGTGTAAATTTACTACAAATTGATATAAAGCATACATATTATTTGAAATCCTTTTAGAAATATAGTCTTACTAAGAATAGCTATTTGAAACTAATCAATAAATTGTAGATGGTATAAAAGAATGATATGAGGCATATGCCTTAAGTTGTATTAGGTGATGGTGGTTCCTATACCTCATCATGCCTTAGTATGGGCTGTGACTATCCTATTTCTAGAGATCTTAGCTAAAATGTATTGATTAAGGTGTTCATCATCTTCTCCTTACTCTTACAATCATTAATAGTCTAGGTTGATTTGCCTAGTGTTGTAGTTGTAGGCACGTTTCAAGGAAAATTTAAGGTAGGAAACATCTCATGAGGATTTACAAACCAAGTAATGAATTATTTGTGCTTGATGTCAAACACCTTTACTATGTTTTGTAGCATATGGCAGTC
>MNCI01025089.1:464858-507988 GCA_015680685.1 Gnetum montanum
CAAGATTTTTGTTTTCTGCGATCAATATTGGCATATCCACATTAACCTTTGTTAGTTACTCTTACTAGTGCTTAATGTACTCATTTAGTTCTCTACCTTAAGTAGCCTTTTGTTTTCTTTATCCAGGTCCTAGGATTTTTTGTGTGTTATTTTGCATACATGGACAAGGTCCTTGTTTTCTTTATGTAACATTACCTCCATAAATTATGCATTCCATGTGGATCTCTCCTTATTATAAACCTTTTATTGTTTTTTCTTAAGTTACTCAAAGGTCTCATCTCTAGCCAAACTAAGTTGGTGAAGAGTAGGATTGGACAAGGAAACTCTTAGTTGTGTAACTTCAACTATTGGCAACTAATTTAGTGAAGTAGATTCATTTGCATTTATGTTACAATGAGCATACCCCTTATCTCTATTAGGGGAGACTAGGTTGAAGTGATGTCTTTTGAGATGTCAAACACATTTAGAATCATTGGCCCAACACTTAGTAGTCTCTCCAACACTTCTTCATACTAGGCTACATTCATATCCTTTTGGATCAAATTATTATAGATATTTGAATATTTAGCAGTGTATCAAAGTCTAGGATAGATGCTATTGGAACCTTTAATGCCTCTTTGAATTTGTATGTTAACATCTTTGCAACTATATCTCACTCTTTGTATGACATAATCTCTACTCTCATTCATTTTCTTTCCTTTAGCATCATAGAGAAAGTTGCAATATTGTATAAACTTTTTGCTATTTTTTTGGTCAGCAAGGAGACTATAACTTCCCATCTAGCAAGATTATCTTAAACAATGGCCTAGCTTCTACCTATAGAGAAAAAATTAAACAAATAATTCAGCTACCATATTGCATAGTTTGAGTAACTTCTTTTACATGGATCACTATAAGACAATAGTCCATGGATATACCACTAGGTATTTACTACTATTCCCTTAACTACTTTGACATTTCTTTTGTACTTGATGTGTCCTTTTCTTATAAAGGTAATGCTTCTTCTTAAAGTTGTAGAGGTAGCTTCTCCTTCATCATTTCCTACCATGATATTGTAGTGGCCTTTCTAAGAGTGTCATTAGAGTAGTGGGTAATCCTTCCCCTTATGTAAAGTTTTTTGATTAAGCACAAGAAAGAGAGTGTCTTCATGCACTTCTTATTTTCTTTAAAGCATTTCTCAATTTCAAGAAATATGTGTTGGGGTAGCTTGACTAGAAACTTTTCACTAAGTATAATGTAGGCCTTGGAAAAGAAGGATGTAACTTTACTTGCACATACCATGGGATTCAAGTGGTATGTCATTATCTTAATTCGAACTTACTGCACCTAGGTGAGTACATTGTAGTCCTAGTCCACTTCATAACATATCTAAGTATACTATTGCTTACTATTAGCATTATACTTTGTGTTCCTTACTCTCAGCATCAGACTATGTGGACACCTTTGTTTTCTCGTCCTTCATGTTGGAAAGTTTCAAGGCATTTGCAATAGTCTCCAAGCTAGGAGTAGCACAAGCTCTAATGAAGAAGAACGTAACTTTACTTTGGAATATTATGAGATTCAAGTGGTATGTTGTAATCTTGAAATAAACTTGCTTTGCTTGGGTGAGCATAATGTAAACCTTCAGATTCACTTTATGACATCTCTAGATTTACTCTCTCTTACTCTCAACATTAGACTATGTAAATATCTCTACTAGGTTGGCTACCACATTAGGAGATCCAAGGTCTCCAAAATGATACTCCATTGTATATGAGATTGTGATGTTCTTGATATTCACAGTGAAATCTCCTTGGTAATTATTCCATAAGAGATATGTTTCCTCAAGATACCCCTCTCCACTATAGAAAGTGATGGGCCAATGTAGTGATGATTTAAACCACTCTTGAACATTTTAAAAAGTAAGCTCCAGGAAGGATCCAAAGTTTAAATCCTACAAGATAGAGGTTTGAATCATCATTAATTCCAATTCTTTCTAGCTAAGACTCCATTAATATGACCTCCACACTTGCCCTAGGTTTATGCACTTCATCTTGCCTAAACTTTTAAATCTTTGTAGTTGAAATCTATCAGATAGATTCCATTTGGGCTCCTCTCTAAGGGACCTAGTTGCATGTGTGACCTTTGGTTTACCTTATGGACATGCTTTTTATTAACCATATATTTGTCTTAGATGCTTCTCCCTTCTTTGAGATGGGCCAGCCTTCTATGAACCTATTTCAGGTATCATTTGTAATGATATGGATGATCATTCGTTAGTGTTTAATTACTATATTTTGGGCATTATTACCCTTGATCATCCTTAGGGTTTGGATTCTAATATTTTTCTAGAGACCATAATATAGTTATCTTATTACTAAATAATTAATATTTTAATCATTAAGTATCTTAATAGTTTAAATTGAGGTTCTTTAAGTATTTAAAATGTTAATTTCATGCCTCTACAATGTAGAGCTCAAGTTCTGAAGCTTACAAGTCTTTAAATGGGACTAGACAAGTATCTCGTTCACAAGATATTATGCTTGGAATTTTTGAATTTTCTTTGTTTATTATCAATATTTTTTTTGGGTCCAACACTCTCATAAGATATGTGTAATCATGTTGAATATTGAATGTTGATCAAGTCAATGTGTGATACCTACACAACTATTACTATCATGATCCAACACTATACTAAATAAAATCATTATATATATAATCATATACAGTAGTAAGATGAATATTGGAATAAAAAGGGATTGTAGAGGTTACAAAATGAGATGCCTTACCATGTTTGCAATATGTTTTTATGTCAATTATGATTAATATGATAATCATACCCATCTATCTAGGTTTTAGACCAAGTTCATAGCTCATTATTAATATCACATTATATCAGTCTAAACTTATTACCAAGAGACTAACCATAACCATATGGAAACACCATCACTCAATATGAGAAAAAAAAAGTAATTATTTAATTAGTTAACTACTTAGAGTGCTAAGGTTAAGGGCTCTTGGCCATTATTTAAAGGGGTGACTTTAGGCATGGATAACATGTCTTTCAGTTACATGATGAATTTAGTATAAAGTGGAGGGGGGTGTGTGTTGGGGAGGGGGCGAGTGCAGTGGTGCTAAGCTATTGGAACCATAAAATAATTATAATATAGGTAAACTCTAAGATATAGAGTCCAATTAGAACTTTATAAATTTGCATTAGCTACTAGAATCAAACTCATAATTTGGAGCTTTCAAATCAAGAGTTTTACCACTAGGTTAACATCTCGTTAAGATTCCTAGAGCTAGCCTACCTTCAAGCATGGGTAACATGCCTTTCAAGTGGTACATCATCACTCAAAGCTACAATTCTCATAACACTAAGTAAGGATTCCAAGAGGATTGATAGATAAGTAAAAGCCTAACCTCTTCAAGTGGTTAGACTAGGCTCGAACATAGGTCTTCAACTTCAAAAAGAAACATCTTACCATCACTCGAAATGATAGTTCCTTAATATTATTTTCTTATATGAATTAATTAATTAATTTTTTATTCTTGTTAAAGAACTAACTTTAGGCATGGCTAATATGTCTTTCTAGTGACATAGTAAGATGACCTCTTTATTAGAGAATATGATTCTATCAAAATTAAAACATGAGTAATGATATAACCACATGAAGTAATGAGAGATGTAGAGAAAGTTTAAATAATTAACGAGTCCCCTTAATGTGACACTTTTTTTCAATTCCCTCTTTATCCTTCCCCCTTTCTTCAAGGCATAATGATCATTAGTTAATTTTAGTATTCATGTGAGGAGAACCATATTTCTTTCATGATGAAGATCTCTTATTCATAGAGATTGGAGAGATAGATGACATGGTCTCACTACTTTACAAAATTATTATCCAATACCTTGATAATATATGAAATAATCCAAATAACAAAGTTGGCCTTTTCACAAAAGTAGCAACCTTCAGTACAAAAAACACAAAACATAAAACATTAAGCATAAAATATAAAACACAAGGCATAAAGTATGAAATGACTCTAAGAAAAAAGAAAATTTATAAGAAAAATTTCAAAAGAATGTTACAAAATGAAAAATAAAATAAAATAAGTCTTCACAAGATATTAAATTAGATGGATATCTCCCCCCTAACTAAGTTGACAATTGGAGATATAAAATATGGAATGAGTTTTAGCATTGGTAGAGGTATCATTTCAGTGTGCAGCTACTTGAAAATTCTTGAATGATTTTACTTGTTATGTGTTTATTAATATTAGATCTTGTGGGAAATTAGGATGGTATATGTGCATGGTGTCATAGTGTTTGGAATTTTGTACATTAAGGAACATGGGGATTCTAGTAAAGAATCTTATTTCCTAGTTGAAATTCCACTCATCTTATCATAGTTTTATGGTGTTATTTGATATAATAATTCTCTATTTTTCTCAGTATTAATCCTACTCTCTTATATTTATCTATCATGTTAATATTCATGAGTCATTTCTTCTATGTTAGGCTAATGTCAAGGTTAAGTTTGCAAGTGATGTTAATTGTATAGAGCTTAGTTTGAATAAGAAGCTTTGGTGATTTTCATATACTAGTTCATATAGGAAGTAGCCAATAGAGAGTTTCTATGTGGAGTAATAAGACCATAAGGCATTGTTGACTTTTGTGCTTTAGTCTCTTCTATATTAGCTAATGGTTTTAGTAAGGATCCATGTAATCTTCCTATTCATTAATTTAGCTTGATAGTTTACTTGGAAATGATATGTAGTAAGTTTATGTTCCACCCCAATCATCTCATGAGATTTTTAAAGGTAGAATCTATTCAATGAGTTTTATTATCACAAATAATTACCCTAGGTGTACCAAACCTATTTACCACATATTTTTGGAAAACTCTAGTCACTATTGTATAATTTGTTATTACTATGGGTTATATCCATTTAGTACAATAGTCTATAGTAACAATGATGTAGGATTTTCCATTGGACATGGATGTGATGAGAGCCATAAAGTCAATTCTTCATAAGTCAAAGGGTTCTTATCATTAGATCTATTGTTGTGAACCCTCAATCCTAACAATCATTGCACCATCATGTTATCATTATTTATAGAATATGACGAAGAGATATACATCCCTTAAGATTATTGGCTAAAAATACTATACCATGAGGGTTTTTAGGGACATTCTTGTTCTTTTATAGTGGCTTCCATAAGTTCCTTTATGAGCATCTTGGAGAATTTTGGATTGATTATTTTGAAACACACCATCACACAAAGCTATCTATATATACTCTATAGAGGTCACCCTCTATTTCCATGTATTGGTTGGCTTGGTGTAGAAACCATTCCTTCTTTTACTTGTCCCATTTAGTAGGAACTTTATGTGTGATCAAATAGGTAAGAGAGTTTGCATACTATGGCTTAATTACATTATATGTTATCATTGTTTCCTTTGGAAATAGTAATTCATGAAGAAATTGATGAGAAAGTGGCTCTTCATTAGTCTTATCTTTCCATCATATGTGAGATAAATGATCAGCTCCTACACTCTTTATACCCTTTCTATTTATCATTGTGATGTTAAAATACTACAAAATCACTAGCCATTGTATGATATGGGGCCTAATCATTGGTTTGCTCATAAAGAACCATTTCACACTATGATGTGTGTGCACAAAAACTATGTATTCAAGTAGATAGTGTCTAAATTTTTTTAAGGTATAGACCATAGCCATTAGCTCCTTCTCTACAGTGGTGTAGTTTAACTATGATCTTGTGATACTTTTTCTTATACAATGAATATAATATAGATGTTTCTAATCATCTAATTGTATAAGCATTACTTTCAAGATAAAGTTGGATATGTCTATCATGATGTGAAATGGCTTGGATTACTCTAAGACATATAGAATTAAAGTTTTTATAAGGTTATATTTTAAAAGTTTGAAAACTTGGTTGCATTCCTTGCTCCATTCAAATGATGCATCTTTCTTTGTTAGTTTTGATAGTAATTTTGAAATTTTTGAGAAATTCCCAATAAATATCCAATGGTAGATAGTGCATCTAAGAAATAGTCTAATATATTTTACTATTTTTTCTTTTAAGTAATTCCTTGGATCACTTTGATTTTTTTATGATCTACATCTATCCCTTTCTTTGATATTTGGTGCCCAATAATAATACCCTCTTAGACAATTATATTGTTTCTCTACCACTTGATCTTTAAATTTGTTTCTACACATCACTTCAACACTTACTTCAAATGGTCTAATGCTTACTCAAAATCAAAATCATAGGTTGAAAAGTCATCCATAAAGACTTCTACATCATTCCTAATATATTACTGGAAGATGTTGAAAGTAAGGCATTGTGATGTTGTAAATGTATTACAAAGGTCAAAAGGCATCATCATGTATGTAAAAGTTCCTCAAGAACTTTTGAATGTCATTTTGGCATGATCTCTCTTTATTCTAGTGCAAATATTCCAAGAAACTCTAGAAAACATAATAATTTTTACAATAAGTCCAACAAGTAGAGTAATAAACATGAATTGATTGAAGTATTTACTTAATAACTAAAACTGTGTTAGCAAGGATGAGCTTTTTTCTTTCCATTTCTCAATCTTATTTTTAATTCATTCAACCACATAATTTCACAAAATAGTAAGATTAGGGTCAAAAGAAAAAGGTGTTTCTAAAATTTTGAAGTTAAATCCTTTTCTTAAAATTTTCCAAGGCTTGTGAGTAATATACTTATCCATATTTCCATTACAATAAATAGTAGATTTTTGCCATTAATATAAGAGCTAGATAATATGAAAGAATCCACCACTCTAGTTAAAAGAGTATTGATATATTGTAGAGAATTTTTGATCATAAAAAATAATAATCTTCAAAGTTCCTGTTAAACAATTTCATTCCTTGATCATTAATTGAAAACACCTTAATGCAATTTCTTTGTATATCATAATGTAGATTACGTGAAGGAAAGTTTACAACACTAATAAAAAGATAGAAAGCTAGAGAATAACCTTAATGAATTGACCATTCAAGAAAAAAGAAGGAACTTAATTCAAAATTAGTATAAACTTTAGCATTAGTATGAATGAGCAAGGTATGAATAAGATGAATAAAATAATCATAAATTCCTAGTTCATAGAGACAAGAAATAATGAAATTTCATTTAATCTTATTATACACTTTGGTGTAATCTGATAAAAGTAATACTTTGGTTAGTATTAGAAGCCTAATACATTCCCTTCTAAGTTGCAATAACATTATTTAAGATATATTTACCTTTAACAAAACTAGTTTACTTAGGTCTAGTAATGTTTTTAATAATCTTCTAAATTTATTAGGCTATTCATTTAGCTAAAATTTTATAAGTATTGTTAAGAAAAGTAACAGACCTTGAATTACCAATATGTTAAGGATCCCCATTATTAGAAAAAAGATGAATCATACCTTTATTAATATTTTTACTAAGAGAAACCTTTTTAATGGCTTCTTATAAAACATGAAAGAGATCATCTTCAATGATGTCTTAATGTTTCTTAAAAACTTTAATAGGGAAAGCATACAAAATTGGAGCTTTACCATATACTAAACTAAAGGTCCTTGCTTTGATTTCTTCTACTATAATTTCTACTTCAAGAATACTTTTATGTGCTTCTATTAAAAGATTATGAATATGTGTACTAGAGGCTTAGAACGATTCCTTTCTTAAACCTTCAAAAGAAAAATGATTTGCTAAAAGAATTGTTAATACTCTCAAGATCTTTAATGATGGTATTATTTATATAAAGTGATTCTAGTTTAGGTATGTGACCTTTTCCTTTTAGAAATTTAAAGAATTTCTTACAAGATTCATCTTTAATTTTTAATCAATCCATACAACTTTTAGTGAGAGTACTTTTAGCTTCAAAAATATCCTAATAGTGTTTATCATAACAAGCTTTAGCTAAGGATTTTTGAGTTTCAAAATCAAAGGGATTCTTATCTAAAAGAATTTACATTTCCTTTGAAGATTTTGCAAGATCTTCTTCAACATCACACTTATTCTTAGAAAATGAGTTTGTAATACTTCCAACATAATTTATAACTCTACAAGTAATTTTCTACTACTAGTTAATCCAATAAATATTATCAATAAGAGTTTTCTTTTTACTTTAGATAAAGAATTCAACATATTTTTCCTAGTAGGTCATATGAATATAGTAGAATTCATTTGAAAAAGCTCATGTTTGTAAAAGGATGAAGAATAAAATCTAGAGATAAAAGTGCTAATAGGAAAATGATATGACAAAGTAGCATTTATATGTAGTTATACTTTCGTTATAGGTTTCTAAAAGAAAATATTAGAAATGCAAAATCTATCAAGTCAATAATAACTTTTATCATTTCGTTGTTGATAATTACACAAAGTATAATGCTTCTCATTCTAATGAGATGGGAATAAAAAACTAACATTAGAAAAATAATGTTTTTCTTTGAAATTACACCAATGTTCTTTTTCTTGAGAAGACATTAAAAGAAAGCCCACCAAGTTTATCTAAACGATTTTCAACCATATCAAAATCACCTTCAATAATCCAATGAAATTTAGGTAGAGATAGAAGATATTTCTAAACCTTTGAATAATCTTTCAAATTTTTAGGAGCATAAATAATATAAATTCCAAAGTTACCATTTTTACTATAAAAAATAATCCAAATAACTCTTCCCAGTTTATCAAAACTAGAATTCAAATTTGTTCTAATTCAATTTTTATTAATAAGAATAGTAATACTTCACCTATTAATTTCATTAGTACTAAAAAGATAATGCAATTTTTAAAAATTCATTTACCAAAAAAACTAATATCATGACTTGAAATCATAATTTCCTGTATTAAAGGAAAATCTAGAGAGAAATGTTAATTTGAAAGATACTCCTTCATAATCATAACTCTCAAGATCTATAAAAGAAACTCCAAACATTCCATGATAAAACTACTATTGAGATGTGGGGGAGGAGGTCCTAATCCTTGATTTCTTAAGCTTAACATTTGTCTCTTAATTCATGTCACTAATAAGTGAAAAATCATTATTAAATAAAATAATATTTATAATAGTAGTATAAGTAGAAAGAGAATGAAATAACATTGAGGTTTTTTAATTGAAATTAGTATCTATAGGATTCTTCTATTTATGTTACACTAAGTGAAATCCATCTGCATCAATATTTTCATTGTTAGTCCTTGATAAAAATTTAATTTTCTCTAAGAAGGAATCATATTTAGATATCAAGAGTTTATTGGCACTTTTATAATTAAAAAGATTAGTAAAAGGTTGAGAATATGTTAAAGAAGATTTCATTTGTGTCTATTGAAAACTACCATTATTTGTGTTTTCTAAAATTTTTTATTTATTTTCCCTATGAATATGTTTTTTTATTAAGAAAAGGATAGATTCCAATAACATGGCCCTTATGATGAAAATAGTTGCAATATCCTTGCAAATAATAATGTATAATTTTTTGGGGAAAATACTAATTAATGACCTTGGGCTTTAATTTTTCCTTCTTTTACCATAAATCAATCTATACAAAATAATGTCTATACTACATACCATCTAGTAAAGTTTTTTACTTTGTCAAATTATGCCAATGTTATAGACGATTTTGTTTTCAAAATTTTGAAAAATAAGAAGGATATTTTCTAATTCATTCCAACAAAGAATTTTAAAGTAATTAGAAGAATAGGAATCAAAATACACTTTCCATTTTTGAGTAATAAAATTATTATGTTAATCCATAAAAACAATAATATCTAATGATTTCTTAACCATTTAAGAATTAGCCAGCTCAACAAGAGAAAAAGATTTGAAACAATAGTGGGCATGTAATATATTAATTTCATAGCATTGGAGGATAGCTAAACCATTGAAGTAAAACTCTTATTCAAGCAAATAAATACAATAATCTAAAAATATTATGTATTGTGAAGTGATATGTTTTGATAGGAATTCATATAAATTATTAGGTAAATCAAAATTAAAAACTTTAGAACTCTTCATAGTCTCTACAATTTGAGAGACATTAGTATTTTTCATCTTCAAATCATTCCTTGTCAAAAGAATTCTTGTTACAAAAAATCTATAAAAAATCCTTCATATTAATCAAATAGTAAGAGAATTTTCCCTATGTTTAAAAATAAAAAAAAAAATCATCCAAAATCCTTTACATTAAAAATAGATAAGAAAATTACATTGAGCCAAGGATGTATTCTTGCATGAAAAGCACAAAAAAGCCTCATCCTTGAATTGTAGAAGTGCCAAAATTTCATGATCACCCCTTCAACATCAACCTCAACTTCAAATTATATCTCATAGACTTAATTCCTTTGATAATGTTCCATTGTGGTTTAGAAGTTAACTGTGAATGTGTTAAAAGGATTTGTTGTAGCAACTCTGTTACATTGTTTTGTGGGTTCTTTTGAAAGGGAAACAAAACAAAGCTTCTCTAAAGTCTCAATTCCTTTTGCATTTAATGTAGTTGTTTTCATTTTGGATGTTCTTTTTCTTTTTAATTTATCATAGATGTTTCAATTTGTAATGCTCCCTTCCTCCCCCCACTTAGATTATGCTTTTGTCAATGCAAATACAACACCTAGTAAGGTATAATCTACATTCTTTAAAAAATATTACAATGCAGGAACCAGAAGGTTATGAAAGTGAACATTTTACAGAATGCATAAGGAAAAAAGGTAAAATACCAAAAAATTTATTAAAATAAACCATAAAATTGTAATCTTGCATGTGCATGACATATGTGGGGAATCTAATGTATGACTTCGCTTCACCATGCCATCATTCATATAGTAGAACAAGGAGATGTTATTCCCAATCTCTCACATAAAATATTAATAAATTTTTGATAAAATGAAGAATATTTGCAAGAATTGGAATTACACAAGGTTACCCTAGGAGAAATATTTAAGGTAAAAAACACAAGTAGAAAATTGGTTCTTGCACCATTAGCAGTGGCACAGCTTCAAAAGATTGAAGCACAAAGAGAAGAATAGAATGGAGGATTACATCTCATTCATTACAAATGATGATTTAAGGATGTTTATTTTAGATCCTTTTATATTGTTTTCAAGTTCTAAAAATAAATAATAGACCAAAGGATATGTAAAAATATTTGTGGTACAAGAATGGAATCAAAGAAAAGGAAATATAAATTAGATGAAAAAAATAGTGTAATGGCGGGTAATGATGCTAAGGAATGTTGGTGGTGGAGAAAAACAAGGGAGATTTACCTTCATCCACCTTACAATTCTCCCTCTTGAAGGTAAAGTTACTTTGAAGAATAGTATAGACCAGTTTAGGAAATCAAGCTTGAAGAAGACCAAATGTAGATTAATACCAGAGAAACATTTTAATAGTTATCAACTTGGTGAGTATATTTACAAGATTTTCTTTAATAGGTATCTTATTCAAAAAAATTTCTTTGTAATTTAATTTTCTTTCGTATGTAGTAATATTGTATTTAAATGTGCATTATTTAGGCATGAAAAGTTAGGTTCGTGGATCGAGAACTTAGAAGAGGGATTGAATAAGTTCTCTACTAAAAATTGCTACAACCACCAAAGTCAAGCATAAATTTTACATGGTTCCCCAACTTGGGTACATCCACACTCAAAGGGTAGAATCCTTAGACACCGTTGGACTTTGTTACATTAAAAATGTGGGTTAGAAGGCACAATAATCTTTACAAGATCTAAGCTCTACTCTGGAGTGTTTTGTCTTTATGAAACAACTTAATCCTACAAGGTCCCAACAAGCTTAGAATGTGGCTTCAAGGATCTCTCAACCTTTACAAATGTGAGCTTTGCACTGGAGTATTTTCTCATAGCAAAAACACTCAACCCCATAAGGTTCCATCAAGCTTAATGAAGGTGCCTTCTCACAAGAAGCACATCAACCCCATAGGGCTGTAAAGAAAGAAGAAAAAGATCAAGGAGAAAGTATAACTAAATTTATAGATTCCATGCAATGAGGCTTAATACAACCAATACAAAATATGAAAATGATAGAGTAATGAAGGATAATCACAAGATCTCTTTAAGTAGCCTTGGAAAGATTTCACACTGAATAATACTTGCATAATTCCCAAGAAATTTACTTTATCTTATAATTTTGGAGTTTTCAAAAACTCCTCAAAATTCATGCAATGGCTCATAAATGACTAGTATAGACATCTACTTTGATGATAAGATGTCCATTTATAACTAGCTTCAATGCAAGAGAGACATCTATCTTAAAGTGTAATTGTCTACTTGTAGACATCTATCTTCCAAGATAGACATCTATTATTTTCCATAGATGTCTACTCATCTTCCATACTTTGGAATTTGAAGAATTCCCTTGTTTATTTGACATATTGGTAGTCTTTGGAATATCTTCATTTGGTTGATAGACTTGGTTTTCATCCATGCTCTCATCTTGTGCACTTAGTCTTCATTTTAACATCTCTTGATCTTGAAGTCTTGGATCTCCATATGAATTCCTTGCTCATTCTATTCATTCATGATCTTTCAAAACTATCATTACACATACATTCCACATTCTCCATTTTCTCAAAGATTTTGACATACCAAAAGGTCAACAATGTTCTCCTTTTTGGTGATGTTCAAAACTTAAGAAAATGGATTAGTGCATTTCATGACATATAAATTATATGTTAAATAATAAAAGCATTTCAAATGTATGAATTCCAATGGTAATAAACGGTATCATTGAAATAAGGATATAAGTAAATAGGTTCAAATCACATGAGTTCATAAGATGGAAAAACTAATAACAGTAAGAGGTCTTCATAAACTATCTAAATGTAAAACCTATCTTCATAAAATATCATGCTACAGAAAACATAGTTATCCATATATATAAAAATGATTTCCATAAGAGATCAAAAACACTATAGACTATCATAAGCTATCTATAATCACAAACTACCCAAAAGGTTCATAACCTAATCATGAACTATCTAATATACTAACACAAAATGTACATAAGGCTATAAAGCTATCCATACAAATATCCGAAATCCAAAACTCTTCCTCTTTTTGAACATAATCCAAAAGGAGGGATCAAAAGAGCCTATCCATTGATCTTGGTGACATCATTAGAATTAGATGCTACATGAGAGGGTCTATATGTCTCCTCTTCTTCATCATCACTATTGGTGCCAAAGACATGCTACTCATCATCATCATTTGAAGATGGGAATAGGCCAGGACCTCTACAAGGATGTATCTTTACGTGAAACTAAGATGATGTGGCTGGATGTTTGGGAGCTTGCTTGGAAGATGAGGAAGCATCCTTCCTCTAGCATTTCATAGGATTAGATTTTCTCCATTGAGATGTAGTCACAAATATTATTTCCATTACCTGTTGTTCAAAAGTATTGTCATAAACATGAGATCTGGGTCAAGAATGCATAGGACTAGGGAACTCCCCTTGGACATGTGTTGGCATTACATCAAGATCCTTTGAATTAAAGGCATTTTCAAGTCAAATGTCTAGTATGGCCTAGCAGTTATCAAGTGCCTAGTTCATGCAGGATAGTCCTCCTTAATGTTTGACATAAGAGGAGTGGTAATCTCCTCAAAATGCTATCAATTTGGATGAAGGGGTACTCTAGCTACATCCATTCTCTTACAAAGGAAAGTGAGGTTCTAGCCAATGATCCCAAGAGTCCTAGTAAAGGATTTTAGTATATTTTTGAGAGTTGATCTCACTTAGCTACTAACTAATTTGGACCTTCTCAATTGAGGAGAGGCCCTTAGAAGTGATGTAGATATCTTCTTCCTTGCTTTCTAAGGCTTGGTGCTTGGTTCTACAAATTCAGCACGAGTGGAGCTCCTTTTCTCTGAATATCCATCAAGGCTTATCTTACCTTTGAGTAGAGGCATACCGAGCATGTGAACTCCTCTCTAATGAATCAACAAACTAATGAGAAGAGGATCTTCATAAACTCTCTCTCTAGTGAAAAGACCTAACATCTCTCTGCAAATCATATGGCCCAAGTCTAGTGGCTAACTAGTAAGAAGGAAATAAAGAACAAAGGCTTGAGTTGGCAACAAATAGCTGTAACTTCCCCCTTTTGCAATGATATTGTAAAACACAATAAGGAAGAGGGTGGAAGCATCTGAGGTGATATGACTTTTGAGGATATTCCCACGATGTAAAGACACCAACTAACTGAATAGAGCATCATAAAATTCATCTTGGAAAATAGGGATTATACCATTCAAGGAAATATAAAACATAGAATGAATTGTAACCCTATGAACATCTAACCTAAAAATGCCAAGAATGGACTTAACAACTTGAGGAGAGACTTCAATCAAAATGCCCCCAATAGTAGATGTAAAGGTCCCAAAAATAGCATTTGTAATGGCAATGTTACTATAAAATATTTTTATGATAGTCTTAGGAATATAAAAATTCATGAAAATAAAAGAGACCTAATTCAAAATATGTAAAATTACCATTAACGCTTTTTTATAACACTCTTGGAAGTAAATAGATCTCTTAGATACTATGAAAATAGAGTGAGTTACCTGAAATCTATGTTATGCTTTAGTGAATTTAAATTGAGAAAGATATGTATTTTCATTGCTTGATGATGCTTCTGTGGACTTTTTTTCTCTTATGTGGTGATGGATTGGATGTTCCAATCTTCCTATGGAGCATGGATTTGCAATAAAATCAACTAATGCACATTGCGGAGAAAGCCTTAGACATTTGCTCTTGGTCATCTAAGCTCAGATGAGGAAAATAAGGAAAAATAGAAGTGTTGGCTTTATATAATTGCAGTTTTTGAGGGGTTTTTTTTTAAAAGTTATACGTCTAAGTTAAATAGTAGACATCTATCTTCAAGTGTATATGTCTATGAGTAGTCATCTATCTTTTTATATAAAAATATGAGGGTAGACATCTAAATTGGTATTAAAATGAAGTATGGAAGATTTTAAGGAATTTTTGACATGAATTATAATCCTTCAAGAATTTTAAGCAAGACAAGAAAAAAAATATTACCTTTACTTACCTTGCTTGTTGATTGAAGATCTTGAAGTCTAAAGAGATTGGGAATGAGGTTCTTCTTTTGAAGCTCCTCCTATACAAATTTCATGGATCTCTAATGTCTAAATATTTTTAAGGAAATTGTTGGTGAGAGTTTTTTTACCTTCATATTTTTCACTTAATTCTCCACATCATTTTGTTCTCCTTACCCTTTTGTTTTATCTTCCACTACTTTTGATCCTATAAGATTTCCTTTCTAGGTGCCTTTAGGTAAGACCAAGGAGTCTTATGATATGAATAGGTATTCATATGATGATATTTTAAATTGTAATCCCATTGCTTATGCCCAAATATATTGTAATAATAACATCTAACCTATTTACTTTGGGTAAAATAGTGAAACCTTGGAGCTTCCATTTGCTTGGATGAGGTGCTTGTTGATACTTCTACCTTTGGTGGATCCTTTTCTTTGAATGAAATTTGTGTTGGTGCTTCTTCTTGTTGATAACATCCCAACCCATTTTTATTGTGTTGACTTCTTCTTTATACCAAAACTATGTGAAGGAATTCTTTTTCTCTAACAAGTCTCTCATTTACAAGTTTTATGTCTCCAATTTCTTTTTCAATCTACTCATAAGACAAGGTTAGTTTTCTATTGTTAGTACTTAGGTCTAATTTTTCTTGTGAGAGGTCTAAATATTTCATATTGAGTAGGGATAAATCTTAATCCTTATCATTTAGAACCTTCTTTAGCTTTATACAAATATTTTGAAAGGACAAAAGTTCATTACATAACAGGGTATACATTTCTTCATCAGTTTCTATTAATTGATCATCATCTTCGATTGTGCTATTGCCATCTTTTGCGAGAGCTATGCAAAGGATATGTGAGTCTTCTATGGTCTAAACTTCCTTTTCACTTAGTTTCTTATCCTAGCTGGTGTAGAAGTTGTTCTTTTTGCACTCTGCATTGAATTAATCTTTCTTTTGGATCTTGCTAGCACTTCAATATTCAGAGGTCACATGGCCTTTTACACCACGTATCCAACATTCTATAGAAAATGTATCAAAATTTGAATTTATAAATTCTTAAATTTTTCTCTACCTTTTGTGATAGATTGATTGGACCATGATTGATTTAATCTTCTTCCTATTCTTGCAAGAATCCTTTGAACTCTTCTTGATAAAATGGCTAGTTCATCTTCATTGTTTTGTTCTTGCTTAACTAACACCTTTATCTTTGATGCATATTTGAGGGTGATGGGATTTCCTTTTATTGTCCATTCACTTATGAGATTTATTTGATAAGAAATAAGAACACTTTGAAGCTATTCAAATTTCAACACTAAAAAGTCTTTGACTTCTTCCATTGTGGTGACTTTTAGTTTGAACTCAAGTTGTAAAGTTCTAATCATTTTTATGATTACATTACTTTTTGGAAAATATTTTCTCATTCCTTTTGTTGGCACAACAAGATCATTTTTTCTAAATAATTAGTGCATAATATTTTCTCCTTTCTTTATTTTAAGCTTTTCATATTCATTTTGCAATACTAAAAGTTTTGATTATTTAACTATGGGTATGCTCTCATAAGTTGCCTCTAAGGTTTCCCATATTTTCTTAGTGGTTTTACATCCACCTATTGTATTAAACTCAAATTTATTTATTGAATAATATAAAAATATTTTGAATTTTAAATCAAACATGAACTTATCTTTTTCTTTAGAAGTCCATTTGCCTTATGGCTTGAGTGCTCTAGTGGTGCTATCGATGGGCAGAGTGTAGCCTTCAAGAATTGACTTCCATATGCCTAGCATGAATTTGAGAGTACTAAGCTCTTATACTACTTTTGGATCAAGAACTTAAGTGTAGTATTAAATAAGTTTCCTAATAAAAATGGCCGTAACAACCAAAATCAAACACAAATTTTATGTGATTCTCCAACTTGGGTACATTCACACTCAGAGGGTAGAATCCTTGCACACCTCCAAACTTTGTTACTTCAAAAATGTGGTTTAGAGGGCATCATAACCTTTACAAGATTTGAGCATCACTCTAGAGGGTTTTGTCATTTTGAAGCCACTCAACCTTGTAAGGTCCAAACAAGCTTAGAATGTGGTTTCAAGGATCCCACAACCTTTACAAATGTGAGCTACACACCGACATATTTTTTAATTGTAAAAATACTCAGCCTTACAAGGTTCCATCAAGCTCAATGAAGATGCCTTCCTATAAGAAGCACATGAACCTCACAGGGCTACAAATAAAGAAGAAAAATATCAAGAAGAAACTGTAATTAAATTTAGAGATTCCTTGTAATGAGGCTCAATACAACTAATAAAAAAATGAAAATGATAGAACAATGAAGGACAATCACAAAATTTCTTTGATAAGCCTAGGAAAGATTTCACACTAAATAGTACTTGCATATTTCCCAAGAAATTCACTTTATCTTATACTCTTGGAGTTTTCAAAAACTCCTCAAAATTTATGCAATGGCTATTAAACTACTAGTATGAATGTCTACTTTAAGGATGAGATATCTATCTGTGGCTATCTGCAATGTAGGAGAGGCATCTATCTTGATGTGTAGACATATACCTGTAGGTGTATGCCTATATATGTTTATCTTCCAAGATAGATGTATGCTATTTTCCGTAAACATCTACTCAGCTTTCACACTTTGAAATTTTATTCATTTGACATGTTAGTAGTCTTTAGAACATCTTTATTTGGCTTGTATACTCTATTTCCATCCATGCTCTCATCTTGTCCATTTAGTGTTCACTTCGACATCTCTTGATATTGAAGTCTTGGATCTCCATATGATGTTGTTATTCATTCTACTCTTTCATGGTCTTGAAAAACTATCAATACATACGCATTCTACATTCTTCATTTTCTCTAAGGTTGACATACCAAAAGGTCAACAAGGTTATTGGATATGCTTATGGAACTTTAACTATCATAGCCAATATTTAGTGATGCCAAGTTTAGTGATTAGCCTTTGAAGTCATATAGTTGCTTTGCATGCTAAGTTAGGAACAACAAATTCAAATTTAGTGATAGACTGAGTAACACAAGATTATTTTTGATTTTTCCAAGATATAACACCATCATATAGATTAAACACATATCCACTAGGAGATTTCTTAGAATTAGTATAACCATCCCAATCTATATATAAAAAAAATCATGAAGTCCATTTGAATGATTTTTGTAACAAATCCCACTATTCACAATACCACGATATTGTAAGACTTACTTCACTACAACCTAGTGTTGTTTTCCTATATTAGACATATAAATAGTAAGTTTTCTAACCATGTCAACAATGTTAGGTTTAGTATAGATCATTGCATACATTAAACTACTAATAGAACTAGCATATGGAATTTTAACCTTGAGCTCTTTTTCTTCTTTTTTCTTTAAAAATTGTTCATTTGAGAGTTTAATACTAGTTTCATAGGAAGTAGTCATATTTTCAACATACGTAGATTGTCCAAGCTAAACCTTTTTATCAACTCTATCTCTTTTAATTTCCATTCCTAGAATATTTTGTGTAGCACAAAGATCCTTCATCTATTATTGAGAATATAGATAAATTTTTAACTCCTAAATATCATTTATGTCATTACCTACTATTAACATGTCACCAACATATAGCAACAAGATAATATCATATGGTTATTAACATACATCTAGTAGTCTTCTACAATTCAAATGAAGCCAAGATTTATCATATGGTTATTAAACTTTCTATTCCACATCCTTGGTACTTGTTTGGGTTCATATAATGATTTTAGTAATCAACACACCATATGCTCTTTTCCTTTTATTTTATATCTTTCAAGTTGAAGCATATAGGTTTCTTCCTTAAGATCATCATTAAGGAATGTTGTTTTTACATCCATTTGTTCATGTTTAAGATCATAAAGAGTTGTAATGGATAAAAATAATCTTATGGATGTGAATTTAACTATTGGAGAAAAGATTTCATCATGATTAATTACTTTTTTCTAAGAATACCCTTTAGCTACAGGTTGAGTCTTGTATTGTTTCCTAACTTTTATTTCGTATACACATTTATTTCCAATGGGTTTTCTATATAGTGGAAGTTCAACCAATTTCCATGTTTTATTTTTAGGAATTACTGATATTTCAACATCCATTTCTTGTTTCCATTCTATGTTTTGCATAGATAAACATACCTCATCATATGTTGATGGCTCATCATTTTTAGTAAACAATACAAATTCCTCTATATGTGATCATAATTTTGTAATACATGTTAAAAAACTTAATGGCTCATCTTCATTGAAATTATTTTCTTCCTCTTCATGTTATTCTTCCTCATCCACTATAATATCACCATCCCATTTTCTAGGGATAATATTCCTAGTTGAGAGAGGATGACCCTTAGAAATTTCATTATTAATTTCAATAGGCACATACATAGGATTTACATAATTTTATGGAGTTTTAGCATTTAAAGATTCCTCCTTCATAGATACACATTTTTCTCTTAAGATGACATCTTAACTATAAATAATCATTTTATTTTTTTGTTTATAAAACTTATAAGCTTTGATAACATGTTCATAGCTAAGAAAATACATTTAAAAGACTTAAAGTCTAATTTTGACCTATTAGATTTTGGAATATGTACATAGTCTTCACAACCAAAAATCTTCAAATAATTTAACTTAGTGGATCTTTCACTCCAAACTTCCTTTAGAATTGTTTTTTTGCTAACTGTTGATGAAGGAGATCTATTGATAAGATAACATGAAGTCATTATTTCTTCATCCTAGAAACACTTTTCAAAATCAAATTTACTAAGCATACATTCGACATGTTCCATCAATGTTTTATTCAAGCACTCTACTACTCCATTTTTTAGTAGTTCTTTGGATAGTTTTCTACCTTTAAATACCTTATTCTTTTCAAAAAGAATTAAATTCATTAGAGAAAAATTCATCATCATTGCTAGTTCTAAAGATGTTAATTTTCTTTCCTAAATAATTGTGAACAAGAGCTTTGAATTCTTTAAATTTTCTAAACATCTTAAATTTATGTCTTAATAAATAAATGTAGCTCTTCTAGAATAATCATTAATAAAAGAAATGTAATGCAAAGCACCTTTAAGGAAACTTTTTAAAATGTCTTTAACTACTTCAGATACATCACTATGTATAAGTTGTAATATTTGAGGAGATTTAGATTACATTTCTAAAAACTATGATACCTCTATTTATAACGTAGACAATGATGGCACAAAACTGAGGAATCTTTTGAAAACTTAAATTTACATTATTTGTAAAGTTCCTTAAGTCATTTTTTACTAAGATGTCCCATTATTTTATGTCACAAATTAATACTTAACTTCAAACCAACAATAAAAAATGCACTTAATTTCTATTTTAATGTCTTAGCTTCTAATTTATACAACTTACCTATTTTTATTCCAAAAGCCAAAGGAGATGAATGATGTAATATTGAACATTTTCTATCTCCAAAGATCATAGTTAGTTCTAAATCATCCAATTCAATTACAAATAAAGGGATTTTTAGTAAGTGTTGGAACATGACATACATTGGGAATTGATTTAATTGCTCTATTATTAAATTGAATCTATACCTTTTCATAACCTACAACTTTTCCACACGATTACCCAATTTTATCATTCTAAGTTCAAAAGATGTATACTCACTAAACCAATTAACATGTGGAGTGTACTATTGAGATGCACCTAAGTTCACATACCATGAATATGTATCAACATAATTAGAAGAAGATACAACATACAAATCTCCCTCTCTACTAAGAGGGATTTTATAACATTTTGAAACATTACTCTTTTTATCCTTTTTAGAATTATAATCTTTATTTGTATGAAAAAATTTATCATAATTTTAATACTTAAATTCCCTATTTATAAATTTTTGAGGCTTATTCTTAAATTGAGGTCTCCTAATAAATTTTTTCTTTACATTGATTTTGATAAATAATACTTCATTTTAAGGAGTAGAAGTTTTTCTTCTCTCTTCCTCAAACAATAATTGATCAACAATATTATCAAAAATAAAGTTGATAGACGTATTACTTACAACCATTAAAAATGTATTTCACAAATCTAGAAGTGTGTTGAGGAATGTGATGCATTAATCTTCTCTGTCCATTTTCGCCCCAATAGATTGTAATTGATGAACTAACATATTGAAGGTGTTCAAGTATTCAACAATATTTATACCTTCAATTGTTTTACATTCATATAATCAATTCTTTAAAAATAACTTATTTGTTAAGGATTTCATTTTGTATAAAGCTTGTAGTTTATCCCACAAATCTGTAATAAAAGAAATATTGGAAACATTGAGTAATATTGAATCCAACAAACATAAATGAATGGTACTTATTATTTTTAAATTTAATTTTTTCCATTATTCATTAGAAACTTTGTTTTCCTTCATTTCTAAGAGTGCATTGTTTTGATTTTTTTTTTCAACAAATAAATCCTCCATCTTGATCTTCCATAGTTCGTAGGTAGATCTATTGAATTCTCAAATCTCAATTTTGATCATGATTTCCTTTCCAAACACTTAGAAAAAAAAACCATTTGTGTAAGACCTTGATTTGCTAACAATTGCTATTCATAATCTCTTGCACATGATATTAACAGTTTTCTTTAATAAAATGAAGAATATTTGAAAAACTTAGAAGGACACAAAGTTATCTTGGGAAAACCCTGAAAGTGAAAAACTCTAGTAAAAAATTTATTCCTGGACCATTAGTAGTAGCACATTATCAAAATATTGAAGCACAAAGAAACAAATACAATGGAGGAGGATTTAATCTCATGTGTTATAACTAATGCTTCTAGGAAATATTATCAATCTTCTATTGATTTATTTATAGGGGAAAATTCAAGGCAATGTAGTAGGAAATTCTATCATAAGTGCAGATGTGAGAATCATGAAAATAGATCCATATTACCCTCTCTATGTTGTGAAGCGAATAATTATTCATGCTAGAAAAAACCCATATCTAGGAAATCTCAATGAAATTTCAAGGATAAGTTTCACAGCTATGTTTGGTAGAGGTAATAAGATGGTACCTGATGATGATGTCATTACAGTCTCCATGTCTATGGTAGATACATGGGTAGTTAAAGAAAGATATTTACTTGAAAAATGACTAGATCCTGATAGTCCCATGGTAGAAATTCAAATTAATGAGAAAGCTCATTGTCTAGCTCTTTGTGACTCTAGTTTAGGAGTTAATATCATCTAATCGTATTAATATATTTATTAAAGGATTTCTCCTCTTAAGAGAACCAACATTTGATTGGAGCTAATGGACCAATCCTATACATATCCTATGGGATAGGTAAATGATGTGCTAACTATTGTAGGCATGTCATATCTAGTAGATTTCTTACTGATCAAGTCAAAAGACAAGGTGAAAGATAATTTTCTTATTATCATTTGTAGGACTTGGTTGAGCATCATCAATGCTAGGTTGGTCTTCCAAGACCTTAACCTTGAAATTTGTAGAAGAGATAAAACTAGAAGGATGTATTATAAGAAAATACCTTGTGATCCTTCTTGGTCTATTAGCATCATGCACTTGTGCCATTTAAGTGAGCTATACGGAACTTTTGATGGACAATACTTTGTATACCATAATGAAAACCTTTGATCTTTAAGCATGTATAACTCTGAGTTTAATACTCAAAGGTCTACTGGATGAGGCACATGGATAGTTGTGGGGGAGAAATCCTCCATGGCATGTCAAAAATTTATTTCCCTATTATTTTCATTTCTTCATTTAATAAGTTTCATATGTTTAGTTAGAATTTTTTGTATTTTTGAGCTTAATGAATAATTAATTATGATATTCTATTTTATTTTAGAATTTTTTTTTTGTGTGTGTATGGAAAAGCAAATTAATAAGCTTTATGAATGTTCAACCAATAAACCAATGATGGATGTGTGAGTTACAGATGCGATGAAAATGCGAGAGTGCTAAAAAGGTTCAATGTGAAGCCTTGATTAATGGAATGATCATAGAACAAATTCATCCATCCACTTTTCTTCTATCCATCATCAATGAACTAGATTTAGTAGGGAGTTAGGATTTACACTGTGAGCTATTAAAGCTAATGCTACTAGAATTGTGGGCATGTAGTGGGTCCACATCTTAGGATATGAGCTCTAGAATCTTAGGATAATTCTTGATCACTGGTGAGAAATGGGTGTATCATCAAAAATTCTTCAACATTAGATGGGTCTAATTAATGTGACTGGATCAAGCTGCATGTGTTACCTTCCTCTGGCCATCCTAGTTGGAACAGGTTTGTGATCTCATGAAATTATGCATGGCATGTAGTGAGAGATGAATTCTCATGTTCATGAAAGTTGAAGACTCTAAGTGGTGATCTATTACTTCAGTCATGCCCATGATTCCCATCCCCCATAAAAACATTGTTTATATAAAATGAAAAATAAAGAAAAATGATATTAAAAAGGAAAAGAAAAGGAAAATATGGAAAAAATGAATGAATTAAATTTTCAAAAATGAAAATGATGAAAATAAAAAGAAAGAGAACAAAAATAACATACTAATGGTAAGGAGAAGAGGAGGTGAGAAGAGCAATGTAACTTCAAGCTTATCAGTCCATACAAATTGATATTTTTACCATTCAAAGTAATGTTATGAATGCTCAAACTAATATTAAAATGAGTGGTTGAACGAATGCTTATGAAAGCCTTTCTCATGTTCAACCCATCACCTAGATTACTTAACTTTCCAAACTATCATAGTCCAATACAATCTCTTGCTTATCCATCTACATGGACATGAACACCTAGAAGTCTCTATCTTGGTGAATTTTGATCATGTCAATTGTTGCTTTCACACAAATCCCAAACTCATTTGTTCCAAGGGTCGACATTGCCATTCTTAACCCAAGCCTTAACCACATTTAAAATTGAAATATTCCATTTATTGATCATAATATTGTAATTTTGTTAGGATGTTGGCTTAGTTAGAGCAACCAAGGGAATTGACAGGAGGTTTTTGATAAAGAAAAATTTGGAGAACCTATTGTTCATACATGCACAAATGGAGGAAAATGAAACTAGAATCTTTACTTCTAGATTTTCTATTAGACATTACTTGGTTTGGTCTCATCAATGATTAGAATATGGATAAATCAAGGCTATATGACACTAAAAGTGATAGGTGTGACCTTTCACTTAGAAGGGAGAATTGAAGGTCTTATTGTATGAATGAGTAGTAATGAAGGTATGGAACATTGAATCTCTTGTGGGATGTAGGACATTCTCACATGCTTCATGAGCTAATTGAATGATTAGCTAGGGTTATAGGATGCTACACTCTTATCCTTCTCTTTATCATACATTATTCATTCTCCATATCTTCCATTCGTTTATTGTCAATTGTGGTGTGTGGCATGAAGTCAACTAGATAAAGTGGAGGATGTGATTTAGCAATCCAAGGGGCCAAACTCATGTTTGATACTCATGTCTCACCAGTAGTTAGGAATTCATGGATGTCTCATCAATGGACTTCACAAGGATAACAAAGACAAGTGCCTATTATAAGGAAGACCTACTTGTAAATCCTTGGTGGATTGACATTGTAATTGAGTAAGCTAAAGCTTATCTCCTAGTGATGATAATGGTTGAATTACAAAAGGTACTTGATTGGTCTTCCACTTTTGTGGGTGTTAACTCTTCGTACTTTAAGATTTGATTATGATAACTCTCTCTAGTTCACCTCATTTATGGTTTTATTTTATAATTCTTAGTGTTATAATCATTCTCCCATTTTTCCAATCCCTGTTTCCTAGCTTTTGGTTCATTAGAATGAATAAATTAATTAATCAACTCAATTTCCATAATTTTGGATGTCACTAAAGGTATGTTTGTAATGTTTTTGTTATCTTACTCCTTAGATGCTTTATTAGGTCGGTTTCTGGATCTAGAAGTTAAGGAAGGTAAGTTGAGTGTGTGAGTTATGAATATTCAAATCTTTTCATGCTTGGGAGAATGCACTAATGCATCCCTTACATCAGTGTAGGAGCATCAATGGTCCTTTGCCAATGGAGTCCCCACCCCCTCACATTAATAAATTAGTATAAATGGGAGCTCCTCCCAAGGTCATTCCACACTTCTCTTTTATAAATTTTGTTTTCCTTTGATTTTCCTTAGTGACAAACAAGCATGAATTTACTAGATTTTTACTTTAGAGGTTAGATTAGTGATATTTTTACATGCATTCTTCTTGATCTTTGTTGTCCTTGGTGTTCTTAGCATGGTTCAAGCCTAATATCCTATAACTAAATCATGGATGGCAACATTAATTTTAGTATATATTTAATGCATTTAATAGTTATTTTAGTGCATCTACCTTATTTTTACTTGCTCATGCATGTCATGATTTTACAATTGTGATAATGTTTCTCAAGTATTTCCAAGGTTTATGATTATCATTTTTTTCACATGTAATTTTTGCAATGTTAGTATAATGCATAGGGAACTTAATTGATTTTTAGTAATCTTTATAGCTCACCATGTTAGGATAGATGTTACCAAAGCTTCATAGACCAAGTAGGTAAAAGGTTGAATAATCTTGAGCTTTCATCTAAAGGTCTTTGTGTGAACTAGCAGTTCCTAAGGAAAAGGAAAGAAAATAACTTAGATCTCCTTATCTAAAACTTGTATTTTCTATTTTTAAAAATTCTCCATCTAGAAGTAAATCAGGAAGCATGTAGTTACATTCTTGATATTTGGATCAAAAATGTGCAAAATAGTAGGAGGCTAAACAAGTACTGAAGAATCTAGCAAAAGACAATTATAGTTATTAGAAAATATGGTGCTAGAAAAACTGAAGATCCTAGTTGAGATAGCTTTAAACCTGGACCCCAGGGTCCTCTGAAAAATAGAATCTAAGGTACCTTGAACAATCTTGCCAATCACCTAGGGACTTACAATGTATCAACAAAGATAATAAAATGAAATTACTATACAAATCTAAAAATATATGCACAAAATAAATTAAATCTATCTATTTTGCACAAAAATTGGAACTACAAAATTTATTGTAAGAAAAAAAAGAAAGTTCAGAGTGTGTACAATTATGCCTAAGAAAGAAAAAGGAGGCTCACTTCATTAGGGGTTTGGAATCTGTTGTAACTCATGGCTTTGGATGCCATAGTCACCTTCATGATCTAGAGGCTTCATAACTCCCAATGCTATCAAACCTTGCTACACTCCTCATAATATCTATAATGTTCGTGGTGTAGGGGGGTAAGATGTGTGGGGGTTTTGGGTTGCCAAGAAGAACCAATATAGAAGTATTAATGCCCAAGTTGCTCAACATTGGTATAGAACCACACAAAATCTTAGGGAGGTATAACAATGACCATAGTGGTTACAAGTCTCATGCTAAGATTGATCTAAAAGTCTTATATTCACAATGAATTCTCAAAGCTCTTGAATGTTAGATGCTACAAATCTCAAAAAGTGTGGTACCATCAAAAGTTGGAAACCTTTCTATGGTGTTGGAGCTTGTTTTTTTTATAGGTTTTTAGCCATAACTTTGGCTGAAAATTTCTACCTAATTGTTGACAAATTATTGCCATGTAGAGGTATTACAAGTGTTTAAATCCAACATGGTTTCTATATATGGTAAGTTTTGATACCCCAAGGTACCCAAATCATTTCATTTATCAAAAATAGTAAATAGAAATTTTATCAATGTTGGCCCTTTCAATAGTAATATTGGGCTTGCAGAATCAATATTAGGGGTATAACACCCACACTAGGGGTATGAAACCCATGCTAGGGTATAACACCCATGTTAAAGCTGTAGGAGCCACGTTAAGGCTAAAGTAGCTAGGGTGCTAGAGCCACACTAGAGTAACTAGAGTAATGTTGGAGGTGTAGTAGCAATGTTAGGGGGTAATAGTTTTATCCGTCCATATGTGTTCCGATGTAGAAAATGTTATACTCCCAACAAAACCCATGAAAATGCCAATTTTGGTAGTCCAAAAGGCATTTTTAACTTCCCTAAGCCAAAATATGGACATAATATGACTTTTTTCACATGGAAGTTGAGGCTTTAATATCTTATGAGGAATTTTTAATCCAAAACTTAAAGTATGTGAAATTTCATCCCTTGGATTGCAATCTCTACATTTTACTCTGAAGTTTTAGCCTTAGGTTTCATGGGATGAAAGTTACAATGGTATAAGGTTTGAACATGATTTTTCTTAATGGTGTTTCATTGGTCCCTCTTTGTTGATGTCTTGAGAATTGATTTGAGAGGTACCAACAAAGAATACAAAACATCACTGTAGATACATCACTAGCATTTCCTCTTCATGCTTAATTCAGTCATGTCGACCCATGCCAAAGAGTGCTTATGATAATGGGATAAGGCTATGATGAGGAAATGGTCATGAGGGTTGGAAATGAGTTCCATAGGCTAACATCACGGTTACAATATGGCATTGACATCTTGAACAAGCAATAAGTCTTCACATTTCATTCTTCACAGTGTTGGTCATTTCGTAATGTGTTTGAGGAATCAACACTTCACTCCAAGATTTCATTGGCAATTAGTCTCCTCCCTTTGCATGTTTGAAGCCATTAATTCATCTTTTGGTCTTAATTGGCTCTTCCTACTTCTTGGAAATTTTCTCCCTATTTATTTTGCGAGGTAAAACCTTCATTGGGTTTCTCTGCCAAGGTTTTTTTGATTTTTTCTTCCAATCAAATGAGATTTGTTACATCTGATAGACTTAATGGTTTTTCCATTGAATGAGACATTCAATGGACTTGTAGGTGAAGCATGATGAAGGGATGTCATATGGCTATAATGCATGAGTGTCAAACATAGGTTAACATTGTTTCGTAGGATAAGGATGATTATAATTAGGCTACAATGTTGGATTCAAGGAAATAGTAACATGATGAAAATGTCATAAGCACTCTTGACATAACAGGACAAACCCACTGAATCTTGCACATTGAGGTCATGTGTGACTCACTACCCTAATGAGTTGCACCTTTGTCATGACTCCAGACTTCATCTTGCAAGTACAACTCCAAGAGAACAAGAAATAAGACAAACAAAACAAGTTTTTATATTATAATGCATAAGACCATGTAAAATAGCCAGCAAGCTAGGCTACCATTGGTCACACATGTTACAAAGTTTGATATTCCTCTATTATGCTGAAAATGAAGAAAGGTCATTTAGACTCGCTTGTCGTTGGTTGCAAGGATCATCCATCTTAACTATTGTTTTTTATGGGCTACATGTAGTAATGATTTAGATAGGAATGATTAACTAGATTGGCCAACTCATTCCCATCCATGTCTGCTATTCAGAAGGATTTGTTGTCATAGGCCGTAGTGACCAAAAAGATCCTTCCTAGTTGGTTGAGAATTTTTTTCCATGCTCACAAATAGCTTTGAGAATCAGGTCTCCTTCCTTGATCTTACACTCAAACTGTTTAAGAATTTGCACTCATTAGTCCTTCACCAAGTCCAGGTCCATGGTGCATAACTTCTTATTCTGCTCATCATTGATGAAGTTTGACAGGACTACTTGGAGTGGTGACACCTACAAATCAAGAGGTAAAAAAACTTTATAATCATAAACCAAACTATATAGGATTACACTAGTTGTGGTTTATAATGTCATTTTTTAGGCCCAAAGTGCATGGACAAGCTACTCATGCCACTTGTGTTTGCTATTGTTCAACATCTTCTTGAGAAAGTTTACGATGGCCTTATTACTTGCTTTAGCTTGCTCATTGACTTAAGAGTAGTATGGTGATGAGAAGGAATTCTTAATTTCTAGTACATGAAAAAAGTCTTTTATTTCTTGGCTACTAAGCTATGGTCCATTATCTATGAGTATGATCATAGGTATACTAAAACAGGCTAGTATGTTTTTGAGTATGAATTTACAAACTTGTTGATATGTCATCTTCCTTAAGGAAATAGCTTCAACACACTTTGTAAAGTATTCTGTCATAGTGATGGTAAAGCTATGCCCTACAGAAGACTTAGGTATTATGAATCCACTGATATCCAACCCCCACCATTGAAACGACCAAGTTATCTAAGTGTTAAGTAACTTAGTTGGTGATATGAGTATAAGGTTGCTATGACATTGGAAAATGTCAAAAGTTTTGATCTTTTATAGGTAGTTGATTTTCAAATAGGGCCAATAATAACCTAACCATCTAATCTTGATAGCCATGGCTCTAGGTCCTATATGTCCCCTACATACACCCTCATGAACTTTCTCTAGGATTGTGTAGGCTTTGGTTTTACCAAGCATGCTAATAATATGCCATCATAGGATTTTTGACATAATGTATTATTGCCCACTATGACATTCTATTTTGATCATTTACATATACCTTTCTTTTGAGTAGTTGTCAAGCCTTATGAAGGTTCACCTTGCATAACATAAAACTTGATATCATCATACCACTCCTTTGCAAGAGAAATATGAACTATGGACACAAAGGTATCCTTAGTGCCCTACATGATGGCGATACCATAATCTATGATTAAGATGGATAACTTGCTAAGCACATTTAGCATCAAACTTAGGGGTAAAGTTGTAATGGAGTCGACCATGATGTTCACATTTCAAGGTACATGTTAGATATCATTGCTGTAAAATGTTCCATCAATTTCTTTCCTAGGTCATAGTTGAGGATTATTGAACTTAGAAGTGGGGGATGAATAATTTCCCCATCAAAAATTAATCTTCATAAAAGCCACACCCAAAATTATGTGGTTCCCCAACTTGGGTACTCCACGCTTGGATGGGAGATCACTTACACACCTTTGGACTTTGTTTCTCTCAAAATATGATTTTAAGGATGTCACACATTGTAAAGCTCTAATATTTTCTCCAGAGTCATTCATCACAACAAATCCACTCAAGCCTGCAAGGTCTTGATATTTTTAGAATGTGGTTTTTAGGATCCCACAACCTTTACAACTTGAGCTCTGCTTTAGAGTGTTGTGATGCTACACTAACACTCAATCCTATAGGATCCTGACAAGCTTAAGGATGATGCCTTCTCATAAGAAGCACATCAACCCCAGCAGAGAAACAAGAAAGAAAAACAAAAATTACAAGGAAAAGATGCAATTGATTTTTCAGTCCTTGTACTTTGAGGCACAGTACAATAAAATCACTATAATAGAAGAAATGATGGTACAATGAGGTACCTCAATAGAAGAAAATAAAGTAAAAAACAATTGCTTGATGTTAACACACACTTGCTAGAAAACTTGCACATTACCCAAGAGAATGAATAATTATTATAGCTTTGAAGTTTTTGAAATCACCTTGGAATTCATGTAACAACTATCTAACAACTAGTGGAGACATCTTCTTCGAGATTGAGATGTCTCTATGCAACATACTTCAATTTAAGGGAGATGTCTCTTCTACAAAGGAGACATCTCCTATTTTTGGGAGACATCTTCTCTAGATATCCTCCATTTTATCCAATACATCTTATTCATTAGGGAGAAGTCTTCACTTGATAGAATATGTCTTTTTCATTTGAAATCTTAATTCCAAAGCTTCCTTTTTATCACTAGAGCATCGCATTTTAGCTTGAAGGCTTCTTTATTTGTCCATGCTCCCTTGAGTCCTTGTAGTCTTCACTTAGACATCCACATACTTATCCATGCTTTCTTGAGTCCTTGTAGTCTTTACTTTGAAATTTCTTGTAGATGGCATTCTTTAAGCTTTTTTTTTAGTACTTATCCTTATTCTTGTCCTACAAACACAACAACCACACAAACATCCTTTGTTCTTCATTTTCCTTAAGGTTTTGACATACCAAAATGTCAATAATCTCCTCCTTTTTGGTGATGTCCAAAACTTAAGAATATGGGTGAGATGATAAACTAATAAATACTAAAAATAATATTAAAGTGTTAAGACATATAAATTTCAATGGTAGCTAGGGACTAGGATAAAATCTCTAAGGTTCAGGGCATTTCAAAGATGTATGGAAGGATGACAAAATTGAATATGATGCAATGCAAAAGTAAAACCTATCTTTGAAAGGTGCATCACATAGAGATAATCAAAATAAACTATTCTTCAAGCTATCCATATAATATGGTAGCATCATATACAAAATCACGTATGCGAAAATCCATAAAGATCACATATGTGTGAACATCCAAATTTCTTCTCCTTTTTGGACATTAGAAAAATGAAGAGAGACAACACCCAAGGATCCTATCCACTAACCTCAATTACATCATTAGACTTTGAATTAGCTACTAAGGATGATCAATAAGTATCCTCCTTGTCATTGTTGCTACTGGTGTAGGAGCTGGTCAAACATTGTTCATTATCATCTAAAAATAGTACTTGATCAAGAGCCCTCCAAGGATGAAGCTTCACTTGAAAGTGAGATGAAGCTAGTGGATTAGGTTGAGCTAGAGCTTGCTAAGAAGATGAGAAATCTTCCTTTCTTTAATAAGTAATTTCAATAGGTATCCATTCAAAGATGGTCCCAAAGATACTCTCCATGGCCTGCTACTTAAAAGATCTAGGAGCATCACCTAGAGGTGGAACATGATGCTCAGGCTACATGGGATCATGATTCTTTCCTTAGACATGAGCCAATGGTGCATTGGAGTCAAAAACTAACTCCATCCTTAAGTCATATGCATAGGAAAGGTCCAACTACTATAGAATGCCTGGGTGGTATTCGAATGTCCTCATTGTCAAAAATAGGAGTAGTGACCTCCTTGAATTGTTACCCACAGAAAAAATAGGTACACCAATAGTATTCATTCTCTTATGCAAGTAAGAGTGATTCTTTCCAAGCATCCTAATAACATGAGAAAATGATTAAAGTATCTTCTTCAAGGAAGATATAATCTATGCTATAGTAGATTTGGACCTACTATACTAAGGAGAGGCCCTAGAAGATGATGACACTTTCTTCTTCTATGATGAAGATGGCCTGGTGCTTGGTCCTATTACTTTTACATGAGAGAGGCTCCTCTTCTAAGCATACTCACTGAGGCTCCTCTTGAATTTGAATAAATGCATCTTAGGAATAGGTACATCCTTTTGACATATCAACAAATTGATGAGATAGGGGTACCCAAAGATTTTCTCCTTTGCATACAAACTCAGCATATCCTCAGAAAGAGTATGGTCCAAGGCTAGTGTTTGTCTTGTAAGAAGGTAGTAGAGCACAAAAGTTTGGGGTCGCAATAGATAGCTATATATTTTTCATTTTATAATAATGTTATATAATATAATAAGGGACAAAGTGGAAGCATCTGGAGACATCTTGTTCTTATGAATTCATCCTCTATTGAAAGACACAGACTCACTAAACAGGACATCATAGAACTCATCACAACTTATGGGTATTATATCATTTGTGTAAATATCATTCATAGAATTAATGGTAACCCAAAAAAATCCACACTAGATATTCTAAGAAGTGCATTCATAACTCGAAGAGACACATCAATTACAAGATCCTAAGCATAGATGTGAACACCCAAACAACAACATTTGAAATTGCAATATTGTAGTAAAACTCTCTAATAAGAAATTCTAGAACTAGGAAATTCATTGTGATGAAATCATTCCATTTCAAAAATTTAAAATAATCCATCAAGGCTTGCTACCTATGCATAGGAAATGACAAGAAGAGCTCAAAGATGATATTCATGATTTGATTTACCTTAAATTAGTGTTGGGTTCTGGTGCTTTTGAATTGGGGAATGTAGAAGCTTGGATTGCTACTAGAACTCCTTCTACATATCTTCTTTGGTAGTGGCCTAGAAATTCCTATCTTCTTGTGGGCCATTTTAGATTAAATTGTTATTACTAGTGGAGCCCTAGTCATCTATGTGGGATCTTCTTTAAAGAACAAGATAAAAGAATGTGGCTTTTAAATTTTATAGTTGTGCCAAATGAATATTTTTGATGAGAAAGAAGACATAATTTATCAAAAGTAGACATCTCCTTTGATTTTAAAACCTCATGCAAACATCTTCTTTTTATAGTATATGTCTATACTACACTAAAAGAGATGACAGGTAGACATCTTGCTTTGGGAGTAAACATCTTCATGTAGACGTCTCCTTTTTGGGAGTATAAATATCTTAGAAGACATCTTCTTTAAAGAGGCTTGATAGGATGGGGTTCAAGAAAGGCTTCCATGAACTATATTCTTAATATATCCTTATAATAAATTAAAAGCTTACTTATACCTACCTTTTATGATGATGAGAACTAAAGGTGTTTAGTATGCTAGACAAAGAGTTTCCTCTTCTTAGTCAAACTTCCTTAATGTCTAAGGCTTGGCTCTCTCTCACAAATTTCTTGGAGAGAGTCTCCTAATTCTCCTATTCCTTCCTTTTAAATTTCCATTCTTTTTTAACCTTCTTATTCTTTTGCTAATTCTTCCTATGGTCCTACATCGATTCTTTCTCAATGTAGTTTGGTAAGACTAGGGAATTCTATGGTACAACTAGCTATTCATATGATAAAACTTTAAATTTCATTTCCATTTCTTATTCCACCATTTATTACAATAATATCATCTAATCCTCCTATTGTAGTAAGAGTGATTAGGATGATTAAACCTTTGAGGATCCTTTTGATGAATAGAAGTTTCTTCTAATTTGGATGTATTAGATTTGCCCTTTGGAATAGCATTTGGTTGAGATTGTATTGTTATAGGTTATTCATATTTTGTATAACATCACAATCCATTCTTATCATGTGGAATCCTTCCTTGTCCTAATACCATCTAAAGGGATTCTTTTCCCTTTACTAGCCTTTCATTCACTAGTTTGACATCTACAATTTCTACCTTAGCCTACTCATAAGACAAGGTTAGTTTTTCATTCTTAGCCTTTAGGTTTGGGATTTCTTTTATGAGCTCCAACATCTTTGAGTTTAAGAAAGATATGTCCTGGTCCTTAATTATTACCTATTTACACAACTTAGTGCAAAGACTTTGACGTGATAAAAGTTCATTGCAACTAAGTTCAAACCTTTCTTCATAGATTCAAATTCATCATCTGAGGTGTTAGCATCATCATCTGTAAGGACCGTATATATGAGATGTGAGTCCTTTTCATTATTCTCTACCTCCTCTTCGCTATGTTCTTCATCATCCAAACTTGTGTGGAAGTTGATCTTTTTTAATATCATATCATTTTTTTCTCTCCTTTGTAACCTACCATTACTAGTACACTTTAACATCACATGGCCTTTTCCATCACAAACCCAACATTCTACCAAAGAAGAATCAAAATTGGAACTTGAAAATTTTTTACCTCTTTTCTTACCTTTGAATTTATTGGTTTTCTATTGATTGAAGCTCTTCTTTCTTTTTTCCATCATCCTTTGCACCTTGCTTGAGAGAAGAGCTATTTCTTGTTCACTTCTTTCATTTGGCTTACCAAGTTCCTTTTCTTTAAAGAATGATTTTAAGGATATGGCTTTTTCTTGAATAGCCCCTTCTCTTATGAGATTCATTTCATAAGAAATAAGAGCTCTTTGAAGCTTTTCAAATTTTAGAATTGAGAAATCTCTAATTTCTTCCATTGTAGTCACCTTTAGTCTAAATTCCAATTTGAAAGTCCTAATCATTTTTATTTTAACATTGCTTTTAGATAAATCTTTATAAATACCTCTAATTACCACAACAAGATCATTTGATCTAGAGAAATAATATTTTATTTTCTTACCTTCTCTCATTTTTAGCTTACCATACTTTGTAAAAATAACAATTTAGATTATTTAACTATTGAGGTTCCTTCATATGTAGCTTTTAATGTTTTCCAAATGTCCTTGACCATTTTACAACCATCTACACTAATTAATTTAGATATATTAAAACCATAGTATAAATAGGTTCTTGCTCTTCAATTAAATATGAACTTATCTCATTCCTCTTGCATCCATTTGTTTCAAGGCTTGATGGCTCCTATTGTGTTATCAACAAGTAGTGTGTTATCAAGGATTTATTCCTAGACTTCAAACTCCATTGATTCAAAGATGTCTTGCATCCTTGCCTTCCAATAGCCAAAGTTGAATCCATTGAACATTGGTGGCTTTTTGTAAGAAGTTTCCTTCGTTGTTCACTCTTGGAAACAATGTAGAGCACAAGAGTGATAGGCTATGATACCACTTAAGAATCATTGAACTTAGAAGGGGGAGATGAATACATTTCCAAACAAAAATAAATCATGAGAAAAACCACATTCAAAATTATGTGGTTTTCCAACTTGAATAATTCACACTTGGAGTGTACATTTCTTGTACACCTCCATACTTTGTTTCTCTCAAAATGTGGTTTGAAGGGTATCACACCCTATACAAGCTCTAAGCTCTACTATAGAGTGATTCAACACCATGAATCCACTCAACCCTATAAGGTCTCAACAAGCTTAGAATGTGGTTTTTAGGATCCCACAATGTTTACAACATGAGCTTTACACTAAAGTGTTGTGACACTATATCAACACTTAATCCCACATCGACAAGCTCAAGGATGATGCCTGTCTATAAGAAGCACATCAACCCTAGTGGGGAAACAAGAAACAGAAATAAAAATTACAAGGAAAGAATGCAACTAGTTTGCTAGTCCTTGTACTTCAAGGCATAGTACAATAAAATGACTACAACAATACAAATATTTGTATAATGAGGTACACAAATAAAAAAGAATAAAGTGCATAATGATTGCTTGATGTTGACACTTGCTTGCTCAAAAACTTACACACTGATTAAGAGAGTGAAGTCTTCTTATAGTCTTAAAGTTTTCAAAATAACCTTAGAATTCATGAAATAGCTATGTAATAGCTAGTGGATATGTCTTCTTCAAGATTGGGATGTCTTTGTTTAACAAACTTCAATTCAAAGGAGACATTTCTTCTACAAGGGAGATGTCTCTAGGATATGTCGCTAGGGAGACATCTTCTCCTGAAAGGAGCCATCTCTTATTTTTAGAAGATATCTTCTCCTAAAAGGAGTCATCTCTTGCAATACCCATTCATAGGAAGAAAGAACTTACACATGTAGAAAGAAAGCTAGTTCAAAGAAGAAAATGCACAAGTGGCTTTCTTTCTACAACAATCAAACTAACATTAACCTATAAAATTATAATAAAATGAACAATGTCTAGATAGAGCTCTGAAATAGGTTAATCAATATTAGTTTTTAGAATTAAAAGATAATCTTAAAATGAAATAGCCGTAGTAAAATATCTATGTAAGATTTATCAAATTAAAAAAATCAAACATTTTTTATTCAATATAAAAAGAAATATCTAATTAGGATCATTTCCACATTTGTAAAACAAAGAAATGACCACAAAAGTAATAAATTAATCATCTCATATTTGTTCAATCACATAATAATATTTTATAATTTCCAACACACAAAACAAGATCATTTGAATTTACCTCTTGTAACCATTTTATCATTAATCATTTCATTAGGAAATGCATATATTCAACAATAGAGAATAGATAGATCACAACCATAAATTAACATCATAGGTTTTCCCCCACTCCATCAACTTATAGAAAGATATCAAAATTAGACTTGAGAAGGTATAAGGAAAAAAAGTATAATTCATGATTTAGATCCAAGATTTATGCATTCAAGGGTGGATGGTCCATCAACTAAATTCCAACCAAAACCCAAGAATTCAAAAATTTTAAAACATTTGCAATTATCGATGGGCCCAAGAATACTCTCACTTTTTACTGGTAGTACCAATCCTCATATCAGGGATCCTTGGCCCATGATGGCAATCTTTTGCCAAAAAAACCCCAAATCATTATTGTTCCTTTTGAATCATTATAGACACAACTCTCATCTAAGTCATTTAGGTGTGAGAGTGTAGAGAATAGGTGGAGAGATCCAAAAAAAGTAATAAAGGTTTCAACAATCTTGATAATTTCATACAAGCATTGTGAAGGTGGTTGGATAAGCAAGAAGAAAGAAGCTTGAGAAAATCAACCCTTGATGGCCATCATCAAACATAACAAATATGGATCATTTTACATCCTTGCTTAAATAGCTTACATACGAGAAGGAATTATCAGAATATCAGATTGCTATGCAACACTTGTTTTCATTCTCCTTACTATCTCCTATAGCAGCCATAGTCATCTATGCCTTCCCAAGCACACTCCCTATAGCTATATCCCATCTTTTTTTTCCTGCTTAACTACTTTTACCTTGTGTTTTTTTTCCTCTCCTCCTCTCCCTATTTGTAGGTAGAATAAGGGATAATGGATGGTTTCTTATAACTGACTCTTTCTTGGGAACTATCTGTTTTTTTTCTTTCATTTTAAAGGTCTCTTTCTCTCTCTCTCTCTCTCTCTCTCTCTCTCTCTCTCTCTCTTCAACAATGATTCATGAGTTTAATTCTCTTCATGATCACTATCAATAAAATATGTATATTCATAGATTGTAGGTTTAATTCCTAAATCAACAATTCTTGATATTTCAGAATTCATATTTTGATAGATCCTAGGTTTAATTCCTCTTGATAATTACAAAACATTCCAACATAATATCTATCAATTTATCATTCATAATTTTCATAAGATTCAAGGAAAGAGTTTTCAAAATAGATTCATAATAAGGGAAGTTCCAATACATAATCAAATAAGGCACCTTCTTTTTTAGTTCATGAGTGATGTGAATTTTTTCATTATCTTACAAGCCTTGAAAGGTCATCACATGACCTTTCTATAGCCTTGGAGAGGGTGCTTATACTCTACTATTTTAAACTAATAAGAGAAATGCATCACATTTAGATAAAATTTTAAAAATAAAATATAAAGTTACAGTATTTGCACACAATATTCTTAATTCATGGGTCAGGTTCCTCCAAATTGATTCATAGGTTATGTTCCTCAATATGAGAACCTTTTTGCATCTCAACATACCTATTTTAAATTTTAAGGCACACCTTGGAGTATTGTCCTATATTTTTCTTAGCATCTCTAATGAAATAGAATAAAAAATATTTTCTTTTCCCATATATTAATTATTATTATTATTTTAAAACATTCCTAGCATGTACTTTAAAAATCATAATACATATTAAAATCTAGTCAAGAAATTTATTACTATTTAAATTAGCCATTTGGACCACAATCCAAACAAAGCACAAACACAACTTATCAACAAAACATACACACAAATAGATAGAAAGACTATTACAATTATTAACTCAAAAACTCAAGGAGAATTGATTCATTATATCTTTCTCCCCTTAAGACATTTCTTCCTGAAAATGTTTAAATAGGTGAGCATAGCTCTCTCTAACCACATCCTCCATATTCCAAGAGGTTTTAGATCCATCCTCATTCCAATCAAGCTAAAATTGGCACAATGTACAATTCCTAGGATAGAGCATCCTCTAGTTTGAAATCTAGATGAGTTGAACTTGGATGATACAATCTGGGTTGACCTAAAGGTTTTCCAATCACAAACAATGCTTAGAATCATAAACATACCTCATTGAGATAGAGATATGAAAAAAATTATGTAAAGTTAATAAACTAGGAGGTAAAGCTATTCTATAAGCAATAGAACAAGTTTTCTCTAAGACTTCAAAAGGGCTAATAAATCTAGGTTTAAATTTTTTTCTTTTAACATCTCTAATGACATTTTTAAAGGGTTGAACTTTTACGAATACTTTATCTTCAATAGAAAAATCTAGATTCCTCCTTCTATTATTTTCATAACTCTTTTATCTATCTTGTGCTTGCTTTAGCCTCTCTTTAATTTGATTCATCTTTAGCTACAAATCCAAAATAATCTTAGGCCCAAAAATCAATTTTTCCTTGGGTTGATCCTAAGAGCCAGGACTCTACATTTTCTACTATACAAGGCTTCATAAGGTGCCATTTCAATGCTGCTTTGGTAGCTATTATTGTAGGAAAATTTTATGAAGGGCAATACCTTATCCCAAGTTTTATGATGATCTAATACATTGGTTCTTAAAATATCTTCTACCACCTAAGTTGTCCTTTCAGCTTGACCATTAGTTTGTGGATGATAGGTTATGGTAAAATTTAGTTTTGTTCCAAGAGCTTGTTGGATAGCTTTCCAAAAATGAGATGTAAAATTTGGATTCCTATTTGCAATTATTTTCTTAGGTATGCCATGTAATCTAATTATTTCGTGAATATAAATTTCTACAATCTTTCTAGCATCATAGTCTAATTTCACTTTGATGAAGTCTATTAACCTTGTTATCCTATCAACTACCACAATTATGGAATCATATCCTCCAATAACTTTAGGTAACCCAACAATAACATCTATTTCAATCTCATTCCATTTGTATTCTGGAATATTTTATGGTTGTAAAAGACCTGCTAGTACTTGATGTTTATCCTAAACTTGCTAACACATTAAACACCTTACCACAAACTCAGCAGCATCTTTTTTCATTCCAAGCTACCAAAATTAATTTTTGATTACATCTAGCATTTTTTTTTTGCCCATAGATGACTTGTATAAACTATTTTATGGTCTTCTTCAATTGTCCAATTTCTAAGTTTTGCATTGGCTGGAACATATAATGATCTTGGAAAAGTAGCAAACCATCAATAGTAATTTTAAATCCATTTTCTAGTTGACCTAGGTTCTTCTTTTCAAATTTCTTAGAAAAGAATTTATCATTTTTGAGTCCCATTTTAATCAAATTAGAAATTATACTTTTAAGTAAAAAGGATTCCTTAACATACCTCCTCCAGCTAAGAGCATCTACCACCTTGTTTCCTCTACCCTCATGATAAAGGAGCTCAAAATCATAATCACACAAGAATTCTAATGAATGACTTTGTCTCATGTTTAAATTAGGTTGGGTAAAAATGTATTTCAAAATTTGATGACTTGACCATACTCTAAATTTATTTCCATACAAATAATGTCTCCATATTTGCAAAGCATGGAACATTGGTGCAAGTTTTAAATCATGCACTAGGTAATTGTGTTCTTGAGGTTTTAATTGTCTTAATCCATAAGCAACTACCTGATTTTGCTACATTAATACATATCATAATCCCTCACTAGAGGCATCTATATATACATCAAAGTGAACATTTTTTAAAGGCATGATTAACATGAGAGCTAATGTTAACTATTCTTTCAACTTTTGGAAAGCCAAAGTATAATTCTTTGACTATTGAAACTAATTGCTCTTCCTTAGCAAAGATGCTAAAGGGGCTGAAATTTTTGAAAAATATTTTACAAACCTATGGTAGTAGCCTGCTAACCCTGAGGCCAAATAATTATTACATCACTTTTATCTAGATCAACTACTAACCCTCTTTTTGATAGGATATGACCAAGAAACTTAATTTCATATTAGCAAAATGCACACTTGCTCTTACTTGCATACAACTTATGTATCCTAAGGTTTTGTAGGGCTGTTCTTGGGTACTGCTCATGTTCCTCATTTATGTTAGAATATATTAAAATATCATCTATGAACACTAATACCAATTGGTCCAAAAATGACTAAAAAATCTAATTCATCATGCTCATAAAGGTATCTAGAACATTAGTTGGACCAAAAGGCATAATAGTGAATTCATAATGTCCATACCTTTATCTAAAAGCTATTTTTGAAATTTTTTCTTCTTTGATTCTTAGTTAGTAATATCATAACTTTAAATCAATTTTTTAAAATACCGTTGCTTGTTTGAGCTAATAAAAAGGTCATCAATCCTTGGAAGGGAATATTTATTCTTAATAGTTACCTTATTTAGCTATTGATAATCAATGCATAGGTGTAAGGTTTCATCTTTCTTCTTGAAAAATAGAACTAGTGCTTCCCATGATGACACACTAGCCCTAATGAATCCCTTATTTAATAGTTCTTCAAATTGGGCTTTTAACTCATGCATCTCAGTTGGTGACATTTTATATTATGCCTTTAAGGCTAGAGCACTTCCTAGAAGAATTTCAATTCCAAAGGCTACCTTTCTTTTTGGTGGCATTCTTGGTAACTCATTAGTAAACACATCTTTGAACTCATCTACAACTAGATAGTCCAATGATGTTTTCTCTTATTGGTAATCATTATCATTGTTACCTACATACAATTTGATCAAAATTATTGCCTTTTCTATTTGTGTCTCTTGCATCATTTGTTTTGCAAAATAATATTTCTTAAGCAATCCCAAGGTTAAGAAAAAAATTTCTAGTTTATTTCTCCATTGTTAATTTATATGTAATTCTATCCACAATCAATTTTTGCCTTATTTTTCAGCAACCAGTCCATACCTAAAACCACATCATATGATCCCAAATTCATAACAAGGAAGTCAATAAAATAAGGTTGATTCATGATTTTTATCTCAAAACTAGGCACAAAATATTCTAAGGCTTTATGATCACCTAAAGAGAATTTCACTTTTCCCATATATGGTGAGAGATGAATTTTACTTCCTAATCTTTTAACCGAAGAATCTCATATAAATGAATTTGTTGATCCACTGTTAAAAATGAATGGTAACATATTAAGAATGAATGATACCTATTATTTCTTGGACTGATGGTTGATATTTCACTCTTGCTAGAACATTTATTGCAACATATAATTGGTGAGAAACTTCTTGGTTGGTGGCTAGAGATGTCTATCATTTTTCAAGAGCCTTTGTTTATGGGCATTGAGCCTAAAAATGGGCCCATCCACATGTCCAACAACCCTTCCTTGGCCTTCTAAGGGTTGATCCTTCACTTTGTGTCATTCCCATTTGATTTCTTTCATTAAATAATTTTCCATCTGATCCTTAACTTCTTGGTACTTTAAATTTCTACCTAGATTTTTGAGATATTGTGGTAGATTTATCAAAAATTTTGCTATTAAATTTGTCCTTCCTTTGTGATTTTCCCATGGCATAACTTCCTTTCTAGTTTGTTGATAGCAATTCCTTATTCCTAATGAATTTAGTTTCCACAAGTTTAGCTTTATTACTAATTTCTAATAAATTATCCAACTTGAACAAATTAACTTTTTCTTGGGTTGAAGGATGCAAGCCATTGATAAAGTTTTTGATTCTCATGTATTCTAGAATTTGTGGTGTATATATCATCAAATTAACAAACTCACATTCATATTCAACCACATTCTTGGACCCTGGCTATAGGTGCAAGTATTCCCATGTTTTTTGTTCCACATGTGCTTTTGAAATATATCTTGTTCTAAAAACTTGTACAAATTCATTTCATTCAACACCTTCATTATAAATTTTTACTTTTTTAGTTCTCCACCAATTGGTAGCATCACCTGGCAAAACATGAGTTGCAAGAAGAACTCTTTCTCTGGCATTTGTATGACATAGTTCAAACAAATCATTCATCCTAAATAGCTAAGATTCAACTTACTCTCCACTTGACACTCCATTGAATGATGGTGGCTTCCACTTTAGAAATTCTTGCAATTCTATAGCCCCATTATTCACCTCATTTTGATACTATCCTACCTCATTTGCCTCATGATTTTGTATTGTTGGCTATATATTTTGTTGCATAGCTGTAGTAAGCAAAGTGATAGAATGGGAAAGTGCTACAAAGACCTCTTTCCAATGTTGAGGAGCCTCATTCTCTTGATTTCTAGAACCAAAACCATTCTTATTCCTCATGTAAGTCTTCATTGTAATTACTATTCAAAGGCTTGTACACACTTAGAATGCTATGCCTTAATTGCCATGATAAAGTATTCCAAATCAACACTAAAGCCATTTCTTCTTAATTTAGGCATACGAAAGATAGACCAACACCACATCAAAAAATGCACAAATTTATACTTCATAAGAGGTTTGAAGGAATGTAAAAGAAAGACAAACCTAGCTTTCTGATATGAAAATGTAATACCCATTCATAGAAAGCAATAGCTAACATCCAAAGCCACCAACATGCCCACCCACCGCTTACGCCACCCTCCCCCCCACACGCCCCCC
>MNCI01025089.1:508049-637704 GCA_015680685.1 Gnetum montanum
TTTCTACAACAATCAAACTAAAATTAACCTATAAAATTAAAATGAAATAAAAAATTCCTAAATCTAGCTCTAAAATAGGTCAACCAATATTAATTTTAAAAATTAAAAGATAAATTTAAAAATAAATAGCCATAATAAAATATCTATGCAAAATTCATTAGATTAAAAAAATCAAATTTTTTTTATTCAACCTAAGAGGAAATATCTAATTAGGATCATTTACATATTTGTAAACCAAAGAAATAACCACAAAAGTAGATAAACTAATAATCTTATATTTTTTCAATCACATATTAATATTTTATAATTTCTAGCAAAACACAAAACAAGATCATCTAAATTTAACTCTTCTAACGAATTTATCATTAATCATTTAATCAGGAAATTCATATGTTCAATAGTAGAGAATAGATAGATCACAACCATAAATTAAAATCCTAGGTTTTTCCCCACTCCATCAACTTATAGAAAGATATAAAAATCAAACTTGATAAGGTATAGGAAAAAAATTATGATTCAAGATTCAAATCCAAGATTTATGCATTCAAAGTGGGAGGGTCCATCAACCAAATTCCAACCAAAACCCAAGAATTCAACAATTTTAAGACATTCATAATTATTCATGGGGCCATGGGTACTCTCACTTTTTGTCAATAGTACCAATCCTCATATCAATGATCCTTGGCCTTTGATGGTAATATTTTGCCAAAAATACCCCAAGCCATTATGGGTGTTTCTAAATCATTACACAAACAAATGTCATCCAAGTCATTTAGGTGTAAGAGTGTAGGGGATGTGTGTAGAGATCCAAAAAATGTAATAAAGGTTTCAACAATCTAACCTTCAATAATAATCTTAATAATTTCATACAATCATTGTGAAGGTGGTTAGGCAAGCAAGAAGAGAGAAATTTGAGAAAATTAGTCCTTGTTGGTCATTATCAAAATAATAGAGATGGATCATTTTACATCCTTGCTTACAAATCTTGCTTACTAGGAGGAATTATTAGAATATTGGATTGTTATGTAGCACTTTTTTTCTTTCTCCTTGTTATCTCCTATAGTAGCCACAATCTTCTCCTCCTTCATAACCACACTCCTTGCAGTTGTATCCCTTCTTTTTTTTTCTTCTCTTGCTCAGCTACTTTTACCTTGTGTATTTTTTTCTTCTCTCCTATTCCTATTTGTAGGTGGAATAAGGGATAATGGATGGTTTCTTGTAAGTGACTCTTTCTTGGGAATTGTTTGTTTTATTCTCTTTCTTTTTAAAGGTCTCTCTCTCTCTCTCTCTCTCTCTCTCTCTCTCTCTCTCTCTCTCTCAAGTAATGAGTCATGTGTTTAGTTATCTTCATGATCACTATCAATAAGATATGTATATTCATAGATTGTAGGTTCAATTCCTTTATAAATAATTTTTGATATTTCATAATTCATATTTTTCTAGATCTTAGGTTCAATTTCTATTGATAATTATAAAACATTCCAACATAATATCTATCTCTTTATCAATCAGAATTATCATAAGATGCAAGGAAACTATTTTTAAAATAGATTCATCATAAGGGTAGTTCAAGATACATAATCAAATAAGGCACCTTCCTTTTCAAGTCATTAATGATGTAAATTTCCATTAGTGAGGTAACTAAGGCACCTTCTTTTCCAAGTCACATGACCTTTCTACAACCATTTAGATGGTACTTATACTCTACTATTTTAAACTAAAAAGAGAAATGCATCACATTTAGATAAAATAAAAGAATAAAATATAAAGCAATATCATTTGCAAACAATATTTCTAATTCATGGGTTTGGTTTCCCCAACTTGATTCATAGGTTAAGTTCCTTAATATGAGCATTCTTTTGCATCTCAACATACCTATTTTAGCTCTTGAGGCATACCTTAGAGTATTTTCCTCTATTTTTCTTTTCTTTCTTAGCATATCTATTAAAATAGAATAGAAAATATTTTTTCCAATATATTTATTATTATTATTATTTTAAATCATTTCCAGCATGTACTTTAAATAATATTTCTTGTGCATAGAGTATTTAAACATTTAATCATAATACATATAAAAATCTAGTAAAAAAATTTATTACTATTCCAATTAGCCATTTCTACCACAATCCAAACAAAACACACACACAACTTATCAACAAAACATATAGACAAACACATATAAAGACTATTACAATCATAAATGTGAAAACTCAGGGAGAAGTGATTCATTAAATTTCCTAATTCTAGAAGACATCTTCTCTAGGTGTTATCCATTTTAGCCAAGATATATTCTTTATCAAGGATATGTCTTCACTTGATAGGAGACATCTCTTATTTTTGGAAGACTTATTGTGCATTTTAACTCTTGATTTCGAAGCTTCCTTTCAATCACTAGGGCATCTTATTTTAGTTTGAAGTCTTTTTTACTCATCCATGTTCCCCTGAGTCCTTATAGTCTTCACTTAGACACCCATAGACTTATTCATGCTTCCTTGAGTTCTTTTAGTGTTTACTTTGATATTTATTATATATGTTATTCCTTAGGCTCTTCTTTAGTCCTTATTATTGTTCTTGTCCTACAAACATAACAATCACACAAACATCCTTTGTTTTCCATTTTCCTTAAGGTTTTGGCATACCAAAAGTTAAATAATAGTAAGGTTGCAAATGTTTTGCTTTAGATGCATAAACCTTGGTTATTTGATTAACCACAAGCTATGAATCACCTTTGATCATTAATAGTTTTACTTCTAGCTCATGAGCTACCATCATTCTCTTGATCCAATCCTCATACTTTGCTATATTATTGGTACATGGGAAGTCAAATCATTAAGAGAAAGGTTGAATTTCACCATATGGGAATGTTATCATGATAGTGGCACTAGCCTCATGGGAAGTTGAAGCTTCATCAAAGTGCATGAACACCTCATAGCCTTCAAGTACTTGGCTAACGATGTTAACATGTTTTTTAGGGAATTTAGGATCAATGGTTGCATGGTTATCAATTGGTGAAATAGCGAGTTGTGTGGCTATAACCTGACCTTTTGCTAAGGCTTGGGAGACATAATGAATGCTAAACTTGGCTATTATGGCTTTCCAATGGGCTACATGGGTACTCATACATATTGGTGGTTACGGTTCTAAGTACATTGTTTTCACAAATCATATTGACCTAGCTCCTCAGGAGGCATTGTCTCCACTTCTTCAATGAGAAGACTAGAACTATAAAATACTTCTCTACTTAAATATATTATGTCTAAAAGGCTATCAATGCATGGTTGAGATAGTATACTGGCAACTCTACTTCATTGTCTTGTTTCTGATAGAGTAGAGAGGCAATGAATGCATTAGAGATAGGAAGGTAGATGTAAAAGGATATATTCTTTTATGGTGGAGAGATTGTAGGTAGTTGTGCCAAATCTTGCTTAAGGTTTTCAAATGCCTCTTGGCATTGAGCCATCCACTCATGGTGGATCCATTTCATAAGAAACTATTACATGAGTTGTAACCTATTTGTGAGTCTAGTGATGAACCTATGGATAAATTGCAATCTACCTTGTACTCTCTAAAGCTCCTTAAGGTTAGTAGGTGTTGCCAAGTCAAAAATGGCTTTAACCTTATTAGGATCAACACATATCCCTACTTATAATACTATAGAGTTGAGCATCTCATTAGTTTTGACACCAAAGATACACTTTTTTCGACTAAGAATAAGCTCATACTTGAGGCATTGTTTAAGTACAAGGTCTAGGTTATGTGCATGGTCACTGGCCACTTTGAACTTAATAGTTATATCATCTATTTAATCATTAAGCAAAATTAGCATATAATCACTAAATATATATGTCATAGCTCTTTGGTAGGCTCCTAATGTGTTCTTTAGGCCAAATGGCATCATAGTATAATAAAAGGTACTCCAAGGGGTCATGAAGGTTGTGCTAAGTTGATGTTCCAGGTTAATCCTAATTTGGTTGTATCTTGAGAACCCATAAATAAAGGATAATAAGGCATGTCTAGTCGTAGTATCGATAAATTGATCAATACTAGGCAAAGGAAGATCATCTTTGATAGTTCCTTATTTAGATATCAAAAATCTATGCAAATGTGTATACTCCAATTTTTCCTAGGAATTACCACTCTATTGGACAACCATTTTGCATAATCAATAGCTTTGATGAAATCATCTTGGTATAGTTTTGTGATTTCATCATGAATTACTAGGGACAAATTTTTGCTTAATTAGTCTAATTCTAGGATCACGTATGATGTTATGTTGGACTAAACATGGTTTTAGACTTAGCATATCTTCATATGACCAAGCAAAGACCTTAATGTTGTCTTGTAGGACCTTGGTGATGTCTTGAGCCTATTGAGATTCCAAAATGAAACTTAGTTTCAGGGTTTTCTCCTCATGACTATGTTGTGACAAGAACCTCAACTAGAGAGTATTCAGTAATGTTACTAGCCTTAATGTCAAGGATTTTGACTAGGACTTTAGGCCACTCTAAAGGTTTCTGTATCAAGGCTATTTGGTTGATGAGACTCTTAAGCTCAATATCTAGGCAATTTTAGTCAAAACATCATTCAAAATCACCATGTGGCCCACTTAGATTCAAAGGTAAACTAATTTGTTTCTAGGTACTCATACTCCAGTCTTGCATATCAACCATAAGCACATTAAGTGGCACCTCAGTAAAAATGTGTTAATAATGTTAACATAATATAAAATATCTTAATAACCATGTAAACACATGCTATTTCAATGTCAAAAAAAATGTGAACAAGGTCAAAATAAGTTGAAGCATAATGGAAGTATGAAAAATAAGGTAAAACATTGTAACCTATGGTTACACTTTTGCCAGTTTAAGGCCTTGGAAAGACATGTTACTAGTTTAAGGCCTTGGCAAGCCATGTTGCCAGTTTAAGACCCTGGTAGGCGATGTTGCTAGTTTAAGACCTTAGTAGGGCATGTTGTCAATTTAAGGCTTTGGTAGGGCATGTTTCCATGATGCCAAATGATGGTCAAGGATGGTTAAACCCCATCATCTAACACTAATCAAAAGATAAAAAAGGATAAACATAGGCCACAATAGCGAAAATGAGGTAAATATGATAAAATTGAAGTTATGTAGAAGCCACATGAGGCCAACTGATGGTACTATAGGTCAATGATGCATAATAAGGTTAAAACAAGTTAAAACATCATGAGAAAAGGTGAAATCAATCAAAGTGTAATAGATGTGGTAAAACATGATGAATATTGATAAAAAAAAGTATTATATTTTACCAATTTTAGGCCTTAGAAAGCCATGGTATAAAGCTAAAAAGTTGGTTGGAAAGCTTGCACATCTACAGAGGTTATTTTAAGTCTCTTTGGCATTAAAAATGAAGGTTTTCTTGGCATCCATGTTGGACCCATGCTAGCCAACATGGGTGGGATGATTCCTAGTATGGATGGGATGGTCAGGTGGCTTCCTAGGTTAGTTGGAGTAGTTTTTTACTTCTAATGTTATGTATGGTTAGTAAGTGAATTGGGGAAGGAAATAGGTCAATTCTGGCATTGATTTCAACCTCTAGGATCCCCATTGGAGCCTAGAACTACCATTCATGTTGAAGAAACACTAGCTAGTATGGTCCGAATGTGGATACTATGAAAAATGGGTTTCATATTATCCAAAGGGTTGAAATTTGGGTTCTATGGTTTTCCTAAGGTAATGTAAGGTCATAATCATCAAGATTAGTCACATTGGAGGTTGAAATTTGCAAAAAGAAAAGTAGATTTTAGGGTCATTTTTCCCTAGATTCATGCTAGGTAGCATGGATGGGAAGGGTCTCAATGTGAATGGCCTATATATGGGTTATTATAGAATCAAAACATGGTCAATTTGTAGCTGAAGCTATGGTTTTGTAGTTGTATGATTTTATAGCTAAGTTTTAGGACCATTTGAAGGGTCTTTTGCATGTAGAATCTTGTTGGAAACTTAATATACACTAGGGCCATGCTAGCCAACATGGCTCTTGTACCCCTTAACATGGATGCAATTTATTTTTGTTTTTGGGATGGTTTTAAATGCAATATGACCAAGTTTTGAAGCTTCCTATGTTGCTAGTAGTGATACTTGAGGTTTTGGCTTGAAACTGATCATGTTTGATGGTTGTCTAAGGTGTGGGATAGTTATACCACCCTGTGCCACACTAGGTAGCAATGCTCTGGCATGGGTTAGGGGGACTAATGAGTTTTAATGGTTAAAATAATGTCAAAAGGCTATCAATTTAAGTTTTTTTGGGTCTAGGTTCTACTAAGCTAAGCTTTTTACTTTCTTACATGTCAAAGTGTTACCAAAAGTGGCAAAGGTCCTTGTCCATGCTGGCCAACACAACTCTAGCCTTCCATAGTGGGGATACCTCTAAATAACAAGTTGTGATGGGTTCTAATAGAAAATTGACCATGCATGCAATGTCCTAAAGTTGTAGATGGAGCTAGTAGAGTTTTGACATTAAAATTGATCATTTTAAAGCATTTTTGATATTTTTGGCACTCATCCGCCTTAAGCCATGCTAGCCAGTATGTCTTCAGCATGGTTGGAAGGAGAATGATTTCATTTTGGAATGTTTGATGATTCTGGGAGGCTATGGTAGGGTTCTAAGGTCATAGGGGTATGTTTTAAGGCTATTTTAGGCCATGGATTGGGTTTTATTGGTTACCCCTAGAGTACCCACATTGGCTAGCATAGGTGAAGGTTCCCTACTGTGCATAAGCTATTGGACATGAGTATCAACCCATATTCTATCAATTCTTGATTACCAAAGGCTAAGGAGAGTTGTTAAGGCTATGGAAGTGAGTTCTAAGTCTATTTTGGGGCATGAATAGATTTTTGTAGGCCATCCCCATGGTGTTCATGCTAGACCCACTTTTTCCAACATGGATGGGGGAGGTTTTCTAGTATGGGAAAGGTAGATGCTATGCAATTCAACTTATTTTTAGCTAGTTTTGATTGTTGGAGGCTATGGAGAAGTGTTAAGACAAAAACAATTACCAACTAGGAGGTTGGTTTTGGGGTTTTAAGGTTCTACCCCACTCATCCACATTGGGGACATGCTAGCCAAAATGGATGGGGTGCCCCCTATCATAGCTCCAGAAGGTTTTTACCACATTGGATTGGTTTTGACAAGGTTTGAGAGCCACTGAGGATGTAAAGTGGGGTTTCAAGCTAAGTGGATTAATTTTGTGATCAAATTAAGGTTTGATGAGTGTTGGTATGTGTTATATCTCATTGGAAAATGATAGCTAGCGTGGATGAGGCCTTTCCCAACATGGTTTCCAAAAGTGACAAGTTTCATAAAGGGTTCTAGCCCCTGTTGGAGTTTGGGATTTGGCAATGTCAAGTTGAATTGCTAGAAATGGAAAAGGGATTAAGACATCATGGTTGTGGGGAATGGGAGGTTAGGATCCACATTAGATCCATAATACCAAACATGGGTGAGGGGGTATAAGGTTGAAAAATACTTTTATGAATTTTAAGGGGGTTAAACCATAATGTACAAGAGGTTTCAAGGCTCAAAATCCATTTTTCTTGGGAGGAACCTGGTGGGGCCCATCCAAATTCCAATTTTTTAGTTTTGTTTGTAATTTCCACTATCCTGGTGTTGCTTGAACTTTCCTCCCTTGGAACTACCAATGCACCATGAGTTCTAGTGCATAGATTTGGCAATGAGGGGTTGGAAGTAGGTGCTTTAGGTTGAAACTTAGTTTTTATGGTTGTTTTTCGCAAAAATCATCCACATAATTCATTCTTCTCGTAGCAATGAACTAGTTAGAGCTCTAATAGAGATCCCTACTTACAAAACCAATCAATCCTTAGCATCATTACTCAAGGTGCCCCCTTAATTAGTATTACCTCCAAAATCATTGTAGATTTTTGAAGTTTTTACAACTTTTCCACACTACTATTTAACAATATGAAGAAGAAGGAAAGCAACAGCAAGAACCTGGTCTTAGAGGATGCTGATGCCACTACAAGAGGCATCTCCCACCTACCACAACCCATTATTAGGCAAGGATTAGCAACCACCATTCAAAGGTAGGCCATTTCTAGTAGTTTTTCATGTATTCTTGGTTGTTTTTGTTGTTTTCCTAGTTTTGGAATTAGCTATTTTTCTAGATTTTGACTATTGTGGTAGGTGAATTTACATTTCGGAAAAATTTCACCCCATTATTTGGTAGGTTTTATACATTTTAAATGTTTCTCAATCATTTAAATCTATTTTTATGTAGGTTTTAAATTGGATTTTAGTCAATTTCTACATATTTGTTGATGTTTTGGTAAGAAAAAAGCAACACTAATTTTGAATTTTTTATTAAGTAAATGGTTGGGAATTGCTAATTTTTGACTCCATAGGGTTGTAATTTTGTGTTTTATAGTTTTAAAAGTGGTTTAACCATTGTATTCAAGCTCATAAATAATTCTCCACAAATTTTTTTATTAGCTAGTTCATAGTGGTTTTTCTATTTTAGCTCTTTTTTAATGGTAATTGTGTAATTTTTGTACAAAAAAGGCTATGAATTCTAGTCATTAAAAGTTTTTAGTTTTTATTTTTATTTATTAGGTTTCAAATGGCTATTATTTGATGCAATTTGAAGTTATGGTTAATTTTCAACAAATTTTTTCAATTAACTACTATAGTTGTGTTTTAATGTCATTTTCATTTTTTTCATGGTACTTTATAATTTTGTTTTGAAAAATGGAATGGTATTTTTATGTTTTCAAGTTATGGATGTGTAGGTCTTGATTTAAGCTTTCTAAAAATCTTGGAATTACTAGATCTGCAGCTATGATTGATTTTTTGATGAGTTTTCTTGTAAGGTTGTGCAAATTGATGTTTTTAGGCCTTAGAAGATGGGCAACGTTGACACATTAGATGATTTTTCCTATCAACGTCCCATGTTCATAGGGATATAAGGGATGTTAGAAGTAGCGTAGAATTAGTTCCATTAATGTTAAAAATAGTTTGATATTTTTTATCAATGATTTCCTATGACCATCTTTTTTAGTTTTAATGTTGTTGTATGAGTGTTGTTTAAACCTGGTCATGGTTTTACATAATGTTTTCAATGTGTTTTATGTTTTGGATGATAAGGTGAATGTTGATATATTATAGTTATGATGTTTAAGGTTTTTGTAGGGTATAATAATGTTGATTTTCAAATTTTTCATGGAATTTTGATTAACACCCTAGAGTTTCTATAGTGGCTAGTTCATGACTAACTAGGGAATTTGGGAAAATTTCCTAAGAAGTTGAAAGTGTTGTATGGTTTTTGTTATACTTGGTTGTTATTGTTGTTGTTTCTAGTTTTGCTTGTTTTTTCTAAGTGTTTAAAATATGTTTCTAATAGTGTGTGTTGTTTTCCATGTAGGACCTTCCATAAGCCCATTCTAGTTGTGGTAGAGCTAGTGGGGATATTGTACTACATCAGTTTCGCCAAACCTAACACTCCCTCTACTAACATGATTCTAGAGTATGATTTCCCATGGTTTTGGCTTGAGGCAAGGGAGTTCCTTTTCCACCTCCTTCAAAACTTTAGTGTGATGATGTGGTAACACTTGTCCACATACACAACTAGTGCCACAATGGAGACCGTACTAATTTAGTCATCCAATATGATCATTAAGTTCATAATGGATCATCCTAAGACACATGCAGAAGGGGAGGTGTTGGAAAACAAAGGCACCTATGGGACCCACCAACTATACCAAATCTGGGACATGCTAGATTTTTCTTAGTATAATGCTAATAACATTTTGATGGTGGTGCACCAATCCCACACTATGTTCTAGAATCCTCTTGGCAGAGTGTATCATTTGGCTAGGTATGTATGATTTTGATTTTTGGTTTTCTTTGATTTTATTTGTTATGCCTACCTTTTCTTACCATTATTATATTTTAACATTTTGGATGCTACATCTTACAAGTACAAGGTTAGCAAGAAAGACTTGATTAGAAATGATCGAACCTTGGAGGTGGCTTAGACTACAATGGGTGTATTTACCAAGAGCTTGATAATAAGAACCATAATGGTTAATCAATTAAAGGATGAATTTGATAAATATACCGATGTATTTTCTCTAGCCTTCAAGAGGTGTGTAGCCACTAAGATGGTTCACAATTTGTGGATGACCCCTAAACTCCTTTCAGAAAAGAAAACCACTATTGGGACCTCCACAAAACCTTCACCATGTGAGAAGAATAAAGGTAAGAATAACACGATTTTAGCTAAGTTGTATTAATATTTTTATGATTATATAGTTTTAGGCTATTTTAGTTCTAAGTGTTTTAATGGTTTTGATTTATTATTCTTGTTATACTTTGGTTATAGATGATGTGTTTGTGACTTAGCTAATCAGTTGTTTTCATTATCTTGAAAGGCCTTCCACCTCCTCTCGCATCATCTTTGTTATTTCAGGGTGTCCTAAGAAAATCCTCATCTTGAAATTCAATGAGGTGGAATCAGGGTAGTGTTGGTTGAGGGAACATGCACCTAGAAATTTTCAAACAAGCATTTCTCATGTATGTTTGTTTGATCTTTTCATGGAATCTACTCCAACTAGCCCTACTACTTAGATCATGAACATCATTGAATCCTTCAACAAGGAAGCTAAGAAGTTTGTCACCAAGGTTCATAATGTACCAATCACCTTGCCCATCAATGATGCTTCCTTCTATGACCTCTTTGGCGTTTCCACTGAAGGGATGAGAGTTTTCACCAAACCAACTAAGGAGTTAGGCCATTGCAAGGAGGTGGAGTCATGGTTGAGCACTCATCCCTAGAATATTTCTAGGTGTCAGAAGTAAGGGAATCTTATCCCTTGTTCTGATCTCATGCCTTCCCTAAGATGCTATCATAGAAGCAGGTGATTAACATTGCCTAGGCATGGGCTATGATGAAAGTCCTCAGGGAAGGTGCTTGGTTTAACTAGGCTACTCACTTGTCCACTAGGTCACGTGAGGAAATCCTCAATCTCCATAAGAATCTCACGACAATATGCCACATGCACTATGCATTCTTCATGATATATTTGAAGAGATTCATAGAGTTCTTATTAGTGAGGAGGGATGGAAAATATATGAGCTGAGAGCCATTCCAACTCTTTAGGCCTTAGATAAATCTCATTTATCCAACCATGTAGCCCTAGAATCTATGAGAGGATGTTGGGAAATCATTTTCTACCATCACTAGGGGAACTAGTGGTAGGTGGTGTGTTTTCCCTGATAGCACAAGGGTTGAGCCTCATGTTTATCAAGCTAATATCAAGATGGCCAAGAAGCTATACACTGATGTTGATAGGGTAGCTAGAATAAAGCTAAAGTGGCTCATGATGGAGGAAGTAGTTCTAACAATCAAGAAATATTCTAAGAGAAGGTTCACACTTAAAGCTTGAAAGGACTCATCCTATGGTTAGCAGTAAATTTTTAACTTTGATTATGTTTTTCTTATCCTTTGTTTTGAGTTCTAAATTTATAACGTTTTTTTGCTAAGTTTCCTTAATGTTTTTGCTTTATCATTCTTGCAAACGACTGACAATACTTTGTGACAAAAGTTGTAGTAGCTGAGGAGGAGCATAGGCATATTGAGGAGGTAGTCCTACAATGCCATGAGGATGAGGGATTGGTCAATGTTATGTTGGATGAACTAGATGCCCTATTCAATGATTCACTACTAGGGGATCCCCTAGTTGTCATCCTAGATGAGGATCCAAGTATGCATAGCCCTTAGTTTTGTTTGTTATATTTTTATGATTTTATGTTTAAGTTTTGTTCTAACCATTCATTGATTATTATGCTTGTTGTAGTTCCTGAGCACTAGCTAAAAGCCTCTACTCCTACATTTCGCATGAATCCATGGGTAGAGGTTCTATACAAAGTGGAATTCATGTGCAAAGTGGCTAAGGAAATAATTTATTAGTTGAAATAAGTTGCTCTCAAAATTAGTAAGAACTTCATTTTATTTGGCTATAATTGTTTTATGTTGGATTTTAGAGGTATATTAGGTGTATTTTTTACTTATGACTATTTTTGTTGTATGTTGCACTTATTTGTATATTTTATGGTTATATTATTTACAATGATTTCAGTTACATGGGACCCAAGTCAAGACATGGAGATTGACTCCTCACCTAGGCTCCCTCATAAGGTTGAAGATTTACCATGGAAGTTATATGAAAGTATAACTAATCTTTCAGTTTCATGTGTGAAATCTTTGTGGGAGTTTCAAAGGTCTGATGAATCCCTATGGGAGCAAGTTGTGGCCTTAAAGTAGAAGAAAAAGAGGCAAGCCAAAATGATCACCAATTGTCAGGATTGTAAGGCCTCTGTGGAAGCCCAAGTGTAGAACACGAAGACCTTAGAAACTAAGTAGATCACATGGACTTGCTACTAGAACATCATCCATGACAAGGTTGTCCTTGCCATGGAGATGACAAAGCAGTCATTGAAAATGGACCTCATCACCCACAAAGCCAAGGATTTGAAGGATTATTATGGTTGGATCCTAAAATAGGGCTAGGTACAAAAAGGCCATAAGAGAAAATACAAGGCTAATCATGAGGCATATCTAAAGTGGCTTAAAGAGGAGACTACTGAATAGAAAAAAAGGGAGCTATTCGTAAAGGGAATTCAATCTAAAAGTACCTATAAACTATTTGAAGGCATTCTCATGGTGGTTGAATCCCCTACTCCTCAGGTCTCTATGATTTTGGACAAGGTTTATACTAAAAAAATGTCATAGGAGTTGCCCACATGAATAGATGTTCATGAAATAAACATCCTCATAGTAGTTAATCTTGGGGATGTGGATTGGGTCCACATGATAGAAGAAAAATCCTCCATCATTTGGAGGTTGGTCTTTAATATCTTCCCTAGAATTCACCATGGTAAATTCCCCATAGTCTTTTTTCTTTTTATTTGATTTTATTATGTTTTAGTTTTGCCTAAGTTGTTGGCTTGTTTTTGTTATGTGTTGATTACTAATTGGTCTTGTGTTGTCATGTTATGGGCACCACATGATATTGATGGCCTCAGTGGTGAGGATGGAAATAACCCTCTACTTCCTCTTTGAAACACCATAAAAATTTTCATGTTATAGCTAATTTTCATCATGTAGCTTTCACCCCATGAAACTCAAGAAAGAACTTCATTATAAATATAAAGATTGTAACTTTGGTACACTTTTGTGGCTAAAAATGCCTCATAAGTGGTTAATCCTCATTTCCCAAGTGAAAAAAGCTCACATAGTTTCTATGTTTGGGTGAGAGGGGGTGGGGTTAGAAATGCCTTTTGGAATGCCAAAAAAGGAAAGATGATGGGTTTTATGGAAGGTATACACTTTATTATGATAAAAAAACATGAAAAGGATAAATCTCACCTACGCCTAATGTGGAAGGGTGGGGGTTTTGAAAACTTTCTCCCTTCAGTGTGGAGAGTACATGCATAGCCTAGAAACCTTTCTTAATCCAAGGATCCAAGGATCTTAGAGGCCACACTTTGTCCTCTCTTAATCCTCAATTGCACACCATGGAGCCCAAGCTCAAGAAAAGACACTTATAAGAGATTCTTCCAACCTCTCTTAAGTGCTCTCCCTTGCCTTTCTCTCAAATTCCTTGCAAAAGCTCTCTTCTTGCACAATCTCTCATCCTTTGCACAAGCTTTTTTCTTTCACAAGCTCTCTTATATTAAGATCTCTCTCTTTTATCCTCTATTGGGATGTTAGGCCTTCAATGTTTGCGCTTTTCCCCTTGGCACTTTGGTGCTAACTATGGTGGATTACATCAAAACTTATAAGAAACCAGATGATAAAAACCCTAGATACCTTTCCTCACCTTAACATGAGGTTCTTTAGATTTTTCTCAAGTCTTCTCACCTTCTACCTAGTTGTTTTCATCTTTCTTTGGTTGTTTCCATCATACTTTGGTTGTTTCCTAAATTGTAATGGGGTTTTTTGAAAGTTTCTCCATGTGTCTGGGTCATCTCTAGCTTTTCTAGGATGTCTACTATGAAATCCCTACTTTTAGAAGAAAAGGATACTATTTTTGGTAGACATCTCCTTAGGACTTAGGATGTCTACACTTTAGGGAACATCTATCTTTCAAAGGAGACATCTCTTTTGTAGGTGCCAAAAATAAAAGTGCTTGTTTTGATTCTAGATGCCTCTAGATGCCTCCCAACAAGTCCCCATAAATCTTAGAACCCCCTCAACTCATAAAAATGTGCCCAAAACACCCCAAAACATGCCAAAACATCCAAGAATCATCCCCAATAAAATCATTTAAAAAGACACACAGTATGTAAAATAGAATAAGGAGATTGGAAGAGGTGTCCCTACACCACCACCCATGGTTTTTTTATTTAAGAAGCATTAAGTTTTTTTATAATAGTAGTTTGAATTTTTTTCATTCAAATTAACTCAATTAGAATGGTGTATTTTAAAATGCTAAATGCCAATTTGAAATTTCCTAGTATAGGTTCTTTTCCATTAAAATTATAATTGTTAAGTTTCATGATGTAGAAGATAGAGTAAATGGTTGGAAACATTAAAGTTACATGAAGAAAATAGAGAATAGATGTTTGGATAAATAAGGATCTTACTCGAATGGGACTTGCTGAATGAGCTAAACAATGGAAAAAGGTTAAGGTAGTGCATGAATAGGATTTGGTAACATACCTAAATGCTAGTAATGTGGAAATTATTACAAATAAGTGGTATCCCAAATATTATTTTAAAAAAATATAGGCCCTTTAAGGTGTAAATTTCTTAACATTAATTGTGGAATTACAAATAAAGTTGTTTTTTTGACTAGGACTAGCTTCTTTGATAGCTTTAATATTTTTGGTTTTATTAAAACATGGGAAGATGTTGGTTGTATATATTTTATAGTTCTTGGATTTATTAAATTTTTTACAATAAATACAAAAGTAGGGAAAATAGGAAAACCTTTTGAGGGCATTGCAGTGTTAGTAAGGAAACNAACTCAAAATTTTGTAGATGATACTATTAATAAGATGAACTAGTAATTGTTAGAATGGATAAAAATTTTTGATCTTGTGATTTGCAATGCACTTTCTAGATTTTTGTTGAACCCTTAATGCTACAATTTTTAACCTTATAAGTTTGAATTTTTATTTTTTCTACTCCTTTATTGTATTGAGGATAATCAATTTTGGAAATAGAATTTGGTAAGTATTAATTTTCTTGTTGAGTTCTATGTATTGTAGGAAATCATGGTATGGTGGAAATCAACATCAATTATATTAATCCTTACAGAGATAGTGATATGGATTGATAACATAGATTTCCAGAGAAGAAACATGTTGCAAAGAAATCAAGATATCAATTTTAGCTGGACGATTTGAATCAAGCATCAAAGATTCTTGAAATCACAATGGAATTCGACAACTCTAAAACTAATTGCTATCGAATTCTTCAATACCAATTAATTTCCAAATGCTTATTTTTCCTAACTATTGTAAATCCTGTTATGTATAAATAAGAAGCTCAACTATGAGTGAGGGGAATTCCAAATTCAAGAAAGAACCCACACTAAATTTAATTCTTCTTTTTTTATAGTAGAAGTTGTTAAGGAAGATTGTTGACACCTTGTGGCAATCAACAACAATTGATGTTATTAAGACTGTGAAGTTGCTGCAATCGGAAGGTAGCATAGCAAGCCCATTATTTAGGTGACATGTTCTTTCTAATATTCTGCTATTTATGATAAATTTATGTATTTTTCAATTTTTTAAATCAATTATTTTCATCTTTGAAGTTAATATTAGAAGTTATAATGAGGGCTTTTTTATTTTATTTATGAGTGATATCATAAATGTGGAGTTTTTAATTGAATTTGAATCTAATTATTTATTGTGTTGATGATCTTTTTAAGTTTAAAACCATTCCTCCATGAATACAACTCATGAGTTAGTCATAGAAGAGGTGACAATTTTACAACAAAGATAATTATTAAGGTAATTCAACACCAAACTTTAGCTAGCTTGTCAATTTGATGCCATTGTCGAGGCCAGAAGAGTTAAAAATCCTCAAGGATTCTGTACATTTTCAAATTTATTTTGTAGCTTTAGTACTATTTAACAAGTACACTATATTTTTCATTTTATTTTATTTTATTTCCTTTTGGTTAAGTAGTTTAATACATGATTTCTTTCAATTGTTTTCTTGTATTAAAAATTTTAAAAACAAGGAAAAAGTACAATTCCAAGAATCAATTGCTCTTATTACCCAAGTTGTTGAGATTTTAAAGAAATTTGTAATTAAGGCAGCAATTTAAAGGGTAATTAAATCAATTTGTATAGTTTAGGATTGATTTACCATGAATGTGCTAAGGAGAAATGTGATTGCTAAATGAAACCAAAAAACAACATAAAAATCCAACATGAATTCAACCTCCTAGGAATAGCATTAGCCTTTATAAATGCACATTTACTAATTTAAGGAAAGATCAAGAGAAACAAAGATAGCCAAATCCAATCCCTTTTTCCTCTTTTGAAGAGTAGCATTCTAATAACAAGGGAGATTCAACAGAAAAGGGAAGGATACAATCCAACGTTTTTACATCTTTTAATCCTCTATTCGATATTCCAACCAATAAAATGGAAACTATGAGTTCAACTACAATGGAAATTTCCCAAAATCAAAGTTTGAGCCAAATATAAAGTAATGTAACCATGATGAGAGGAATCATCCAAGTTGTAAATCCCTTAAATTTGCAAATTCCAATTACATAAATAGCCTCTATTTCTTTACTGAGTCCAATTGTAATCACAATATTTACCTCTACTTTTACAATTAGATCTCCTTCATACCATACACCTTCTCCACTTTCTTTTGGTTCAATTTCTTTTTCCTTTGGTAGTTTAGGTTCTAATATTCCTGTTGGATAGGCCCACCAAGGACAAACTCTTAGGGATTTATTAAATCAAATAACGTCAATCATACCTCAAGGACCATTAGATTTTTCACAAGGTAGAGATATAGAGGTTAAGAATATTTACTTATTACGTATTTTTAGGGAAACAAATGATGAAGATCTAGTCACTCACATAAGACAATTTAAAACCACATTAGCAATGCTAGCACGTCAAAATGGGGATAGAACCAAAATGATTGCTTTTAAGTCAACCTTGAAAGATAAAGTTGATTTTTGGCTATAAACCCTTATGAAAAAAATTAGTTCATGTGATCAATTTGAGGGTTTCTTTCTCAAAATATTTCTCTCTAATGATAGGCTATATTCATTAAGGAAGTAGCTAATGAGTTTTATGCAACAAAAAGATGAATATTATAAGAGTATGTTTGATTGATTTAAGGGGTTGTGTTTAAAGAATTCCAATCATGGATTTCTCGTCCATCAACTTATTCAAATATTTGTAGAAGGTATATAACCATATTGTAGGAAAAATTTTGACTTTGCATGTGGTGGAAATATATTAAATGTGACATTAGAAGATGGCTAGAGAATGATAGATTCATTAGTAGATTAGAGCAAGAGATTGCCAAAACCCAACATCATGTAAGACATGATCCAACAAACTGAAAAATTAAATAAAAAACTAGATGAGTTAACATAGTTAATAAAGAAACAAGCTCCTGTGGTACAAAGTGAAGTATGTCATCTTTGTTGTAGCTGACAACATGACTGCACCACTTGCCTAGTCTTATCATATTATCATGAGGAAGTTCAGGAATTAGTGAAGGCTTTTCAACAATATAGAAGTCAACCAGCAATCAATTTTCCACAGAGATCATCTTTCAAATAACAATATCCTTCAAATAATTTTAGATCATTTAAGAGCCCAACAAGTGAGCACTTAGCTAAACTCACTCAAAGTCTTACTTCCTTCATTGAAGAGAGTAGGTAATTCATAAATGAAACAAGGAGAAGATTTCAAGATTTAATAAAAAATTAATTGCCTTCTCAACTTGAGCCAAATCTTCCCAAAGAAAGGTTAAGGAACAATTACATTTCATCATTACTAGAAGTGGAATGACAATTGATCTAGATCTCAAAAGAAGGTTAGATTTCAAGAAGTTAAGATAAAAGAAAAAGTTTAGCATAAGTACTAAATGAAGAGGAAAACAACCAATCAATAAAAGAAAGAGAACAACCATTAATATTTCCTCCTTTGCCTAGAAAAACAACCTTAGGTCCTTTTTCTAAAATATTGTAAGATCACTTGACAAATAAGACCCATATAAAAAATACTTAGTGAATTATATTTGCATACTCCTTTAGAATAAGCTGTAAAGGATACACCTCTTTATGCCAAGTATTTAAGGCAAATATGCATTAAGATAAGAAAAGAAAATATTCCTAGGCAAGTTTATTTGGTTGATAATCTATCTCAACTTATAAAAATCCATGAAGTTCTAAAATATGAAGATCCATGGGTTCCTACAGTTTCAATTAAAATAAATGAATAGACTATTAAGAATGTTCTATTAGATCTAGGAGCTAGTATTTATATCATGCCACTTGAAATGGCTCAGTCACTTGATTTGGAGAATATAAGAAATTTAAGCATGACAATCTCTTTGGTTGATGGTTCTAATGTGAAACCTATATGAGTAGTGGAAGATTTAATAATAGAGGTTGAAATATGAAAATATCTTGTTGATTTCATCATATTGGAAGTAAAAGATTCAAACTATTTTCTCATCATACTAGGTAGACCTTGGTTAGGAATAGCTGATGTAGTAATCAAGTATAGATCAGGGCAAATCCAATTATAGTTTTCTACTCTTAGTTTTCTACTTAACATATATGATAAAGAAAAAGAGAACTGATTGAATCAAGATTTGAAAGAGGCAAGAGTGCTCTATATAATACCAACTTCAACAATGGCACAAGATAGGGAAACATTGGTATTAAAAAATTTTGAAGAAGGACCTTTATATCCCTCTACAAAGGAATAACAAGATCTCCTTGACCAAATTTTGAATTTGGGATTCGACAATATTGGAGAAATAATTTAACCACCTAATAATGATTCTTTGGATCTTAGAGAATTACTTAGTACCCTTGAGTACTTTTCCCTTAATCATAGTAAAATGTTAATAATAAATTCCCAACTTTCTAATGAATCAAGAAGCCAAATTATTAGAATTTTTACATAGAAAGTATAAGGCATTTACATGAAGTTATGAGGACCTTCATCAAGGAATCTCACCTAGAATCTACTAACATCACATCTATCTAGAAGATAATGTGAAACTAGTAAGAATTCCCCTTAGACAAATTAATCCAACTTTAAAATAAATAGTCAAGGATGAAATTTTTAATCTTTAAAAGAAAGGAATCATTTATCCAATAGCTAATAGTAAATGTTTAAGTCCTATTACTGTATTTCCCAAAAAAAGTAAAAAATGGAAAGTTTGTTTCAATTATAGGAAGCTCAATGAAAACACAAAGAAAGATCAATTTTCTTTACCTTATATAGACTAAATTTTAGAGAAATTAGAAGGACATGAATATTATTATTTTTTGAATGCATCTAGTGGTTACAATCAAGTAGCCATTTGATGGGACACAATATTGCATGAGCTGTGATATTGTGTACGTGATATCACGGGTGATATCGCATCCTCCCTCACAATATCACGTATGCGATATCATGGTGCACCGTCATATCTATAAATAAGAGGCGACTCTCCCTTGTTTCATCATCCTAGGTTAGAAGTAGGAAAACTTTGGCAGATTGATCACTCTAGAGATAGAATATTTTCCATGTACCCACAGTAGGAGTCCTAAAAGTAAATGGACGGATCTTTATTTGAGCAACTTTGTACCTGAACGCAAGTTGTGTATGGCAATAAAGACAAGCTTCTTGGATAAACTTTGTAGTGCATGGAATAGGATTTTATTATCTGTTATTTCCTACATGTTATTTATTACCTGCAGTAGCACGTAATGAGTAAGACTTGATTATAATCATTTAACGATGTGTACGGATAATCAAGGAACGGATGCTCATCGTGATTAGATTACCTCTCACCCTTATCTCCTAGTAATGTGGGACGAGTATGACTTGATTACGAGCATTTACGGATGTGTAGAGATAATCAAGAAACTGATGCTCATCGTGCTTAGGCTAGTTAAGTGCCTCAATAAGACCACTTCGAGCACGTGCATTACGCGTGGTGATCCCAGTAACGATTAGCATTTGGTAGCCATGGTTGCATTGGTTCAGTGTGTGTATGGTAAGTGGGAATGGATGCTAACGCTAGGTAATTTAGACTTATTTCATTAGTTAGAGTTAGTACTTAGTTTCTCAACCCTTCCCTCATTAGCATAAAAGACATAAAACATAAAACCCATAAAAATCATATACCTCAGACTTGCTTAACCATACACCATAACAACTACAAGTAAGTATGGGAAGACAACAAATAATTAACCATAAGTGTTCCATGGGTCATGTATGCATTTATTCTATGGATTTTGACTGGATCATGCGTGCTATGCTTGTATTCGTATTGTTGAGTGTAGGGGTATCTCGCCACTCATCATTGGCATCGTTGCCGGGGACTAAGTGTTTGTGCACCGAATAAAACATAAATGATATCACTCACATCATTGGGAGCCTAAACAAACCTTCGAGTTAATTAATTAAACAATAATTTTATAACGGTGAAATAGCACATTGATAAAAATGACTTCTTCTCACAAAAGTAATTCACCACCTAGGACTAATAGTAGAGACAGTTGGCAACATACAACACATAACCAAAATCAGCCAAGTCCTAAACAATACAAGATAGTCTATACTAATCCTAATGAGTATATTCCAGACTTTATCTTTATCCTTCATCAAGATGAATAGCTGCGATGGAGAGATCTGCAAAGTAACATTGTGTTACCCCCAGATCGATCAGTCCCTAACATGCTCTTCCGTGCTTTGGCATAGATTAGCATGATAGAATTATTTGTTGAATATGTTGCTAAAGAATTTGATATGAGGGATTCTTATCCCATAGACGCACAATGTATGAGGGACTTCAAGCAGGAGAGTCAACATACACTGCTGAAGGGCAAAGCCCCTCATGTCCTTAGTGAAATAGGAGATGAGGAACCCATTATAACGGGTTCTTTAGAAAACGATGTTCCCCCTTGTAACGATGGTGAGGACGTAAGGCATCAGAACCTACACTCAAAGATACATAAGACTGGTTCTAATCCCCATGAATGTCAACTGTTCACGGAAGGAACAACAACTCATGCTAAGGATGAGCACTTATATCGTCATAATGATCGGGGCCGAAGTAGCTAAAGAAAAGATAAGAAACATCGCCATGGCAATGGTTTCCCTTCTTCTTCTCCTTCATCTCATCACTCACCCTCTCCTTCCACATCTGGGCATAGCCACCACGAACATAATGGTGAGGATAGGGGTAAGAAAGATGAGAGGCCTCGATGGGAAAGTCAAGAGAGAGGACAAGGGCAAGGATGTAGGGAGAGTAGGGAACCACAAAGACATCACAGGTGTCATGAAAGAGATGATCATTATGAGCCCCTACCCACAACCCGAAGTATGCTTGACATAATGGAGCTGTTAGGATTTCAACAAGGCACCAAAAGGACAGTTGGATCAAGCGTTTAGACATGAAAAATATCCCATGTTTTGAAGGGGGATATAACGCTGATCCACAACATCATTTATAGGCATTTCATGATGCCTGTGCCTTGCAGAATATAGAAAATGAGTGGCAAAAACTTAGTTTGTTCCCAAGGACACTCACTAAAGAAGCAGAGAGTTGGTACCAGTCCTTAGAATCGGAAAACATCAGGAGGTGGAATACAATGCTAGAACTCTTTAACGATAAATATCAGATGTACTCTAGAGTGTTCAATTTGCATAAGCAGATCCAAGGATGGAAACAAGGTGCTTATGAATCCTTGGATGCCACCATGACCCATTACTACACATTGTAAAATTGTTGCCTGGGCCATGGGTATGCTCAGCCGGATCAACTTTGCCACATTGTGGATGGGCTAAGGCATGAAACGAGAAGAACCTTTGGGACTTATGCCCAAGGGAGACTATCACAACTTAGAGCCCATGAAGTACATCACTTGTTGGAATAAGTAGCAAATGAAGAAGGTGAGCTACGTAAGAGGGAAAGTGCGGGGGAATACAATCGTGATCCCTTCCTTCGAAAGAAGAAAGTGAAATTCTGTGATGAGGAGGATGAGTCACCACTCAAAGAGTTGGTGAACCGGAAAACCTTGCCAATCCAAAAACTAACAACTGAGGTATTGGCTAAGATGGACCAATTGTGGGATTCCTTAGACTCCAAACTTGAAAGTGTTTTGAAAATTATAGAAGAGTCTAAGGATGAACGAAGTAGTGACAAAGGTAAGGCAAAGCGGGAAAATTCAAGCCCTAAACATAACAAGGGAAAGGAAAATTTTTTTATCTCTGATGTGGACTTTGATACAGACAATGATGGTGGATGTGAGATCTACCAATATGACCATCCTAAGGGATTTCTTTCAGTTATCTCACATCTATAGGAGTCTGGGGTGTATGTGCTAAATCCAAGGCTTAACCAATGGCAAACACCCCGTAGGTTACCTTATCCACAAGGTAACCCAAGGTAGTTCCACCAACCATTGACGTATTATCCAAGTGGAACTCCTCCACAATCCATTGGATAGCATCAGCAGTGGAAATACCCACAGTCATGGGGGATTCCACCACCAACACAACAGTACCCTTATCGGTAGCCAAAATTATATGGATATTATGTGGAGTAGCCGATTTCTCCAAGTGACTCTATGAGTAACACAATTCCCCAACATTACTACCAAGTTCGGGAGTACTTCAAGAGGACTCCTTCTCCTTCGGGAGGCATCTCACATTAATCCCATCCTCCAACTCCTTCTGCACCTCTTCCACCCATAGTTCCCATACAACCTACTCCAACAATGCAAGGGGAACTGCCTACTCAACCGCAGCAACGTAACACTACGAGAGCTGTAAATATTCATCCTGCTCCTAGTTCTGACAACTATAAAAAGAGAAGGTCCTTCTTCATAACCAAAAGCTCGAACAAACTCTCATAACAACAAATGGTTGAGCCAATGTACATGCCTCCACCATCTAACACTTTGGAGCACCCTTCAGTCTAAAAGAATTGTATGCATACAGTTATGTTAACGCATACCATAACTGACTAGATCAAGGTAGGCCACCTTCCTAGGAAATTACCTGACCCTGGGAGCCCCTTAATTTATTTACAAATCACCAAGAATGCACCACATTAGGCTCTTCTTGACTCAGGTTCTGGAGTTAATTTAATATCATGAGAAATGTATCAAGCCTGGAACCTGCCCCAACTTAAGAAGAACACCATCCAACTGGAGCTAGCTAACCAGGCCATCACCATTCCCTTAGGATTGGTGGAGGACATCATCACCACTGTGTGTGGATGGTCATACCCAACCGATTTCTTGGTGATTGAAGTTTACAATGAAGGGGGCTTCTCAATTATAATTGGAAGGCCATGGATAAGTACAGTAGATGTGTACCTAGGAATTTGCAATTTTTCCTTGCAGATATCTAAGATAAACATTTATGGAAAGATCAAGAAGAAGAAAGTTCCATACATCACATACAGTGACTCAGAGGGTGATGACATGGAAGAGTGTTTAGCATTGCTTCCATGTGAGCGGTGTGCCCAAGAAATACAAATTCAAAGGTGCCTATATGTAGTAACCACCCCAGTAGTAGACACCCCATGGTTGACAGCTACTAGGAAGAGCAAATTAATATGCATGGAATGAACTCAGGAAACTCATGCTAACAACGAAGGCATAGACACATTGGAATATGAGCATTGCCAACTTCCACCCCTCAACCTAAAAACATCAATTGGGAGAAGTTGGGCACTTTTTTGAAATTCCAATAGACGTTCATTATTTCAGATCCCTCCCTTCCAATTCAGTCATGGGGGAGATGGCCACCTATGCTAACCATTGGAGGCCCTCAGTTCTTTTTAGTTTTTGTTTTACAAGTTTTTTTTACACATATTTTTTTACATGTTTTTTTTAACACATTTTTTTTTACAAGTTTTTGTTTTACACATTTTTGTTTTATACGTTTTTGTTTTATAAGTTTTTTTTTTTACACATTTTTGTTTTGCAAATTTCTTTAACTTTTCTTGTTTTTGTTTTACACCATCTTTATACTTTTCCAATTTTGTGTGTGTGTGTGTGTGCATGTAATCCACCTTGTAAGTTCATCACCTAATAAGTGTTCTCCATCATGGTATGAACTGTTTTCTCATTGGTTGCTAATGTTTGGTTTTTACCTTAAAGTTATGATGTTGACACTAAGGTATGTCTCTTTTGATATGGCAAGCAATGAGCCCACTTTATCCATCCATCCACCAAAGTCTATGATCTTTCTAGGCTTGGAAATGTATAGTTCCCTTCCTAATTAGAACTTTAATGAATCGATGACTGGGCACTTCTCAAACTAAGTAAGGACTCAAGATTTGAAAAGGGTGTGACTTCAAGGGAACTTGATGCATTTTTGTTAGTCATTCTCTTGGGTGCTTGGATGTTTTTTTCTTGAGTTTTCTTGCTATTCAGATGTTACCCAATTATCGGAAGCTGAGACAATAAAAATAAGAAGTCTTTACATGATGTGGTTCTCATGCATAAAAATACAAAACACAAAAAACAAAACAAGAAAAAGAAAAAAGAAGAAGTGAGAATTCAAAGCACACCCCTTAGATGAAATAAACTTGGGCTACAAGCACTGGTTATGGAACCAAAAGTGTTCTCTCTAACTAAGGCCCTTCTCACTTCCCATTCTCTCCTTTGTTTCGTTGGAATGGTGGTGGATTTTTAGAGATGCATTCTTGTTATTCAAGTGGATGGTTTGGCCAAGTGCATTGATGCGAAGTCACTAGATGTGGTTGGCTTGAGGCTAGAGTTGGAATGAGATTTTCCAAGTCACGTTAATCATGCTACACACAAGGGGCTATCCACCACCTTGTTCTTGGGATTTCATTCCATTATCTTCTCTCAACCCTTCTCTCCATTGTTCACCTCATTTTCGGATATATCATTAGTGTATATTTTGGTAGATACATTGTTTTATTTTTAGTAAATTCTTACGGTTAGGACTTTAACTCTTGTTCCAAAGGACATTCTTAGAGCCTACGAACTATATGAATGTGGGTTTCTCAGGGAATTAAGGGCATGAGCCTACTTTGGGGAGGACCCACTGACATTCCTATTTGGTGCACCAGTTAAATTCTTTCCCTTAACATTTTGCAATTAATTTTCTTTTGTTCATTTTCATCTTGACATCTATTTCATCGATGTTCTAATTGTCTCTTTTTCTTCCTCTTTCTTGTTCTTATTCTTTCTCCATTCTCTCACTACTGGAGGTTTGCAATTAGTCATGGGGGTACGGGGCCCAAATTTTTCAATTTTCTCCTAACCCCTACACCTTCGGTAGTCATCATTAATATATCTTTAGATCCATAATCAGCCATACCACAACCCATCAAATTGATTATTCACTGAAGCAAGGTATCAATTACATGATAATTCAATTACCCTTGCTAATATAAGACTGTGTTGTGTGTGCAGATGATGGTCATGAAACAATGAATCGGATCTAGAAGGAGCACTTGGAATGGAGCAGCGCTGGAAGTGGCTATGCAAGGAACAAGATCGATGATGCGCTTACGGATGGACAACGAAAGGCATAATCTGGACATTGACAATAACAAGACTTCTTCTCTCTTCTTCTCTCCTTTTCTTTCTTCTCTTTTCTCTCAACTGCCAAATGAGGCCTGATGTCAATGTAATAAGGTGTTCACCCTTGTTGTCATGAACACTAGTCTTGTGTCTTGTAATGATGATCCGTTCACATGTCATCCCATTAGTTTCATTCACCTCAATAATCACATACCTTCTCGATATTATTTTAATAAACTTGACGATGATTTTTCATTTAGTCATGGAGGTATGATGGGACGCGATATTGTATGAGTCGCAATATCGTGTACGTGATATCGCGGCCATTGCGATATCGCATCCCTTGTGATATGGCGTACATGATATTGCATCCTCCCCTGCGATATCATGTACACAATATCACGGTGTGCCATCATATCTATAAATAAGAGGCATCTCTTCCTTGTTTCATCATCCTACGCTAGAAGTAGGAAAACTCTGGCAAATTGATCACTCCAAAGATAGAATATTTTCCATGTACCTAGAGTAGGATTCCTAAAAGTGAATGGATCTGTATTCGAGCAACTTTGTACCTAAACACAAGTTGTGTACGACAATAAAGATGAGCTTCTTGGATAAAACTTGCAGTGCATGGAATAGGATTTTATTATCTATTATTTCCTACATGTTATTTATTACCTGTAATAGAGCAGAATGAGTACGACTTGATTACGAGCATTTAACGATGTATACAGATAATCAAGGAATGGATGCTAATCGCGATTAGATTCTCTCTCACCCATATCTCCTAGTAATGCGGGATGAGTACAACTTGATTATGAGCATTTACGGATGTGTACGGATAATCAAGGAATGGATGCTCATCGCGCTTAGGCTAGTTAAGTGCCTTAGTATGACCACTTCGAAAACGTGCATTATGCGTGGTGATCCTAGTAACGATTAGCATTTGGTAGCCACGGTTGCATAGGTTCAGGGTGTGTATGGTAAGTGGGAATAGCTGCTGACGCTAGGTAATTTAGATTTAGTTCAATAGTTAGAGTTAGTACTTAGTTTCTCAACCCTTCCCTCATTAGCATAGAAGACATAAAACATAAAAACCATCAAAATCATATACCTCAGACTTTCTTAACCATACACCGTGACAACTACAAGTAAGTCTGGGAAGACAACGAATAATTAACCCTAAGTGTTCCATGGGGTGTGTAGGCATTTAGTCTGCGGAGTTCGACCAGATCATGTGTGCTATGCTCATATTCGTATGATTGAGTGTAGGGGTATCTCGCCACTCATCACCATTACACCTAAGGACCAAGATACGATAATGTTTACATGTCCATATGGAACTTTTTCATACCAATGGATGCCTTTCAACCTTTGTAACACACTTGCTACCTTTCAAAGTTCCATGATATTATTATTCTCTAATATGTTAGAAAACTATGTAGAAGTATTTATGAATAATTTTTCAGTCTATGAAGACACTTATGAACAAAGATTACAATATTTAGAATGTGTTTTAAATATATGTATTGAAAAAAATCTAAAATTGAGTTGGGAAAAGAGTCATCTGATGGTTACAAGCAATATAGCCTTGCGACATGTTATCTCCAAGGATGGAATAAGAATATATGAGAAAAAATTAAAACTAATATCTACACTCCCAACTCAAACTAATTTAAATATTCTTCAATTCTTTCTAGAACATCTTAGATATTATAGATGATTTATGAAATATTTTTCAAAAATTTCTAAACCACTTTACATGCTTCTAGAAAACGATGTTATGTTTATATGGACTGATGATTGTCAAGAAGCATTTTTAGAACTTAAGAAAAGAGTAAGCACACTACCGCTATACTTAATGCACCCAATTAGGATTTTCTATTTAATTTGATGTGTGATTCTAGTGACACTGCTAAAGGGATAATTTTAGAAAAATATATAGATAATAAGCCACAAATCATCTCTTATGTGTCTAAAAGTTTAGATCAAGCCCAAGCTAATTATACAACTAGAAAAAAGAAGTTTCAGCCACTATGTATGCTTTGGATAAATTTAGATATTATTTAATAGGATATAAAACTAGAGTTTATACTAACCATTAAGCCATTAAATTTTTAACTACCAAAACATAGAAAATGCTAGAATAATAAGATGGTGTCTATTACTCCAAGACTTTGATCTAGAAATTTTAGATAAGTAGAGAAAATATTGTGGTACATAATGTTTTGAGATTAGAAATAAGGGATGAAAATAGGGTAAAAGGATTATTCCATGATGAATTTCTTCATGAACAACTCTTTTCTATAAAGAAGGATCCATGGTTTGTTAATATAGCAAAATATCTTACCACTATGAAAACTCCAACATAATGGAGTAAGGAGGAAAATAAATCATTTTTAAGAAACATCTCTAAATACATTTTCAATGAACCATACCTTTATATAATATGTAAAGATAATGTAACAAGAAGATGTATGGTTGAGGATGAACAAGAAGTAATTTTACATATGTGCCATGATGACCCTGTAGGTGGACATTTTAATAGTAGATGCACTAGTATCAAAATTTTGCAAAGTGGATTTTATTGGGCTTAAATATTTAAATGTGCATACAAATATGTCAAAGAATGTGATAAATGCTAATTAATAGGGGCCATAACTAAAACACAAGAAATGCCACTAAATCCAATTTTAATAACTAAACCATTTGATGTGTGGGGAATAAAACTTTTAGGACCATTTCCACCATCTAATGGATGTCTATAGATTTTGTTTTGTATCAACTATGTTGCTAAGTGGGTAGAAGGTAAATCCACCCCAAAAAATGACATTAAAGTAGTGGTAGCTTTCCTTAGAGAAAATATTCTAACATGATTTGGAACTCCACAAGCAATCATAAGTGATTAAGGAACTCATTTTGTAAATAAAATAATGAAAAAATTCCTTAAGTCTTGTGGAATTCATCATAGAATAGCTACTACCTATCATCCTCAAGTAAATGATCAAGTAGAAAATGCAAATAGAATCTTTTAAAAGATATTTGAAAAACCATATGTGCTAACAAGAAAGATTCATCAAAAACATTATAATATGCACTTTGGACCTATAGAATTACATATAAACCAAGTTTATATTATTCACCTTATCAATTGGTTTATGGTAAATAATGTTTATTACTCATAGAAATCAAATACCAATATTTACGATTAGCACAAAAATTGAATTTTGATGAAGAAACAAATCATGACTCTAGACTACTTCAAATACATGAACTTGATGAAATGAGGTTGAATGCCCTTAACAAGTAAAAAATTATGAAAAAAAGAAGAGTATACATGATAAGAATATTTTTAAGAAACATTTTTCAATAGGTAATAAAGTTATTTTGTATAATATCAGGTTACAAAAATTTCCAAGTAAGTTAACAACTTGGTGGGAAGGCCCTTATCTAATGGTACAATCCTATACTAAAGGAAGTATCTTAATTTCACCTATTGATGATTCATCAACTACATTTCTAGTTAATGGACAAAGACTTAAATTATATCATCAAAATCATATTGAGAAACAAAGAGAAGATGAATTATTAGAGCTAAGTGAACCAACTTATCCCAAAGATGATGAAGAAAATGAAACAAGTTAATTAGAAGACCAAGCCATGGATAGTAACCTTCAGTAAGAGTCCTACATTATATTGTAATATAATAAGTAAAGTACTTTTGTCTATGAATTTTTCCTTGAGAATGGTAGAATAAAATAGTAAATCCTATTATTAATTGGGACTTGAAATAATTCATTATCATCGTGTATAGAATGTAAGGGAGAAGGAAAACTCCTCCTACCTTAAGATATTTCAATATAAATCCAAAATTCATCTAATGGTGAACCTTAGATTAATAAACTAGTAAATTATGTTAATTGATTATTTTATTTTTATTCTCTTCAATCTTCTTTAAGTCTCAAAGTTTCATGAGCATTGTAATAATAACCATGTTTGGTTTGTGAGAATTTATGAATGCTCGTAGTAATTACCTTCTTTATAAGTCAATATGGAGAAAATGATATGTCATATTGCAACTAGCTATAAAGGTATCTTTAGCATAAGAAATGTCATTGTAATAAAGTGAGCCACCATCACATATGTTCAAAGAGAACTTCTTCCTCCACAAGAACCTCATGATTAAAGAGGGCCACATTGGTTTTAAGAAAAACCACTATAAGTCATAAGGTCTCATAAAAACCTTCAATCATGACTAGGACCACACTCCTTCAAGAACCTCCTTCTGTATGCAGAGTGGTTAAGGATGGAGAAATCATTTTTCATATTCATTTTCTTATCTATCACCTTTTACCTAGGGTATGAGAAAAGACTTGGTGGATTAATATATCTTATTAGGTATTCTACCACTTCCCTTCATTTTTTCTCACTCCTCTTGCTTGGATTATTTTACCCCTTGCTTCATGTTACTTTTGATCTTAAAGAGTATTGTGTGTTTCTATTTTTTCTTCCTTATTTTGCTTATCTTCCATATATTTATTTTAGTGTAAGGGTCTAACATGTATTTCCAATTGTTCCCTTCATATGTGTTAGTGGTCAAGATCCCTACTATTGTGGACCATTTTGGATACTAATGTTTTTATGACCTAAGGCTATCAGTACACTATACATAATAGAGGATATATAAAACCCATGACAATTTTTTCTCTCTAGTATATCCATTTGGCCAACCCACTTTTCAATTATTTCTTATATTTCTACTAATTAACCTAGGTATGATACATATCTTAGTTTAATTAATAGGGGATAACCAATTTCAAATGGATAGGATAGTAGGATGTAACCAACATGGAAGCTAATCCAAGAGTAAGTTAGGAAATGAGTTTGATGTAGGAAATGCATCTCACATACTTAGAACATAGGAAAGGTTAAGACTGGGAGTTCATAAGACATTCTTACATCAAATGAAACAAATCATATGAGGTGATGTTTTAGCCTAATCAATCCTAGGAAGGGCCTTCCTAACAAACATATATGTTAAATCCTATCCAAATAATAAGAATCTATTACAATAAGTGAAAAAAGAAATAAAATCATGTACATTATTAAGGGAATAAAATCACTACATTGATATCAATTAGTATTATGTTTCACAATGAAGAGAAATTAAAATAAGTTATTCTATCGACAAATAGTGAGGCATCGACATCTATAGAACTTAGAGATAGAAACTTAAAGATGTTGAAATTGGTCATATCGAGAGACACTAAGGAGTCAATGTCTCATTAAAATAAAAATTGAGGTATATTTATTCCCATGATATGATTCAATAAAGTGAAATATAGAACTCATGTTATCAATTTAAATATTGATTTAAATACAGATAAGGCATAATAAATATATTGATTCATATAGACTTAATCAAAATGAATCAAGGAGGAATAAATTTAATAGAATATTTCAAATTTGAACAAAATGGCTTTGATATAATTTGATATGTTTGTTAAACATATTGATTCATGTTGTTAGATTGAAGCCAATTGATACATCTAAAATTTTCCTATATGCCTCAAGTATTATCAATGCGATTGTAATACAAATAGATATATTAGAGGCCTGAATATTTTATATATTAATCTATATTAATGGATCTATGAAATTTGAACCAAAACATTACAATCCACATCCAAGCCTCATCGGGTGGATAAATTATTGGCCAAACCTCCATGAGGTAGCACAGACTAGGGCCTTCATTTTCTTTGACTAAAATCTATAGCACCTTTCTAGAAGGGACCATGACAAGGAGTGGGATCTCCATGACCATGTAAACCTCCATATGTCAATCCCAACAATTCTTTCAAGAGGGTTAGACAAATTTAGCCATCGTAACTAATTTTCAAAATCAAACATGAAATGTTAATCTTGTTTTTTTTTTGTAAATGGGTAGTTTATCCATCATAAAAAAATTGAATCATCAAGTGTTAAGCAGTAAGCCAAGGTAAGTATGAGCTTTACGGAGGAAATCATTATTAATTTTGGTATGCTAAACATTTTGATTATATTATAGGCACTGAGGGGCAAATGCTTGAAAATTTCTCCTTAGCACTACAAAGTTGACTACTCTAAGTGGTTCGACCACACAAACATAGCAATGTGGTAGCACCTAGAAATAATGGGCTACAAGGATTTCATCAAACCCCCGATCAACCTATTTATTGAGGAGGAAGTCTTGGAATTTTATAGAAATCTTAAACCGCACCTCACCAAGTCTGATTCTCTAGAGTGCTATTTAGTTTCTTCTATTTAAAAGACAAGATTTAAGGTGACAACAACCAGGTTGCAAGATTGGTTTGGGATGCTAGCTAGGGAAGAAAACATCTTTTGGTCAAAAGCAAGCATGGAGGATAAAAATGATCTCTTCCACCAGTTTATTGATGAGTTCAATTTAGGGTGGTTGCAAGTGTAGGATTTGCATTTTGTTAAGCTTTGGCCTAAACATTGCATGATGACTAGGATGATCATGAAAAACATCCTACCTTCAACACATACCACTTATGTGCTCAATCCTACACTCTGTGTTAATAAATCATTGAGGTTTCAGGATGAAGAAACTTTTTCTTACCTCTTGATTACGTACTTATTCTACAATTACAATGATGATTCCTTAAAGTTGTTCTTTCCTTTCTTAATTTTAGAAATTATCCAAAAGTGTGAAGTTCTAGAGCTGTAGTAAAGAACAAAGGCACACCTTTTAGTCCTTAAAAATAAAATCTTTGCCTATTCTCTAAAAATATATACTAAGGTTGGCCCACTCATTAAGGAATTGGAGGAACTAAGTTCTTCATTAGTACCCAAAGCCAATGAAATCCAAGGGTTCAGAGACAAGGTTCAAAGCTAGCTCCCAGAGGTCCAATCCACATAAAGGAATATCTTAATAGTGCTAGAGAGAATTAGCTTAACTGTCATCATCATGGATAAGAGGATGGTTGACATTGAAAAAAATATTCGTACTTAAATCTAGAATGATGATGAAGGGTAGAGCTCTCTCATTATGAAGAGGATATAAAGGTTGAAGTAGGCTTAGAAGATTGATATATGCCTTTACTTTAATTTTACTTTTGTTGATGCATGGATATGTGGCCATTGTTATGACTGTGGAAAACTTTAATTTTAGTTTATTATTGCACTTTTGTGAAGTGACAGTTAACGTTAATGATCTTTTTGTTTATTTATATGCTTATACATGAATAGGATATAATGTGATTACCTAAATTTTTAATTCCATAATGATGTAATATGAATGTAGAATTTGCATATTAATAGTAGTTTTAAATTTTTTTCACAACCACTTTAGGTAGCTATGCATATATAATGCATGATAATGGTTAATATTAGTAATTTGTTTTCCAACTTTATGGCTAGGCATTGGCCAAAGGCTAGTTGGGGGCTATGTTGAACACCTATATGCTCTAGTTTTTAATCTTATAAGTTAGTTTTTTTACTATTTTATTATATCAAAGATATTTGATTTTAGCAATAGAATTCATTAAGTATTAGTTTTCTTATTAAGTTCTATGTGTTGCAAGAAACTGTCGTAGCAATGGAAATTGACATTAATTATATCAATCCTCATAGCAATAGTGATATAGATTGATAACATAGATTTCTATAGAAGAAACATGTTGCAAATAAATCAAGATATCAATTTCAATAATTGGGAAATCTAAATCAAGTATCAAAGATTTTCAAAATTATGATGTAATTTGACAATTCAGAAATTGATTGCTATCAAATTCTTTGATACTAATCGATTTCCAAATGCTTATTTTTCCTAACTATTGTAAATCCTATTATGTATAAATGAGAAGCTCATCTATGAGTGAGGGAGATGCCAAATTCAACAAAGAACTCAGACCTAATTGAATTCTTCTTTATTTGTACTAGAAGTTGTTAAGGAATATTATTGACACATTGTGCCAATCAACAACCATTAATGTTATTAAGACTTTGAAGTTCCTGCATTGTGAAGACAACAAATCAAGGTCACAAATTAGGCAACGTCTCCTTCGTAATATTTTGATATTTATGATAAATTTATGTATTTTTCAATTTGGTTTAATCAATTTTTTTAATCTGTGAACTTAATATTAGAAGTTATGATGAGGGAATTTTTTATTTTACTTATGAGTGACAATCATAAGTCTAGAGTTTTTAATTCAATTCAAATCTAATTGTTTATTTTCTTCATGATCTTTTTGACTTGAAACCATTCCTCCATAGATACAACTCATGGGTTAGTCATAAATGAGATGATAATTTTAAAATGAAGAGAATTGTTAAGGTAGTTTAGCACCAAACTTTGGCTAGCTCATCGATTTCCTCAATCTTCATCATTTACATTTACAAGACCTCAAGGTAACTCTTACATTGATTTCCTTTTAAGTTCTTAGGAAGATATTGATTTTATTGAGTTGAGAGTTGGAGAAGATTTATTTAAGTCTTGCAATCATAATTTTGAGTTTTTATTACAAATTCAAATTATTTATTAGATAAAAAAGTAAGAATAAAAAATGTAAATATAAACTCACCTCAATAATCAACAAAAAAAATATATGGAATGTAGCACATAATAAATGGACTCTTGAAAGATAGCATAAATCACCTAAACAAATTTTTCTTACACCAACTAAATGAGTTCTTCATTCACAACAACAAGATGTTTAGAAGACTTTATTGGATAAGGATTTCATGTAGGCAATGTAGACTATTAAGAATAAAAGAATCACAGAAAAAGTTTAGTTAAGACATATAAATGCTCAATTAGAGCTAAGAGAAAGAAATTTATCAAGGAATAGCAGGAATATCTTGCTCACACAATTAAAAAGAAACCTAGACAATTTTGGTATTACTTTTGTCATAAGGACTCTTCATCATTTAATTTTTCTTTTCAAGATATTTTTTTATTTAATAATAAGCTATTTAGAATTCACGATGGTAATTCTACTACTATTGTATAATAAGCATCTCTCCAATTTCCTTTTGAGGAAGTTACATAGGATATTAAAAAGATAGCATCTAGCAAAGATGTAGATTTAGATGGTTTAATTATTAAAGTATGTAGGATATGCTATTCATAGAGAAATTTGACACAAATTAAATTCAGCAATGGAGCAAGGATTAAATCAACATTAGAAAACTAGTGAACCTATATTGTTATATAAAAAAGGAGATAGTAACAATTTAAATAATTATTGAATGATTGTTGTGAGTAATATTTTTGTTAATTTGCTAGGCACTTTGCTAGAAAAGAGAATTAGTTCTTGGGCTGAAGGTAACCAAGTAAAGACAAGATGTTAGGTATGTTTCAAAAAAAAAATCACTCTACTATTGATTACTTAGTTACTCTTAGATACTACATGAAGTTTGTAAAAAATCCTAATAATTTTTTTATTTGATTTATTGATTTTACAAAACCATATAATTCAATGATCCATACAAAACTATGGTTGCGCTTGCATAAAATTGGCCTCCCTTGAGATTTGATTGTAGCAACTGAAAGATTATATGAGAAAGTGATTATTGAAATTATAGATTCCAATTTAGAGAAAATTTTTTTAATTTTAGATGAAAATTGATGTTAAGAAAGTTGTCTTCTTTATCCAATATTTTTAGTATCTTTATTGATAAAATGTAAGAATGGTTGTGCAATAGGCAAGATAGTCATGCTATGAAAATTGAATTCGAAGTAGTGAGTCTTCTTTTATATTTTTATGATGCTGCTATGATTTCCACTACTATAGAATATATGCAAAATATGTTGTAAATTTTAGAAAATTACTATCATTCATTAGGTCTTTAAGTGAATATAGGTAAAACCAAATTGATGATCTAGAATATAAGAAATTATTGTTATAACTTTCATTTGGAGGTAACAATGTGTAAATAGTAGATTCTATTAAATATTTAAGTCTCATATATATGAACAATTACATGTGGGGAAAGTGCATCAAAGAAAAAATAGTAGGAAGTTTCAAGATTCTCTATGCTTTTAAAAACAAGTGGAAAGATTTAGGCCTCTAAGCTTGGAAGATCAAAAAATAATTTTTTCAGACTATCATCTATCCTATTGTATTGTATGGATGTGTTATCTAGGAACTTGGACTCAATGCTAAACTTTGGAAAGATATTGAAAGAGTACAAAAAACTTTCTTCTAAAAGAGTTAATGATAAACATGCAAATATCTTACTCAATGTTATTATGTGAATGTGATTTATTACTTTTAGAAGTAGAAGCCTTATGCTAATTCATTACATAAACTCATACCTTACATATCTCAAGGTAAGAAAAATTCTCTAAAGTAGTTCTTAAGGATTCACAAGACTATGGTTGGTATTTTCAAGGGATGCAATGTTTGAGAAAATGGAATCTCCCCTAGGAAGACATGCAATAAAATCCTAAGCATATTGGCCAACTAGTCAAGTAGAGAGTTTTAACATAGATGTGGACTAATGTAGAAGGAAAGAGATATTTTTATTTACACCACATTAGATTTAATAAAATTGATGTAGAAGCTCCCTATCTCTCAACCACTATTCCCATCAAGTATTCAAATGTTATTAGGAAGCTTTACTTAAGTTTTCATTATCTTAGAATTGAAAGTTGCAAATGGATTCAACTCCCTTGAGAAGAGCACATTTGTAGGTTGTGCATATTAGGAACACTTAAAGATGAGATACATGTGTTTCTTTCTTGTACTATGACTATGCATTTGAGATAGTGTTATAATCTTACAGCAAAAAGCCTATATGATTTGTTTCTGATGCCTCCATTAGTACTTGGTTAATTTATAGAGTCTATCTTTATTTTTCTTAAAAATGTAATATTTATCCAATAGATCCTATAGGTCTTCGAATCTAATACAACATCATTTCATTTCATAAATATAAATAGATAAATTGAATGTCAATCACCATATAGTAAGACAAAGTTCTTCATTAATGAGAAAGTAGTTGGTTGTATTACTTACAAAATACAAGAGAAAATATTTATCCAAAAAACTATTAATTATTCTTTTCACCATTAGAGTTGGGTGAAACTACACCTCAATTATACTTTTTCGTATACCAATTTTGTATTGTTGTTGTGAAATTCCAAAAACCATACCAATTTCATAAGTTAAAAGTCAAATTTGTAAAAAATTGATCAAAACATTAAGGATGAAATTTTTCATATCACTAATCACCTTTGGATACATATATTACAATATTAACTTAGTGCATGGTAGATAGTATTGATCCTCTTCTTTTTATATTTTCTTTTACCATTGATGTAGGTTTTCTATTTGTATACCAGGTTAAATAACATAACAAACATCATCAAAGTGGAAGTGAAATTGATCACTCAAAACGAATTAATAGAAAAAATTACTTCACTAATGATTACTTAGTTACCCTCAAAAATTGCATGAGTTTGCAAAAATGCCTAATAAATAAGTTTTTATTTATTTTATTGATTTTGCAAAAGCATATGATTCAATAGTTTATATAAAACTATGGTTGCACTTGCATAAAACTAGCATCCCTTTAGATTTGATTGCATTGACACAAAGATTATATAAATGATTATTGAAATTGCAAACAACAATTCAAAAAAAAAAATTTAATTTCAAAGTAAAATTGGAGATAAGCAAAGTTGTCCACTTTCTCTAACTCTCTTTAGTATCTTTATGAAAGATATCCATGAATGGTTATACAATAGGAAAGATAGTCATGCTATCAAAATTGGATCCGAAGTAATGAGCCTACTTTTGTATGCAGATAATGTTGCCTTGATTTCTAGTACTATAAAAGATATCCAAAATATGTTGTAAATTTTAGAAAATTATTGTCACTCATTTGGTCTTCAAATGAATGTCAATAAAACAAAATTGATGTTTTCAAGTATATGAAAACCTATTATAACTTCCATTTTGGAGGTATTAGATTCTTTTAAATATTTGGGTCTCATTTATATGAATAATTACATGTTGGAAAAGAGCATCAAAGAAACAATAGTAAGAGGTTGCAAGGCTTTGTATTCTTTTAAAAGCAAGTACATGGATTTAGGACTTTAGGCTTCGATGGCTAGGAAAAAAAAAATTTCATACAATCATCTATCCTACTATATTGTGTAGATGTGTTGTTTAAAGATATAGACTAAGTGCTAAACTTTGGAAAGATATTAAAAGACTGCAAAAAAAAAAAAAAAAAACTTGTTTTTCTCGATATGTTAAAAGTAAAGATGCAAACACCTTACTCTATATTATTATATGAATGGTTGGTATTTTCAAGGAATATAATGGTTAAGAAAATAGAATATCTCTTCGGAGAATGTGCAGCAAAATCCTAAGCTTGTTTGTTATCTAGTCAAGCAAAAGGTTTTAACATAGATGTAGTCTAATGTAGAACACGAAATATTTTTATTTACCTCACATTCGATTTAATAAACTAGATACACATAGTATCTCTGCAAGCAAACTAAGCCGTCAGAAATGATCTGACCGTATTTAATAGTCCTTTAATATATAGGCATCTTTCCAGGAGGCTCCTAAAGATCAGATATCAAGCACCTCTCATTTTTTTATAGTTTCGAAGTCTGACAAGCACTTTAATCACCTCTCATTTCAGTTTATGGCCTGGCATAGGGAAGCCATACATTGGATTCCCCACATATCTCATATTCACGTAGGCTTATTTGCAGTCATTTTTTACTACTTATCCGTCTTACTGGAAGCGTTCACTTTCATAACCTTCCCGTCTTATCTAGTGAATAAATTCATAACCTTACCACGTCTTATATTTGCAGTGAGAAAAGCATAATTGGTAGCGAGAAAATGCCAAGAATGCAAACATTTGCAATAAATTTAAAAGGTGTCAAGAGAAGCTTGGTTTGATTTATGTATGCGCCCATCATCGTCAGACTTTGGCATCCAGAGCATGTTAAGCCTACAATCATCGTAGAACATTGTCAAAGGCCTTCACTCGTGATGGACCCAAGTCATTTCCTTGAGAATGGGTATTAATGCTTTGCCAGCCAACTTCTGATTCACTATTATGGAGAATTCAGTATGGTACTTTTCTATATGCATATCATCTTATGGCACAAATGACCTATACATGATTCCTTATTTTAAACCATATTTGAAATGAAATGAAGTTTTATTATGCCTAAAGACTCATAGAATCTTTTTGACGTATATTCCATTTTCATGAGAAATAATGATAGAGTCCACAAATTGTTGAAGGACCAATGGGGGTATCAAAAACAAATCATACAAGCATTTTGTTATAACATTATAATGTTTTCTCAAATCGGTAATCATATCACAAGAAAAAAATACATGTAACTCATGTTCAAGGGCTCCTAATATAGTAGGATAGACGATACTCTAAAAAATTTATTTTTTGACCTTCCAATCCTAGAGGCCTAACTCTTTGCAGTTATTTTTGAAAGCATATAGAGCCTTGAAGCCTCTTGCTATTTTTTCTTTGATGCACTTTTCCCACAAGTAATTGTTCATATAACTCAGACCCAAATATTTAAAAAAATCTACTATTTGTACATTGGTACCTCCAAAATGAAATTTATAATAGTTATTTTTTGTAATCTAAATTATCAATTTGATTTTATCTATATTCACTTGCAGAACAAATGAATGATAATAGTTTTTTAAAATTTACAACTGATAAGGAGCTCCCTTGAATTCCACAATCCAAACTCTCTCAGTTTAAAAACAAGCCAATTTCAACAAGAAAGGAAAGGCAAAAGCTTTATTCTTCCACAAAAGATGAATTTAAAAGCAAAAAGGAAGCACACATTTCCAAAGAAAAAAAATGATTCAATCCAACTCTCACACAACACTCAAGGAAAATAATAACATACAAGGATGATGGCCAATGTAATTAGCTAAGACTCACACACACTCTTTCTACTCCTACGGTCTCCTCTCACTCCCTAGACTCTTTAGAAAAATGGATCAAGAAGTTTATTTATGCTTTTCCCCCTTGTCTCTTCATCTACTTACTACCCAAATTCATAACTTGAGTCCTTAGAAATTCATACATTAATAACTCATGGTTGATTGAGACATATTGGAAAAGTATGAGACATTCCAATTGAAAGTTGTTTATTTGCAAAAAAGATGTCTCAAAACTAAGGAAGATGTCTTGTTGAGAGGTGATACATCTTGAGCTAGTTGAGACATCTTGAACATGGAGGAGACATCTTGGTCTTGAACATCTCTCCTACTAGGGCTAAAATTCAAGATGCTCATTTTGAGGTCTAGGACATTTGGACACCTCTAAGTAAGTCTCAATTGACCTTGGAACCCCCTAGACTTATCATATTAGACTCTAAACAACCCCAAACATGCCAAAACACCCTAGAATCATCACTAACAAAGATGAATATAAGAATTATACACAAAACACATTGAGGATTATATATGGGTTGGATGATTCCTTATCATCAACATATTTTGCATACCTTTTGTAGTAATAGAAATCAAGATAGCATCATCTGCATATAAAAGAAGATTTAATGTTTAGGATCCAATTTTAATAACATAATTATAATGCCCATTGCATAACCATTCTTGCATTTCATCAACAAAGATACCAAAGAGAGTTAGTACAAAGAGAGTGGACAACCTTGCTTAACTGTAATTTTGCTTTGGAATTGAAATTTTTCCTCTGAATTGTTATTTGTAATTTTGATAATCACTTTCTCATATAATCTTTGAGTTGCTACAATCAAATTTGAATGCAAGTCAATTTTATGCAAGTGTAATCATAGTTTTTTACAAATCATTGAATCATATGCGTTAGCAAAATCAATAAAAATTATTAAATTAGGCATTTTTGCAAACTCCATGAAGCGTCTAAGAATAACTAAGTGATCAATAGTAAAGTGATTTTGTCTAAAACTTACTTGACATCTTTCCTTGACCTAGTTACCTTCAACACAAGAACTAATTCTCTTTTCCAGTAAAGTGCGTAGAAACCTAGCAAGAATATTATTCACAAAAATTATTCAATAATTGTTTAAATTATGTTTATCTTCATTTTTATATAATAATATAGCTTTACTAGTTTTCCAATGTTGATTTAATCCTTGCTCTAATGTTGAATTTAATTTGTGTCAAATTTTTTTATGAATAGCAAATCCTACCCACTTTTATAATTTTGCATATAAATTATTTGAATCTACAACATTGCCAAATGCTATCTTTCTAATATCCTCTATGACTTCCTCAAGAGTGAATTGGAGAGATGTTTGTTGTACAATAGTAGTAGAATTATCATCTTATCTTGTAAATAACTAATTGTAAAATGAGAAAATATATTTAAAAGAAAAATTAAATGACGAAGGACCTTTATGATAAAAACATTGTTAAAAGTGTTTAGATTTCTTTTTAATGATGTAAGCAAAATATTTATATTGTTCCCTAACAAATTTCCTTCTCTTAATTCTAATGAAGCATTTATATACCTTAACTAAACTTTGGTTGTTGTACAATAGTAGTATAATTATCATCTTGTCTTGTAAATAACTAATTGTAAAATGAGAAAATATATTTAAAAGAAAAATTAAATGATGAAGGACCTTTATGATAAAAACATTGTTGAAAGTGTTTAGATTTCTTTTTAATTATGTAAGCAAATTATTCATATTGTTCCCTAACAAATTTTCTTCTCTTAATTCTAATGAAGCATTTATATACCTTAACTAAACGTTGGTTGTGACTCTTATTTGCATTCTTAATATTTTTCCTAACTTGTATGTAATCCTCATCAAAATAAATCTTCTAAACATCTTGTTATTGTGAATGCATAACTTGGTTAGCTATTATAAGAAAAATTTGTTCAATCTTCTTATGTTGTCTTTCAAGAGCTCATTTGTTATTTTCTATACTCATATATTTTTCTTTCATTACTAGAATGAGTCTATACAATGCCCCAACAAGGTCTACCTCTTCACCTTGATTTTGTATTTTTTGCAACACGTTTAATAAATCTAAGAACTACAAAATCTACAAAACTGACATCTTTCCAATTTTTATCAAAATAAAAAATATCAAAGCTATCAAAGAAATAACTTTTTTTATAATTTCATAATCAATGTTAAAAAATATATACCTTAAAGGACCTATATATTTCCTAAATAATTTTTTGAATGCTTCTTATTTATAATGACTAACACACTGCTATCATTTAGGTATTCTACCAAACCCTATTCATGAGTTGCCTTAACCTTTTTTATTATTTAGCTCTTTCTACAAGTTTCTTTTGAGTAAGATCCTCATTCATCCAAACATTTTTCTCATTCTCAATTTGTTTCATGTGGCTTGAATGTCTCCAAATATGCACTTTAACTTCTACATCATGAAAAATGTTGAGGCTTTTCATGTCCTTCACCTAGAATCCTAAAAACTTTATGAAGTTTTAGAAAAGTTATATGCATATCTTTTATAAGTTTTTGAACTTTCTTAAATAAAGTCTCAACTATTTCACACTCTATTTTTTGAATACCTACAAAATGAAAATACTTTTCTTTTGTTCTTGTTTTACTTTGCTCTTTCAAAGCTTCTATAATTGCACATTTCTTCTTTGTCTCTATTCATTTAAGATTAGATTCATTTCTATTTTCCTCAAAATTGGCTTCAAGTTCTACTAAATTTAGCAAAATCTATTCACTATCCTTTGGAGGAACGCTAGTCTCCTTTTTTTCATCAATCTTCTCTTTAAGGGTCAATACCCTTCAAAGAATTTGTTTACTTTGTTCATAGATTTCATCCAACAATGTCATTTTGCTAACCATATACTCCCATTATGCAATTGGAATTTCTTTGTGAGTAATTGCATTTACAATTTTTTTTGTATGCCCTATGATGATGTCATGAGAAAATTTTTAATTTTCTTTTGTAGACAACTAAATCTCTTTAGAAACAAATTTGTACTCATAAAATACCAATCAATTTGACCTACCTCTAAAAATTCATATTTAATATATAAATAATTATTAAGTGGGGGAAAGGCATCAAAGAAAGAATAGAATTAGGTTTTAAGGATCTGTATGCTTGCAAAACAAATGCAAGGATTTAGGCATCTATACTTGAAAAGCTAGAAAATAAATTTTTCACAATATCATCTATCCTACTATATTGTATGGATGTGTTGTTTAGTGACCTAGACTTAGTTCTAAACTTTGAAAAGATATTGAAAGAGTACAAAAATATTTTTTTCTCAATGAGTTAAAGGTGAATATGCAAATACCTTACTCAAAGTTATGTGAATGTGATTTATTACTTTTAAAAGCAAAAGCCTCATATCAATTCATTACATACTCTCATAACCTTCATATCTTAAGGCAAGACAAATTCTCTAAAGTAGTTCTTGAGGATTTGCAAGACCATGGTTGATATTTTTAGGGGCTGTAATGGTTGAGAAAATGGAATATCTCTTAGGAGGTTGTGTAATAAAATTATAAGCATATTTTCCAACTAGTCAAGTAGAAAGTTTTTACATAGATGTGGTCAAATATTGAAGGAAAAACATAATTTTATCTACATCATATTAGATCTAATAAACTAGATGTAGAAGCTCACTACCTCTCAATTGCTATTCTATTGAAGTATCAAAATGTTATTAGTAAGCTTCATTTCAGTTTTAATCGTCTCTGAATTAAAAGTAGAAGAAGGATTCAACTTCTCTAAGAAGAGCACATTTGTAGGTTGTGCAAATTAGGAGCCCTTGAAGATGATCTACATGTGTTTTTTCTTAAAAAAAAATTTGGTGCTATGACTACCTATTTGAGACAACATTATAATGTTATAGCAAAAAACTTGTATGATTTTCTTGCTACCCCTATTGATGCTTCGTTAATTTATAGAGTTTATATTCATTTTTCATGAAACTATAATATTTATCCAATAGATCCTTTATGCATTTGAACATAATAAAGCTTCAATTTTAATATATCATTTTAATCATTCAATGATTTAGACTTGTTCATTTTTATCTCATCATTTCAAAATAATCTTATCTTTTAACTCATATAAGAATTTATTTTTGGTATCTAGTAATGATTTTTGAGTAGCATACCATTCATCATTGTCATTCTCATTGCTATTGATAATATAATATAAAAACTCATACCATTCATCATTTAATGCAAGTATGTGTACGATGTTACTTAGGCAATGGTAGGACCATACCATTTCCTATGTTTAAATACATATGAAATAAAAATTTACATATATTAGATGATGCCATGATAAATTAATGAGAAGTGACTTAATTAATTATCTCCTTGTCTAGCAAGGATTTACATGCAAAAGATTGCCACTTATAGTTATACTTGATACTTCTTAATGTCTTATGTAAGTTCTAACAAAGTATTGCATTAGTTATATGTCAAAGGGTTACATATAATCAAATAAAATTAGGTTTCAACAACTACCACATCTTAAATGATTTGAGGAAATAAATTTTGTATTTAAGGGAGTGGATTGGGTTAGAATTTCAAAATTGTAGTAGGCATTATTATAATATTATAGTTTTTTTAATGTTAAAATACACTTATGTATAACTAGCAAGTATCCTCCATACATATATACATATACACAATTATTACTAGTGTTATTTACTTTTCTCAGTAAAAGAAAAACTAGTAAAAATGTATATAATGTATAGTAAAGCATAGAAAGTATATATCCCAAATGAACTTAAAAATTTAACTTGTTAGCATTCATAAATTTTTAAACATAAATGATAAAATTTATAAAATTTTAAAGTTTATTTATTTTATTTTTTATTTACTACACTATTTATTTGTTCTCTTGGGCTTTGTTTACTTTTAAAAAATAATTTTTACATATCAAACTGTAAAATTGATACTTTTCAAATATTTTAGCATTTTGATGATGCATCATGTTCAAAAATTTTACAAGGTAATAATCAAGCTTGTTATAATATATGATGTTAAATGTTGGGTAGTACAAAAAGGGATTGAATAAGAAATCAATTTAGTAGAAATGTGAATGTTTATATGGATACTAAATGTTAGCAAAAGAGATAAACTACATAATATAGATATTAGAAAAAGACTTAAAGTGGTTTTTTTTAGACAAGTTAAAAATGTAACATGTTAGATGGTTTGATGAGGTGCAAATAATATTAGATAACAAGCCCATAAAAATAAAAACTAAAAATACATGGAAGAAAATGATTGGTGGTGATTTAAAAAAATTACAAATAAACAAAGATCTAGCTTTTCATAGAGGTCAATGTTGAAAATGAAACTCATGTAGCCAACCAAATTTTGTTATGATAAGGCTAGGATGATAGTGATAATCATGTTAAAAAATTAGGGTAAATTTAAAATCAAGCAAACCCCTAAAAGAAAAGTCAAATTCTATTCTTGGTTAAGGGAAAAGGAATGATGTTATAACCAAAATAATTTAACTAAGTATACTCAAAGACATATAACCAATACTATACTTTAGGATAATTATAAAAGAGTACACTAATCAGGTGTTACCTTAGTGATGAGTGGTGAGGTTTCCGTATGCTCAACCATATGAATACGAGCATCCACGCACGATCTGGTTGAATTCCAAGGACTACGTGCTCATGCACCTTTGTGGAACAAGCATGGGTTGATCAATCGTTGTGTTCCCAAGCTTACTTGTATGTCACGATTGTATGGTTAAGTAACCTTGAGGCATATGATTTTTATACTTTTTTATGTTTTTATGTCCTACTGCTAATAAGGGAGGAGAGAGATAACCAAGTAACTAATTTAATTTGACTACTTGTTAACTAGGATCTAATTGATCTTAACACCAGTATCTATTCTCACTTGTTGTACACATCCTGAATGAGTGCAACACTATTGGGATTACCAAACACCAATCTTTACTGGGTTACAAAGTGTTACATGCATGCTTGCAGTGATCGTACTATGTGTGATTACTTAGGAGAGTTGTAAGGTGAGAGAGAATTATTAATTAACTAAGGAAAGTATTTAGTAATAGTAATTAACATTAATTAATCTATTATGAATGTTGCAAGGTTTATCACAAGTTTTATTGCCATACACAAGATGTGCTCAGGTACAAAATGCTCGAATAAAGATCTATTCACTTTATGACTCCTATTGTAGGCATGCAGAAATAATTCTAACTATGAGAGGGAGAAAAGACAAGAGTTTGGGTAAGGGACTAAGACTAACTATGAAAACCAAGTGCACCCACCTCTTATTTATAGGTAATGAGGTAGGCCACGATATTGCATAAGTGATATTGCATGGAAGGCTCCAATATCGCATACGTGATATCACGTACATGATATCACATATGTGATATTGCGTACATGATATTATAGCTCATCATACCTCCATGACTAAATGAAAACTCATCCTTGACTTCCTTATAAAATATTGGGAAGGTATGGGATTATTGACTGAATGAGAACTAACAATGACAAAGAATAATAGACTCAAAGTTACTAGTAAACGAATCGACAAATATATTACAACATTGGTGTTTACACACTTTATGGTGAACATTGTACATAGATGACATCTAGACCCTCATCTAATGGCTAGAAGAGAAAGTAAAGAAAATGAGGTGCATTGCTGCTAATGTCACAATTGCACCTTCCATTGTTTATCCATAGCCATGTGACTAGAGTTTTTCTCAGCATAAATGCTCCAGCTCTAGTCCATCTTGAGTGATTCCTCCTATCCCAGTCCATAGTTCATGTAATCGCCATCTGCACACACAACACATTCATGAATGAGCAAGGATAAATAAACTATAATGTAGTTGATACCTTGCCTAAATATAAAGTGCATTGGCTAGGTTATGATTATGGAAGAAACTAGGTTAGAAGTTTATCATAGATAACTAACCAAGGTGTAGGGGTGATACAAGTAGTAGAATGGAAAAATTTATGATAGGACCCCAACAACTAAGAGTGAACCTCTAGTAGAAATAGGGTGCAAAACCATAGGGAACAAGAAAAATGAGAAAAATAACAATGGTGATGCCAATAAAATGGATCTCATGGATGAGGATGAATTTAGAAATTGTTGATTGCAAGAAATGTTTAAGAGAAGAATTTAACAATTACACCATAAAGGAATGTCAGTGGGTCCTCCCCAAAGCAGGCTCATGCCCTTTATGCCCTGACAAACCCACAAACCAAAGAGTCCATGGGCTCTAGGAATGGCATATGAAAACAATGATTAAAGACTAACCCACAAGAATTTACCAAAGAATAACAATGTGTTAACCAGGATATAGACTAATCATAAAATTGGAAATGATGTGGAAAATGGGAAGAAATATGGAGAGTAGAAAATGGAATGGAATACCAAGAGCAAGGTTGTGTAAAGTCCTTTGTTTATTTTATGGTTAAGGTGACTCAGTAGAACTCATTCCAAATCTGGACTGAAACCAACCACATTCAGTGACCTCTCATCAATACGCTTGGCCAATCCATCCTCTTAAAGCAACAAGAATGCTTTCCTAAAGAGCCACCACCATTCCAAGGACAGCAAGAGGGAGAAGTAGGAAGTGAGAAAGGGCCTTAGTAAGCAAAAACCTTAAAGCATAGGTAACATGTCTTTCTAGTGCCATAACCAGTGCTTGTAGCCTAGATTTATTTATTATATCTAAGGGGTGTGCTTTGAATCCTCAGTAGTGTCTTTTCTTTTTTGTGGTTTTTCACATGAGAACCATACCATGCAAAGACTTATTTTTATTCACTCAGCTTCCTAATATTTGATCAATGGCAAAATGGTGGAAAACCCATTAAAAACATCCAAGCACCCAAGAGAATAGCTAGCACATGTGCATCGAATTCCCTTGAAGTCACACCCTTTTCATCCATTGAGTCCTTCCTTGGTTTGAAGAATACCAAGCCACCAATTCATTAATAAGTTTATTTAGAAAAAGGGACAGTACAGTTCCAAAACCAACGGAGACCATAGAGTTGAATGGGTGAATGGGCGACATGGACTCATTGCCTATTTTATCAAAAGCACCATATCATAATATCAACATCATAATTCAGAGGCAAAAACAAAACATTTGTAATCAATAGTACATAATTCATTCCACCATCATGAGCGCTTATTATAAGACGAATAAAAGTAAATCAAACAAAGAAAGAAATAGTAAAAAAATTGAACGATGATGTAAAAAAAAAAAAATAAATTTGAAAAATGTGCAAAACAAAAAGGTGTAAAACAATAATGTATAAAAAATACAAAAGAAGCAGCTAAGGGCTCAAATGGTTAGCATTGATGGTCATCTACCCCATGACTATGTTGGGAGGAGGAGATCCAAAATAATTAACAAGGTTATCCACCAGCAAAGATAGTATTGGTACTAGCTCTTCTAAGCTCATGGAAAGATTTGGTTTGTTGGATGTTGATCAACAATTTCTTATCTAGGCTTTCAGATTTGTAAATCATCATGGCCCTTGAATAAAAAGTTGTATAAATAATATAATGTCCTTCCCATAGCATTTGAAATTTAGTGCATTATGGCATGTGTGTGGGATTCTAATACAGAACCTTATCTCTTGGTTGATATTTAACTTTCCTAATTTTCAAGTCATGAAGTTATTTATTGAAGGCCTTGTGCAATTCGTTAGATGATAGGGTAGCTAATTGGTTTTCATCTATTAAGTTAAGGGTCATTAATCATTCTTTTTGTGCTAGATCAAGGTCAAGGTTGAGATCACATGCTATGGATAGTGTACAAAGCTTAGTTTGAATGGGAAGTGTTGGTAATTTACCATACACTAACTCATAGGGAGAGTAGCTAATAGGGAGTTTCCATGTAGAGTGGTATGCCCAAAGAGCATCATTTAGTTTAGTGCACTAGTCTTGCCTAAACTTGCTAATGGTTCTTATCAATATCTTTGTAATCTTCTTGCTTGTGACTTTGGCTTAACTGTTCGCTTGGCGGTGATATGGTGTAGTTAGTTTATGCTCAACCCCTAAGTGTTGCACTAATTTTTGAAAGTTGCATCTTTGAAGTGTGTGCCATTGTCTCAAATAAAAGTACAAGGCATGCCAAACCTATTCACGATTTGTTGTTGAACAAATCGTACCGCTGTAGATGATATACAATCCTTAACATTGGTTGCTTCTATCCATTTTGTAAGGTAATCAACGGAAAAAATAATATAAGATTTTCCATTGGACATTGGTGTAATCAGCCCCATAAAATCAATTCCCCATATGTCGAAGGGTTCTAAAGGTTGAATCCATTGTTGTGGACCCTCCATTCTAGTAGTCATTCCCCCGTCACATTGACAGTGCTCACAAGATTGAACAGAATGATGGACATTCCAAAACAATGTAGGAAAATAATATCCTACAAGAAGGATTTTAAGGGCTATTTTTCTCCTAGCATAATGACCCCCACAAGGACCCTCATGAGCATCTTGGGGAATTTGGAGTTCATTTATATCAAAAATGCACCATTGAACGAAGCCATTGGAACATATGTTGTAAAGTTTCCCATTGATTTCCATAAAATACTTGACTTGGTGAAAAAAACTATTGTTTCTTTCTAGCATCAAACCCTTGTGGTGTTTTTTGTGTAAGGAGATAGGTGAGAATACTACTATACTACTTTGTCTCTATGGTTAATTAATTATTCACTACACCTTCAAAGAAGAGTTCATCTAGGAAATAATTAGAAATTGGATACTCATCCTCTTTGTTGTCCCATCACAACTAAGATAAATGATTAGTAACTACGTTCTCAGTGCCTTTACAATCAATCATTGTAAGATCAAACTCTTGTAAGATTACGAGCCATCTTATACTGCAAGGGCTCACCATTTTTTCATTTATTAAGAACTGAATTGCACTATTGTCTATGTGTACAAATACCTTATAGCCCAAGACATAGTGCCTAAATTTTTTAGTGGAAACACTACAGCCATTAATTCTTTCTCTATTCTAGTGTAGTTGAGTTGTGCACCAGCAATACTCCTACTTGCATAGTGGATGTAATAAGGATGTTTTTGATCATCTAACTATGTAAATATAGCTCCTAAAGCATAGTTGGATGCATTATCCATTATGTGGAATGGTATAGAATAATTAGGAGCTTGTAGAATGGGTGTTTCTATGAGCTTCTGTTTTAAAGTTTGGAAAGCTAGTTTGCATTCCCTAGTCCATTTGAAAGGTACATCCTTTTTTATTAGTTCAACCAATGGTTTTGCAACCTTAGAAAAGTTCTCAATACATCATTTGTAATAGATAATGTGTCCAAAGAATGACCAAATATCTTTTATAATATCAGGTTGTTGAGTAATTCCTTGGATAACTTTGATCTTTTTAGGGTCTACCTCTATCCCTGTTTGTGAGATCTTATGCCCTAATACTATGCCTTCTTTGACCATTAAATGGATTTTTTGCTAGTTTAGCCTTAAATTGATTTTTACACATCACTTTACTACTTGTTGTAACTGGTCCAAGGCTTGATCAAAGTTCGCTCCATAAGTGGAGAAGTCATCCATGAAGACTTACACACCATTTCCTATCTGCTGCTAGAATATGCTTAGAACCAATTGTTGAAACAGTATAGGGGTTACAAAAGTCAAATGGTATCTATTTGTATGCAAATTTTCCCCAAGGACTAGTGAACATAGTCTTGGCTTGGTCTTCTAGGGCTCTTTGTATTTGGTTGTACCCACTGTACCCATCTAGAAAACTATAGTAGCAATGCCCTATAATGGTGTCTAAGACTTGGTCTATGAATGGCAATGGAAAGTGGTCTTTGAATGTTTCCATATTCAGTAGCCTAAAGTCTATGCACATCCTCCATTTACCTTCCTTTTTAAGCACAATAACTAAGGGGCTAACCCATTCACTATTAGCAATGGTGTATATGAACCCATCTTTTAGAAGTTTTTCAATTTCTTCCTTAACCACTTGCTTAAGCTTTGGGTTAACTCACCTCTACAATTTTTTTTGAGGCTTCATGAAGGGGTCAGTGTAAATTCTGTGTTGGCATATCCTAGGATCTATTCTGGTTAATTCAGGATATGACCAATTGAAGGCTTTCAACCATTTGTTTATCATCTTTAGCAGTCTTTGTTTTTGTTGAGGACTGAGCTTTATGTTAATAATTACTGATTTTCCATTATTGAGAAATGTGTATTCCATACCTATGGGCAATGGTTTTAACTCAAGAGGCTCCTACTTAAACTTATCATGGATTTCCAACTTCTCCCAATTGATATTTTCAATGTCAAGACTTGGAAGTTGGCAATCAACTTGTTCTAATGTGTCTATACTATCAATGTAAGTGCAAGTTAAACACTCAGTTGGTTCCATGCATATAGTTGAACTGCTCTCTTGATCAATTATCAACCATTGGGTGCCTTCCTGTCTTGTGGTTGCTACATATAGGCATCTTTGTATATTAGTCACTTGTGCTCACTAATTACATGTAGACAATGTTAAACATTGTACAAACCATGACTTTTGCATGTAATTACACCCTGTGTCACTGTATGCGATGCATGGAACTTTCTTCTTCTCGATCTTTTCAAATGTATTTTTCTTTGACATTTCCAAGGAAAGATTGTAGATTCCTAGGTGAACATCAATTTTGCTTAGCCATGCTCTTCTCATTATGATTGGGAAGTCCTCCCTACCATTGTTCACTTGAATCACTAAGAAGTCAATTGGATACAACCACTCACAAATAGTGGTAATAATGTCTTCCACTGATCCCAATGAGATAGTGATGGATTGGTCAGCCAACTTTAAACAAATGTTACTCTTTGTTAGTGGAGGTAGGTTCTAGGCTTTGTACATTTCTTGAGAGATTAGGTTGACACTAGAACCTAAATCCAAAAGAGCTTTCCACAGCTTATTTCCAACAATTTGTAGATATATCAGAGGACTCCTAGGATCAGAGAATTTCCTAGGAAGATGGCCATCTTTTATCCAATCGATGACAACATGAGTTAACATGACCATATGCACTGGACATGGTGTTTGGCCTAAAGGAAGCTCTAAATTTTTGATTGGTAATGAAGCATCTAAAGGATTAGCCACTTGTGTTTGCAAGGGCTTAGTTGGACTATTGGTTCTGAAGAAAGATCTTTTCNACCTAGCCATAGTAACGTAATGCTACAAGGGCTATTAACTCTCAATCTACTATTGGTTTTGATAATCACATGAAGAAAAGATCTTTCTTCAGAACCAATAGTCCAACTAAGCCCTTGCAAACACAAGTGGCTAATCCTTTAGATGCTTCATTACCAATCAAAAATTTAGAGCTTCCTTTAGGCCAAACACCATGTCCAGTGCATATGGTCATGTTAACTCATGTTGTCATCGATTGGATAAAAGATGGCCATCTTCCTAGGAAATTCTCTGATCCTAGGAGTCCTCTGATATANTTATTGCCACTATTAATAGTTCTTGATTAGTTGTGGTGGAGTTCCACTTGGATAATATGTTAAAGGTTGGTGGAACTACCTTGGGTTACCTTGAGGATAGGATAACCTTCAGGTGTTTACCTTTTGTTTAATCATTGGTTGAGTGCATACACCCTAGACTCTTGCATATGTGAGATTACAAGGCAACATCCCTTAGGATGGTCATATTGGCATATCTCACATCCACTATCATTATTTGTATCCAAATCCACAACCTCTTCAATGATGGCAACTTTTCCCTTATCCTTGTTACGTGCATATTTTGCTTCTCTCTTTTTTTTCTTTTCTTGTTCACTACCTTGCTCTCTAGACTCCTCTACTACTTTGAGAACGGTTTGAAATTTATTATCTAGGGAGTCCCACATTTGGTCCACCTTTATCAATACTTTCAATGCAAGTTTTTGAGTAGGCATGATTTTCCTATTCATAATCTCTTCGAGTGGTGACTCTTCTTCATCCTCACAGAATCTTACTCCCTTCTTTTGGAGGGAAGTATCTCTGTTATATTCCTCTACACTCTCTCTTTTCCTTAGCTCACCTTCTTCTTTAGCGACTTGCTCCAATAATCTTTGAACTTGATGGATCCTAAGCTCAGATAGCCTTCCTTGGGCATAAGTCCCAAGGTTTCTTCGTGTTTCATGCCTAAGCCTATCTACGAGATGGTGTAGTTTATTCCTTTGCAAATAACCATGCCTAGGAAAACAATTTAACAGTGCATAAGAGTGTCCCATGGAGACATCAAAGGGTTCATGTCCTCCTTGCTTCTAGCCTTGGATTTGCTTTCACAGGTTGGACACTCAAGAGTACATTTGGTATTTATCGTTGAACAATTCTAACATGGTACTCCACCTATGAATGAATTTTGGTTCTAAGGACTAGTACTAGGTCTTTGCTTCTTTGACTAGTATCCGTGGAAACAACTTAAATTTTTTCCATTCTCTTTCTATGTTTTGTAAGGCACATGCATCATGAAATGCTTGTAGATGATTTTGAGGATTAACATTGTAATCCCATTCAAATTTTGGGATGTTTTACATGTCTAATATCTAGATCCTAATATCCTTTTTTTTCCTTGTTATGATCCTAACAGCCTCAGTTATGTTTAACATATTTTGAGTAGTGAGTAGGGGTTCATCGTGATCATCTCGTCTGTGGTGTCTATGATGTCCATGTTGTTCCCTACTCTCCCTTCTTTCACGGTGTGTTTCTCTAGAGTGCCCTTGTCCCCTTTCTCGACTATTTTATCTATGACTTCCATTTCACTTATTATTATCCTCATGATTTTTTTCCTTGTGACTGCATCTAGATCTTGAAGGAGAGAGTGAAGGATGCGACGAAGGTGCAAAAGAAGGAGGATCATCACCATGTCGATGCCTACTTCCTTCTATTCGGTGGTCATGGCACCAATCACAGTTATGATCAGGATGTCCATATTTCTTATGTGTTCATGTTCATTTTTTAGATCCTTTGTGTCTATCAGTACTAGAACCTAGGTTATGGATAGTTTAGTAAAGATTCTGATACATAACCCCTTGACCAAAGTCAATGAGAGGAACATCATTGTGTGGGTGATTGCCTAAGGTAGGTTCACCACCCTCATTTTCACTTAAGACATGTGGGACATTCTACGACAACATTCCCTTCATGGATTCATGATGTCTCTCCTATTGTAAGTCCCTTTGACATTGTTCCTTTGTTGGTCGATACTCTCTTGAGTCATGATCATGCACAACATACTTTGCTTGTAAGTGTTGCATGCCAATTCATGTGAGATCACAAAGAAGCATGTCGGGACTAAGCGATCGGGAGGTAACACTATGTTACCTTCTAAATCTCGCCAATGTAGTTGTTCATCCTAGTGGAGGATAAAGGTAAAGTTTGGTATATACTTTTTGGGATGAACATATACCACGCAAAACTATTGAGGGACTAGTAGTTTATCATGTGTACTATGCCTTTGATTGTTCCCTATATTAGACCTAAGTGGTGAAATACTTTTGAATGAAGAAGGAGACATGATTTTCTTTTTAGTGTGCAATGTATTATTATTTATTCCTTTTTCTTTAATCAACCCCAAGGTTTTGTCCTAATGATGTGAAATATTTCCTATGTTCTAGTTAGTGCACAAACAACAAAGTCCCTGCAACGGTGCCAACGATGAACAGTGATGTTTCCCTATGCTCAACCATATAAATACGAGTGTCCACGAATGATCTGATCAAATTCCAAGGACTAAGTGCTTATGTGCCTTTATGGAACAAGAATGGGTTGATTAATCATTGTATTCCCAAGCTTACTTGTATGTCACGATTGTATGGTAAAGTAAACTTGAGGCATATGATTTTTATACTTTTTGTGTTTTTATGTCCTACTGCTAATAAGGGAGAAGATAGATAACTAAGTAACTAATTTAATCTGATTGTTTATTAACTAGGCTATAACTGATCCTAACACCAGTATTCATTCTCACTTGTTGTACACATCCTGAACCAGTGGAACACTACTAGAATTACCAAATGCTAATCATTACTAGGTTACCGAGTGTTACACACAAGCTCGAAGTGATCGTACTATGTGTGCTTACTTAGGAGAGTTGTAGGGTGAGAGAGAATCATTAATTAAATAAGGAAAGCATTAAGTAATAATAATTAACATTAATTAATCTATTCTAAATCCTGCAAGGTTTATTAAGAAGTTTATCTTTATTGCCATACACAAGATGTGCTCAAGTACACAATGCTCGAATAAAGATCCATTTACTTTATGAATCCTACTACGGGCATGCAGAAATAATTCTAACTATGAGAGGGAGAAAAGGCAAGAGTTTTGGTAAGGGACTAAGACTAACTATGCAAACCTAGTGCACCTATCTCTTATTTATAGGCAATGAGGTAGGCCGCGATATCACATACATGATATCGCATGGAAGGCCATGATATCACGTACATGATATTGCAGATGCGATATTGCAACTCATCACTTAGTGGCAAGAGTTTGGATCACATGTTCAATTCTATTGGAATTTCACTAAGTAATAAATTATTTTTAAAAATTTCATAAAAATAATTCAAAGAATGTTAATGGAAGAAAATTAAAAAGTTTGAATTTTAGTTTCATAACAATGCCAAAGTATGATTCAAATTTCCACTCTTTCCCATGAGGCATCATTATAATCTAAAAGTGGAATTTCAAAGTAGTCTTAAAGTCTTAGATAGAGAATTTTCAAAATGTCATAATCTTTATTTTCCAACTAAAGGTCACACTAATCTTAGAGATTAGATTATTATTTCTTGAACCTAGCAAAATATGCTTTAAAATTATAACATGTGTAAATTGTATTGTCATAGCTCGCTAATCATCAATATCGTAATCTAGAAAAAGGACTTTTGAGAAGCCTCAGGTGTTAGTAATGAAAAAGCTACAAGGTCAAAAAACCATTACTTTCAAATAAAAGTTACATGGGTCATAACTTCAAATTTTTCTTGCTTTGATTTTAGAGTTTGGCATTAATTCATCTTTGTTAGATGTGTTGTTAATTTTATGTTTAAAATACCTTCATGTTGTAACAGTTTTTATATTGGAAAATTATTCTTGGCATATTAACTATAAATAACAAAAGCCAAGGTATATAATATTTCAAAAGAATATAAAAGCACTCACACCCAATTTTGCTATGATTAATTATGGATTATAACTTTATAATTTGGCTTTTACCTAAAGCATGACCTTATGACCACTATATAAGTGGATGCTCGGGTGGTCTTAGAAAAACACATCTTCACCAAATCAAAGGGTGCATTAGGCATAATTCATGTTGCAGTTTCTTCCTCTTGTGAAAGCTTGATCTAAGCCTATTATAGGTCTCAAAGAAAAGAAGATTTGGATTTCTAAGGCTTGCTAGGAGATGAAGCCATTTCTAGGGTTTTTGTATACTTTCACTAGGATAATTTATTGTGTTTTTGATGCATTTCTTCTAATTCCATATTTGAATTTCTATTTCTATAGCTTGTTGTTTCTTTATTATCTTACCTAATCAAGGTGTAAATTAACAAGTTAATATCATAGACTACTTCATTTGATTTTTAGGGCTCTTATCTTGTTAAGTGCATTAAGAAGGTGGACACTACTGAGTACATTAAAGAAATAGAAATGTTCAATGGTAGAAACTACAATCTTTGGAAACTCAAGATGGAATATTTTCTAGTTGAAAACAAAAAGGATATATGCATCACTAGAATTAAACCAGAAAACATGAAATTTGAAGGCTAGAATCAATTAGATGATCTAGCTTTGGGAACAATTCATAAAGGTATTTCTAATCCTGTGTTTATAAATTTACAAGATGAAAAGACTACAAAGGGATTATGGGATACTGTGGATAAGATATATTAATCTATTTTTCCTTAAATAAATTGCATCTTAAAAGGTAATTATTTTTGTTAAAGATGTTTTCAAAAAATACTATTGCATGTCATCTTACTAATTTCAATACTATTGCAAGAGAATAATAATCAATTGGTAGTAAGATGGATGAAGAATACCAATGCATTACCTTGTTACAATCACTTCCTAATTCATGGAAAGATATTGTTCAAAACATTACTAGTACAAGTACCTCTTTAAAATTTGATGAAGTTGTAGGATGACTAATAACTAAGAAACTTTGAAGAAAGTTCTTTAAGCTTTCCCTTACTAAAGCATTGGTAATTAAAGAATAAGAAAAATAATAATCAAGTAAATCCTTCAATAAAAATAATTATAAATTAAAAAAAGTTTCTAATGATTCTCCCAAGAGAACACCAAAGTGTTCAAAATATAGGAAGCACAACTAGTTGAAGAAGCATTGCAATTTTTTGATAAAAAGAAGAAATATTCTAGATTTGGTTCTTCTAAGAAAGAAGTTGATGAAGAAATACTAGACTTGTGTGCATTCACAACTAGAGGTAACTCTAATTATAAGTACTAGTACATTAATTCATCTGCTTCATATAGATTTACATCTAGAATAAAATGGTTTTTTGAATACCATGAAGCTATGTTTATTGTTATTTTTCTTGATAATGATGAATCATGTACTATTAAGGGCTATGGTAAAGTAAAGTTGTCTTGTAGTGATAGAATAATTATAATTCCCAGGTTATATCATGTCTATCTTTGATTAATTATGATGATTTTCACCTAATTATATTATTTGGAAATAATAAGTGTCAAATGTTTAAAGGAAAAATCCATCATAGCCACATGATATAAAGAAGAAAGTGAAAGGCTATACTAGCTGGATGGCATTAAAGCGGCTAGTAAAGCTAAAGTTCTTCATGCTTGGAAAGAGAACATCATTATGAATCTATGGCATAAAATATTTAGACATGTGGAAGAAAAGTCTATTCATATTCTTTAAGAAAAAAAGATGTAATTAAATGTGAAAACAAGTTGACGAATTTAATGGTAGTAAAGATCTACTTTAATAAAAAAATAAACCATTAAGAAGGTTATTTTAGGTCAAATGAATACCTGAGTATTTAGATTCATATGTTTTTTGTATTAGTGATTCTTCTCAAACCTATAAAGAATCTTATAATTCAAAAGTTAGTAAAGATTGGAAAAAATTCTATTCATGAGGAAATGAAATCACTAATGAAAAAAACAAGACATAGAAACTTGTTGAACTTCCTTCTAGAAGAAAACATGTCAGTTGTAGATGCCTTTTTAGGATAAATGAAGGAAGAATATATAAGGAAAGGCTAATAGAAAAAGGATATTTTCAAAATGAGTGTATTGACTATGAAGAAGTTTTTGCACCACTGGTAAAGTTAATATCCATAAGATCTTTAATATTTTCTGTGGTTTCTTTGGATCTTGAACTTGAAAAAATGCAGGTTAAGATTACATTTCTTCATNATCTATATATGTTGATAAAGTTTTAAAAAATTTAATATATAGGTTTATAAGCTAGTAAACACTCCATTGGCTACCATCATGAAATTATTAATAAAGCAATATCCTATAACAAATGAATAATGAAAGAAATAAGCAAAATCCCTTATGCTAATGTTGTAGATAGCTTCCTATATGCAATGGTTCGTACAAGGCCTAATATTGCATATCTAGTGTGAGTTGTGAGTAGGTTTATGTCTAATAATAGTAAGGAACATTGGATGGCTATTAAAAGAATTCTTAGGTGTATTGGCCTAAATCGTTGGTGTAAGGCTAGAAGGGAAATAGACATCGAGAGATTGTCAGGTAGCCATAGCTGACCCTACCTTCGCCCGAAGGCAAGATGAAAAAGTAAACGAAGGTAGAGTGCCTTGGATGGTTTGCATGCAAATCAACCAAGGACTTCCCTGAGCGTAAGCTGCGGCTAGCGCTCAGGTTATCATAAACAGGATGTAAATGGAATGCAAACAGCCATACAAAATGTAAACAAAGCATACTAAACTATAAATAAAGCGTAAACAGAGCTATATTGTAAACAAAGTGTAAAACAAAGTAAATAATGTAAATGGAAGGCAATAATGAAATTTTATTATATTGTTTTAAAAAAATGTGCACTGGTCAAAGCGTAGTTGCACACGTGTGGATGGCAAGTCAAATGCCTAGCCCCGGGATGATATGAGGCGATGATGTAATGATGAAGGTGAGAAGTGCTTGGATGCTAGGAGTCAAGTGTCTCGAGCGCCCAAGGATTGCAAGTTCTATCCTCTCTCATAATTGCCAATCTCTCCAATTTTTGCATCCCTAATTTTGCCTCATGGTTTATGTAAATTGAAAGGGTATTTATAGGGTTGGACCAGACTCTGGCACAAAATTCAAGAATGGAATCAATGACTGGGAGATGAGAGGAAAGAAAATGTAATGACATGTGTCCAATGGATAGTTGTGCTTAGGTTGGATGCGTGTTGGCAAGAGTTGGATTTGTGTTGGATAGTTGTGCATGAGTTGGATGTGTGTTGGCGAGAGTTGGATTTGTGTTGGCAAGAGTTGGATTTGTGTTGGATACTTATGCACGAGTTGGATGTGTGTTGGCGAGCTACATTTTTGACCAGGTACATTGCATTTTACAATTTATGGGTTATTCAAGCCCATGAAAGTACATTTAATTTATACATAAGGGCCTGACTATCCCACAAATGAAGATTTACAATGAAATGTACAATAAGAGAAATTTGACTGCCCAGCGTGACATGCAGTGTGACCTCAAAAACATGTAATTTTGAGCTAAAATATGGAATTTCTGAAGGATGGGACCCATAGTTATCAATAGTGGACCCTGAGGATGACTTGCACCCTTGAAATCAAGTCTTTTTGGCTCAGTTTTGGGGCTCTAAAAGTTGGTGACTTTGATCCTTACGTTGTGTAGCATTTGAAAAAGTAACCCCAACGTCACCAAGTGAGAATGGCATATTTGAGGCCCAAATCTTGATTTTTTGGAGGCTGGGAGCTACTGGGGACTTGGTGAAGGTCATGGGGGGTCCTTGTGCTCGATTATGACCTTTTCTAACTGAATTTTAGGGCTTCAAAAGTTGGTGACGTTGATCCTTACGCTGTGCAACGTCTAAAAAAGTAACCAAAGTGTACTTAGAAAAAACCAAACATTTTGAACATGAAACTTTTGATTTTGGATGCTGGAAGTTGGTGTAGTCACCTGTGAGCCCTAGGGGGACCTTGCCTATTGAATCATGGGCCATCAGGGGCTGTTTCAGAAGCCTCCAATTTTGGTTACGTTGTACGCATGTTGGGTAGCAGCATGACTAGCTTGATTCTTGTCTAAAAGTGCTAGGAAAAAATTAGTGGTGTTTCATTGGCCCCTATTTTTTGACGTCTAGAGAAATCTACCCGAGAGGCATCGACAAAGAAGTGCAAAACACCATGAGCAACCAACTACCAAACATTATCCATCGGCCCTTGGTCGAATGTCATCGTACCATTTTCAAAAGTACAAGGGATTAAGGGAATGTGGTTCAAGATGCAAGGGAATTGGTTGTAACCAGGAAAGCTAGGAGGTTAATGGCTATGATTGCTGCTAGGATTTGTGGGAGAGGAATGCTCTCTTGTGCACAAGTCATGTCATTGGTCCTTGTTAATAGTTGGGTTTTTAGTAGACTTGGAACCGAGACATAGGAGGTGCATTCTTTGGAGAAACGGGACTCTTATAGAGTATTTTCAGGGCCCGTTCTAAACAACCAAATCTACGCGATGATGTGTAACATGGTCTCTTTGAAACATGAGTGTAACTTTTTTTTTCAAGACAACTGCCTTCTCGCTTGGGGCTTGTATGAGAATAGCTAATAGTCTTTACTTTGTGATGTCAACGAGGTCATGAAGATATTTTTCATACATTTTGATCTTTGAGCTTTTGTTCTTTTCCTTTCTTTTATTTTTCTTTTCCTTTGTTTTTATTTTTCTCTTTGGTCTTTTTGAAAGAGCTTGCTTTTAGTGCTATGCTCATGTTTGAGCACTTGCATTTTATGTCATGCATTGTGTACTGTGTTTTGCGTTGCGACTGCTTAGGGAGTTACAGTGTGCAATAGTGTATCAAGAGTTTTGAGATGAGTGGAATGTATCAAGGGGGATGTAATTAAATAGGATAAGGGAGCATGATGAGGAATAGGGAATGTATCAAGAGTCAGGAATGTACTCATGAACAGATTGATTATCCTAGTTACGTTCGTGAGGAAGAATGTGATACCTTGTTGTCACGATGAAGTGCATCTATGTACGAATGCCTTAGGAGTGTCATCCTACAAACACAACTCTAAGAAGACAAGAAAATCACAAATGAAGTAGTAAGCTAAACACTTTAAACAAGAAGATGGAGTCACCGCGTGCAATTTTCAAAGCAAAAAAAATCATGAATAGCATCAGTTTCATTAGGGCCCATGAGATGAATCATGCAACAAGTCTTTGTGGAACATGTACAGCCAATTGCAATGACACATATTGTGGATTAGTTTCAAGTCATAACCCCTTGGACTGTTCCAGTTTAGCGTCATAGCGGATGGTGCATTGCTAGTTTATCGTCATAGTAGACTGTAAATAGGCAAACTAGTTTATAGTATTAGTGGACTCTAGATGCTAGATTCATGTCATGGCGAATAGATGTAGCAGTTTAGTATCATATCGGACAAAACTCTGTGGTATTAGTTTTAAGTCATGATGCTAGGACTATTCTGTGGTATCAATTTTAGGTCATGATGCCAGGACTACTCTGTGGAATCACTTTTAAGTAATGATGCCAGGACTACTCTGTGGTATCAATTTTAATTCATGATGCTAGGACTATTCTGTGGTATCATTTTTAAGTCATGATGCTAGGACTATTCTGTGGTATCAATTTTAGGTCATGATGCCAGGACTACTCTGTGGAATCACTTTTAAGTAATGATGCCAGGACTACTCTGTGCCAGTTTATAGTCATAGCAGACTAATGCTTACCTTGCTTGTGTAAAGTGTGATGTTGCACACATGGTCATGCTATGTATCTACAAGATCTTGTAAAAAATCAACTAGAAAGAAAACAACATCAAGCGACACCTGCTGTACATGGAGTTGGAATGTATGAATGAAAGAAAAGCAGTGCAAAAAAGTGATAATTTTAGACCGTTTTGGACTGTAGGCTAGTTTAAGGCCTTTTTGGACCATGTGTTTTTGTAGTTTTATGTTTTTATGTTTGATGTTTTTCAAATGCAATGTGTAAACTAAGTTGAAAAATGTGTAAAAAAATCAAAATGCATGATCTAAGTGAGCGGGAAAAATGTAAATGCATAGGCTAGTGCAATGTAAACAAAAGTCAAAAATGCAGGGTAGGAAGAAGGTAGGCAAGCATCAAGCATATTTTCAGCCAAGAGAGAGTCTTGGTCATGTAGTTGCTTCCTAACTAGGCATGGATTAGGGAGCATGCAAGGTTTAGGGTCCTCTGGGGGGTTGTCAGCTTCAACCACTCGTTCGGGTGTGTTAGCCTTAAGCATTGTATTGGTTGTCGTAGGTGTACCATTAAGAAACTCTTCTTTCAAAACTTGCACCATGTCTATGTAGTGGATAGTCAAAGAGGAAAAGTTATCACCATGGATGATAACTTGACCACCTTCGTATGGAAGGTGGATTTCTTGGTGGATGGGAGAGGGGATGGCCCTTAGTTAAGCTAGCCAAGGCCAGCCTAGAATCATGTTGAAACCTGGCATCTCCTCTATGACAGTGAAATCTGCGCTAATAGGGAATTTCTCTCCCACGAAAAAGGCTAAGTTGATTGTACCCTTGACTGTGATATGTGATCCATTGAAGGATTTTAGACATGTGGTTTTGGTTGGCCTGATTTCATCTGCCAGGCCTAGCTTGTTGATGACGGAGTACAGGACTACGTTTGTTGCTACACCATCATCAATATGCACTCTATGGATGGTGCACTGCCCAACAAAAATGCTAATGGATAGTGGAGCTGTAGTGACTTCTCCTCGTTTGGGATTGACTTTCATTGCATCATCATGAAAGGCTAAGGTTGTTGAACCCAATTCTTGTGATGTGGGAGGTAACATTGTTGCACGGATGGATGCCACATTTGCAGGGATGTCCTCCATAACAAGAATGGAGGCTAAGACCTGGGCCAATGCTTAGCAGTGAGTAGGTGAGGTCCTGACTAGGTCGTATAAGCTAAATGTTGTGTTCTTTTGCTTAATTGTTTGCTTTACCTGGGTTAGTGCAGCTATGAAGTCCTTGTCATTAGTCATTGTATTGGCTTTGACTTCCTCTGTAAAGCTTGAGAGATAGACCTCTCGGGAGGGGAACTTAGGCTTGGTTTGCTTGGGGGTAGGGGCCCTAGTATTCAGTTGTTGTTTGCTAGTTGTGGCCTTTGCTTTGGCCATGGGAGTTGCGAGGTGCTCATTTGTCCTCTTGTGTTCCCATTTGGTGGGCCTACCTGGGTTGCTAGTGGAGTCACCGTTGAAGGAGGAGGGATTGAGATGTTGTCCACTATTGGGCTTTAGGTTGGTGAGGGGCCATCTTGTTGTGGAACTCTTATGACAAAAGGTTTCTTAGCGATTTGTGCTGCTGCATCATGCCAGTATAACGTCTTAGCGGATGAACGTTATGGAGCCTTGATCACAAATGGTGTTGTGGGTGCCTGGGGTGGCACCTTGATAACAAAGGGAGTCCTCTTGTTTGTGGAGGCTAGGGGAATCCTTGCATTGCTCGGAAACACATGGATCAAAAAATGTTTTTGCGCAAGTTTGGGCTTGCCACCTATTGTCTATGTTGGATTGACTTGCCATGTCAATCACTAGTTGGCCTTGCTCTATCATTCCCTGCATGTCATCTTGCAAGGCATGCTTGTTGTCTGTACTATGACTAGCCATTTGATGGTAATGGTAGTATTGGTCTAGTTTAAAATGTTGTGGGACCGGGGGCTCATTTGGTATTGCTAAGGTGGGGTTTCTTAGTAGCTCACAATACCTGTCATGTTTTTGATGGATAATCTTCGATACATTTTTGTGTTGGATTTTCCTGGCTTTCAAGAGTTGCTCCAATAGTTGAGAGGGTTGCATCAGTAGTGGTGTATACTTTGAGCGATCCTTGCACTGAAAGTTGGGCTTTGGGATGGCCCCTGTAATGTAGGTGAGTTGGTGCCAAAGGTGGTGCCTTTGTTAGCTAGGGCTTCAGGTTGCTTAGCTTTTGGGCCCCAGTTGGTTGCTTTTGTAATTGCAGCTACTATTGCCTTAGTTGTGTTTTGCTTGTGAGTATGTTGATTTTTGTAGGCCACATAAGCTGGGTCATTGCTAGCTTGTGCTGCTTCCTCTATGTCCTTAATTTGTGTGAATTCCTGACTCAAAGTACGGGGTTTTAGATAATAAAGCTTTGATTTAATGAAGTCGTTTGCAGTCACCTTAAGGATGGTAAGTAGATATGTTTCAGGAATAGGTTCATGAAGTTCATTCAAGGCAGTGCTCCATCTTAGGATAAACTTCTGTGTTGGCTCTAAAGGTGCTTATTTAATTTGAATTAAGCTATCTAACATGGCTTTAGGTATTAGATTGTATTTGAAACTGGTGAAAAATTGGTGTAACAAATCTTCCAAAGAAGATATAGAGCTACTAGGTAAGGCTTGGTACCATTCTAAGGCTCTTTCTGCTAAGGACATAGAAAATACATGTAGAATTACATGGGGCCATGCCTAAAGCAAAATACTTTTAGTTCGAAATGTCACTAGGTGGGCATTTAGATCTCCCTCTTCATTGTACTTGGTCAACTGAGGTAACGAGACTCCTTTTGGCAAGGTTAAGGGTGGAACTAAGGGGTTAATCGGGTCATCTTGATAGAAATCTAGTACTTTGACTTCCTCATTTTTCAAAGTTTTAAGGTGTTTTAATTCCTCTACCAAGGAGTGCATCATTTTTTTTGTGTCTGCCCATTCTTGGGTGGTAGAAAGACTAGCGGTTTGGGTTAATGCTAATTGATAATGACTTGATTGTGGCATCATTTGTGGAAAAAGAGGTTTTTGGACTATTCTTTGTTGTGGCGAGACAACATTCGAGGCTGAGATTATGAGATGTGGTACACTGTAGTGAGTAAATGGGTTTTGCTGAGCAGTTGATGGGATCCACTACCCAGTCATATGTTGTGAAGTGATCGTTGGTGTTTGTTGGATTTGCACTTGAGGTACATAATAGGTGGATGTAGAAGCAGGTATGACCAATGGCATGCCAATCACTTGAGGTTGAAAAATTAACTTTGTGTTGGTATGGGGAAGGAGTTGTTGGGACTGTACCCATGGAGGAATGATGGAAGTGGATGCATCAGAGTGAATATTACTGGGTACGGAGAAGATAAGAATGGAAGTAGGTACCTCTTGTTGGAAAACTGGTGCTTGAGTATTTGTGGATGACGAAGGAAGCATAGTTTCTTCCAGGAAAGGGTGGAATAATGGGTTTGTGTAGGCATGGGGACTAACGGTATGATAGGAATCTCCATGTTCAGATTGGGCTACAAAATCATCTTCCTCATCTTCAGGCTCTATTGGCGGTAGTTGTAAGGCTTAACTTCTAACCATAAGAAGTTGGGATATGAGTTTATGACGGTGTTCAAACAATGGGATTATATCAAATGCTGAAGGGATGAACTCATGACCTCCTTTGTGGACAAGTTCATAGTCTCGTTTCGCTTCCCTTTCCACATGATCAAAAGGCAAGTTGGCTTGGATTTTCACACAAATGAAGTTATATTGTTCAGGGCTTAGTGTGGCTCGCTTTGGTTGGATTGTGGTATCAAACGTGTTAGGCATTGATGTAGAAGTTTGATCTGGATTCATATTCACAAATTGGGTTGTGAAAGTTGCTATTTGTAGAAAATGGCTAACTTTGAAAATGAAAAAAAATGACTAAATATGCTAGTAGCAATAAAATGGATAAGTGTAAAAATGAAAGAAAAAAAATGCTAAGTATGAAAATTCAGGGAAAAAATGCTAAGTGTGAAAACAGCTCAAAATGGTCAACTCTAGCGCTACACTCACTACGTTGGAGCTTGCTATGCTCTAAGAAATTGTTATGCTCTATAGAACATCCAGAGTTTTGACTAAGTGCTAATCAAAAATGTAGATAGAAATGGTTCATGCCCTCCTTCTAGCACTAAAAACTATACAAACCTAAATCATCGGTGTAAGGCTGGAAGGGAAACAGACATCGAGAGATTATTGGGTAGCCATAGTTGACCCTGCCTTCACCCAAGGGTAAGTTGAAAAAGTAAACGAAGGTAGAGTGCCTTGGATGGTTTGCACGCAAATCAACCAAGGACTTCCCCGACCGTAAGCTACAACTAGCACTGGGGTTATCGTAAACAGGATGTAAATGGAATGCAAACAACAATAAGAAATGTAAACAATGCGTACTAAATTATAAATAAAGCGTAAATAGAGATATATTATAAAAAAAGTGTAAAATGAAGTAAATAATGTAAATGGAAGGTAATAATAAAACTATATTATATTGTTTTAAAAAAATGTGCACCGGTCAACGCGTAGTTGCACACATGTGGATGGCAAGTCAAACGCCTAGCCCCAGGATGATATGATGCGATGATGTAATGATGAAGGTGAGAAGTCCTTGGATGCCAGGAGTCAAGTGTGCCGAGCACCCAAGGATTGCAGGTTCTATCCTCTCTTAGAATTACCAATCTCTCCAATTTTAGCCTCTCCAATTTTGCCTCCTGGTTTATGTGAATTGACAGGGTATTTATAGGGTTGGGCCAGGCTTAGGCATGAAATTCAAGAATGGAATCAATGGCTAGGAGATGAGAGGAAAGAAGATCTAATGACATGTGTCCAATGGATAGTTGTGCTCAAGTTGGATGCGTGTTGGTGAGAGTTGGTTTTGTGTTGGATAGTTGTGCATGAGTTGGATGTGTGTTGGCGAGAGTTGGATTTGTGTTGGATAGTTGTGCACGAGTTGGATGTGTGTTGATTAGCTACATTCTTGATCAGGTACATTGAATTTTACAATTTATGGATTATTCAAGCCCATGAAAGTACATTTATTTAGACATGAGGGCCTGACTATCCCACAAATGAAGATTTACAATGAAATGTACAACAAGAGAAATTTGATTGCCCAGCGTGACATGCAGTGTGACCTCAAAAACTTGCAATTTTGAGCTGAAATATGGAATTTCTGAAGGCTGGGACCCATAGTTATCAATAGTGGACCCTAAGGATGACTTGCACCCTTGAAATCAAGTCATTTTGGCTTAGTTTTGGGGCTCTAAAAGTTGGTGACTTGGATCCTTACGTTGTGCAACGTCTGAAAAAGTAACCCCAGTGTCACCAAGTCAAAATGGCACATTTGAGGCCCAAATATTGACTTTCTAGAGGCTGGGAGCTACTGGGGACTTGGTGAAGATCATGGGGTGTCCATGTGCTCAATTTCGACCTATTTTGACTCAATTTTGGGGCTCCAAAAGTTGGTGATGTTGAGCCTTACGCTATGCAATGTCTGAAAAAGTAACCAAAATGTACTTTTTGATTTTGGATGCTGGAAGTTGGTGTAGTCACCTGTGGGCCCCGAGGGGGACCTTTCCTGTTGAATCATGGGCAATCGAGGGCTATTTCGGAAGCCTCTAAGTTTGGTTACGTTGTACTCATGTTGGGCAGTAGCATGACTTAGCTTGATTCTTGTCTAAAAGTGCTAGGCTAAAATTAGTAGTGTTTCATTAGGTATCTTCAAGGTACTATTAATTTTTCCATCTATTATGAAAAAATTTTCTTTTGTATGCATGACTTTGTGGATACAAATTAGGGAGGTGATCTAGATCATTAAAAAATCCACAAGTGGTTATGTCTTTAAAATAAAGATAGGTGTGGTTAGCTAGATTACAAAAAGACAAAGTTGTGTTGTATTGTCAACAACAAAGGTAGAGTATGTAGTAGCTTCTCAAGCAAGCAAAGAAGTGATTTGGCTACAATGATTAGTTAGACTTTGGGAAAGAGAAAAAGAAAGTAAATATCTCTTGCGATAACTAAAGTGCAGTCTCTCTTTCAAAGAATCCTAGGTTTCATGAAAGGAAAAAATACATTGAGATAAATTACCATTTTATTCAAGATCAAATTGAAAAGGAAAGGATTTCTCTAGAAAAGATTCCTACATTAAAAATTCCACTGAATATGTTGATCAAGGAAATTCCTATAAACAAGTTCAACTAGTGTAGAAAAGGACTTGGATTGATAAATTATGAAATGTAATAATTTCTCCTAGCTATAATGCCTTAAAATAAATAAGTGAAAGAATTTTTAGATGCATTGTTAATTTTGAGTTTAAAAAACCTTCATGTTGTAATGATTACCATGTTAGTAAATTATTCTTGTGATGCTAACTATAAATAATTAAAGTGAAAGTATGTAATATGTCAAATGAATATGTAATTATTCATACCTAATTTAGCCATAATTAATTATAGATTATAACTCCATAATTTAGCTTCTACTCAAAGCATGATTTTATGACCACTTTATAAGTTGATGCTTAGGTAGTCTTAGCATAACACATCTCCATTAAATCAAGGGATGTGCGAGGCATAATTTAAGCTGTAGTCTCTTCTTCTTATGAAAGCTTGATCCTAGTTTATTGTAAGCCTTTAAAAAAATAGGACTTGGATTTCTAAGGCATGATAGGAGCTAAAGTCATTATGGGGATTTTGATATACTTTCCTTGGTATAACCTCTTTTGTTCTTGATGCATTTCTTTTGATTCCATAATTAAATTCCTATTTCTACTGCTTGCTATTGCTTTATTATCTTAGTAATTGAGGAGTAAATTAATAGTCATGTTAATGGTAAAGCTGCTACTAGTTGGCTCTGTGCATACAAGATGCTTAGCTACTACTAACCTCAACAGGTGTAATAGATGGTGACAAGGTTACAAATGATTAATTAGTATAGTCTCAACCCTCCTTTATCATAATGTGCAAAATAGAATCTTTAGGAAACCTAAATTTTTTCTTATTTTTAAGCTAAAGGCCTTGCAACTTGAGCTTTAGGTGATTCATGCTTTAAAGTTTTAGGGCAAGATGCTTATGTTAACAATAATTGCAATTGACAAGTGTGTGACTTTGATTATTAAAGTTGTCCATCCATATTGTATTTCACTTTTCTCATGGGCACAAAATTTTTAATTACCCATTAATTAAAACATTGTTCAATTTAAAAATATATTATGTATTTTTACTTTAAAAATTTGATGATAATGTAAAAATTACTTAAGCTTCAAAAATCCCTTTCTATATATCACCACCTTTTTGTCTTTTCTTTTTCTCTTTTTTCTTTTTTTTCTTTTTCTTTTGAAGAGCAAAGAAAGTATTAATTCTATGATGGATAGGTTACAATAAAGAAGAAATTATTTTACATGGAAAACATCAAGGATTTTCATTATTCCATTAAAAACCTTTTCTAAAATGCATTAGATTCCTCCAAAGGATATGCATCATAGTGTTACATGTTTCAACCTTGGTTGTAGCTTTGGCTTTGTAGTAGACCTTCTATTTGGATGGGTTAAATTTTCCATATTTTATTTCATAGGAAATCTTATATTTGCACAAGTTATTCATACAAAATCATCATTTAGAACTAGCTAGTAGAACCATTTTTTGGTTCTACAAGAGCTTATGCTTTTAATGACTTTTCTCCCTCTACCACATAAGCTTCCAGTATAGGTGTTATGTTCTAGAACTAGTTGTTGATTTTACAAAGCCTACCCTAAATGGTTCTACTAGCTTAGCATCACAAGCATTTAAATTTATTAATTTAGCTTGAAATTCTATATGCTAATTTTTTTATCTAGCTCAACATCAACTCTAGAACCATTTTTTGATTTTACATGTGCACCACTATCAAATATCATTGACTTGCCACATTAGCTTGTAAAACTAGCTATTAGAACCATTTTTTGGTTTTACAAGAGCTTAAGCTGTTAATAACTTCTTCTCACCACATCAACGTTTTAGTTAGTTCTATTTGCACATTGTCATCCAAAGGATTGGGTGAGGCTGAGCTAAGCATTTTAGAGCATGTATGCAATAAAGAACTGTAATCCAACTTAGCCAGTAGAACCATTTTTTGGTTCTACAAAAGCTTTTAAAAATGGTTTTTCTATGTTAGTGCTTTTCTTTTTATAACACACATAAAAAAAAATAATTTTAAAAAAACATGAAAATTAAAACACTTTAGAATCATTTCAGCTATAAATTTAATATGAATTCATTCTTTGTTTAAAAAATACAAAACAAAGCTCTCTATCTCATCGATCATTAAAACCAATATAATCCTTTAAAATACATAGGAGAACTTAGAAAGACATTAATTTTGTCTACTTAGCAAAAATAAGGGCTTTAAAAAGAGCTAATGAAAGTCATCTTTTGGAACTCAGTGGGCACAAATGTTCCTGTGTAGGAAAGCTTATTTTATTAGCTATAAAAAGGGAAGAAAATCTCATCATGGAGAACTAAGAATTTGTTCTATTCATTTTAGGCTTTTCTCATAAAGCTAAAATTATGAAAGGAATGGATCATAGAATAAAAGGATCATATACAGTAGAAGTCCAACCCATCTAAAAGCACCATGAAAGAAACCTCAAAAATAAAAAAAAATGCTTAAAATACAGAGGACCATTATATGAAGAAGTTAAAGCTACTATTACTGTAGATGTTATCAAAACTACATTAATGAAAAATAACAAGGGCAATTAGATGAAGCCAAACAAGTAGTGACCATTGGTGGAAAACATAAAATGATGGATTTCTTTCTTCTTTGACAACCTTTAATGCTTGTCTCAACTCAATAATAGAAGTAGCAATAGAGTCCAAAATGTAATAGATAGAGCTTCACATTCTTCTTTAGCCTCTTCCTAATGGATTGATAATGGTTATAGCATGTTTATTTTAATGTTTTATAAGCAACAACTTAAAGAATGATGCTAGAAATAGCTATAAAGTATGTTGGCTATAAATTGAAGCTCACTAGCTTAGCTATGTGATTTTGTTTTTTTTCCTCTTATTCTTGAATTGGAATTACTTCTTTTGTTCTTCTATTTTTCTTGGTTCTCATTCTCTCTTTTTTCTCTATAAAAGATTTGTTCTCTTTCTTTTAAAAACATTTGTATTTTTTGAGTCTTTATGTTGAGACAAGGTAGAAGTGTTCTTCTTTTTCTTGATATTATGAAAATGAATTTCTATGACTTTGAGCTTGGTGGTTGTGCTCAATCCAAGATTGTAAAGATATTCCTGTAAGTTATTTTAATTAATATAATTACTCTACCCCCTAAGATCTTGAACAATTTTTATGGTTGATGTAGGCTAGCCATTCTAGTAGTTGAACGACCTTAAAAAGCTCTATGTCTCTTTATTCTTTCATTTAAAGATGCTATATTTACTTGGTTACATTTTCAATTCATGGATTTTCGATAGTCCCTAATTAGCTTTGATTTTCATAAGGCCCTAATTCATGTACCCTCTCAGTGCCTTTAGCTACATCTAGGAAACAACACATAGACCATATTGATTCACAAAACATGTTTTGTAAGTGAAGAAGCATTTATTTCTTTTAGACCAGATTTTATGCCAAACATAGGTACCCTTTCTTTTAGCCATTCATAGTGAAAATTTATGAATATTTTTAATTAGACAAAAAATCCACAATTGTATGCCTAATGGGCCTAATAGAGTGTGCTTGGATTTGAAAAAGTTACTAAATATGTTAGGTGAAGGGAGAGGATATAAAGAGATGGTTAACACTTTTGGCTTATTGTTGGTGGATAATGCATGGAAATTATTACCAATAATGCATATGGATGAGGCCTAGCCTTAGGGGCATCTAATATCTAGAGGGTATGGCATACTTAAGGATCTTAATGAGGAATCATTTTAAGTATAGGTTGAAAAAAATGATGCAATTTAAAAAAGAGATGTACCTCATCATTAATGAGTAATAGTTCATGAGCCTTTTTCATGGAATACTATGTGCTAATAATTTTCATATCCAAGAAAGCATACTTCTAACCTTTTATGGGGAATGATGCATTAGTAGGGCACTCAATTCTCTTCCAACAAAGGTTATTGTTGTTCCCATTAGGCCATGAATGACCTATGGACATGTATGATGTCATACATGCCACAGTAGATGGATTCATATTGCATTCACCTATGGTTATGGCTAAGACCCATCATGCATGGGAAAAAACAAGAGCTAAAATGAAAACAAAAATTTTGTTTTTAGTTTGGCTATCCTGCCATCCTCATTTGTTGAAAAAAATTAACTACACTTTGTTGTTGTGCTTTACCTCTTCATGCTATCACTCAACTATGCTCTATCACTACCACTCCATTGTGCTCTGTCATTGCTACTATGCTATGACTACCCTTGTGCTCTATTGTAGTCACTTGATCACTCTATGTTTTGTTGCTCTCTACTCCACTTTATCCCTCTTCTTTGGTAGCATTCACCTTCTATGTTTTGCTATATATATTTTTAAAACAGGTATGTAAATTATTTCTATAAACTTAGTTTTCCATATGTTTAGGGAAGTAGATTATTGACATCATTTTCTTTGTTTAGGATTTAGGAATTTTACTTTTTCATAGCTTTAAGATCAATGCGAGTCTATGCAACTTGCAATTTTTTTCACAGTGTGAGTTTATGCAACACACACTTAAAGTCTATAACATGCATGTAACTATGACTTGCATGATGTGAAAATTTTTTATAGAACCTAGATTTTGACAATGAAAATCTATTTGCCTTGCCCTTTATTTTTAATGAAGACTACAACCACATAATGATGCATAGTTTCATGCACTAATTTTTAATTTCTTGGTATCTGATTATGAGAGACCTGCACCTCACATTGTTTGTTAAAATGTATTTGATATGGAAAACTACAACCATACTACGAAGACATGCAGTTTCATGGTGTTGCTTTTTATTTTTTATTTTTTCAATTTTTGATTATGCAAGAACTATGCCTCGTATTCTACTAGCAATATGTCTATGAGTGAATGGTGACTTGAAGTCTTGTAGCACTATTTGTAGTGTGTGCTGATAATGTTAATATAGAGTATTTTTTGATGCATTCAATGTAATGGCATAAAAAAGTGTAAAATAACCATTGAAAATTATTTTTAAAAAGTGTGCTACCATCATAGAAATTTCATTTTACCAATTTATGTTCATGATGATGTTTTCAAGGCATTCAACGTTTAGCATGAGTCTCATACTTTAGGGTGCAAACCAATGAGTGTAGCATCCTTCTCCCACTGAATTGGCCTTCCAAAAGCCTAAAATTTTAGTTTGTGGCTTTTGGATGATGATGTATTTTGAATAAGTCTCTAAAGGATTACGGTGTACTATCCACCATAGTTAGCTTGAATATGTGCTCTCTAGATGACATTCTTTCTAGGGATGTAATTGGTTTTGAGGAGCTTTCCAATATCTCTATAATTGAATACTCATATGTGGATGAATTTCATTTTACATTATTTAATGAAAAAAAATCCTAGGAGATATCTAATAGATTGAGTTTTAATAATGAGCTCCAATTTTCTATGTTGTTTTTGGTTGAGAAGTCTTATGAGAATGAAGTTGATTTTGTGGATTGTAATATCTCCTCTTTAGAATGTTATTTCTCAAATGGCTCTAGTGCTCTCATATTTGGTGACTAATTTCCATCACTCTGGTATTTTTGCATGAAGATTTTTCTAGAGAGGAAATTGGATTTATGGTGGACTCGAATAACTCCTTTCTAGATGACAAGTTCTCAAAATCTTCCAGTATCCATGTCTTTGAGAATAGTTTCCTATCATCATCAATGTTGTTTTTATTTAAGAAACCTTCTACAAATGAAATTGATACTGAGGGTTCTTGCTTCTTAGTTTGTAATGACTATTTCTTTGAGATCTTTAATGCTTGCATATTTGATAACAAATTTCCATCATTTATGCTATTTCTTCTAGAAGGTTCTTCATGGGATGGAACTGATTCTTTGGAGGTTTCCAATATGTCTTCCTTTGATGACAGGTTCTCATCATCTCTACTATTTTCATTTGAAGATTTTGATGTTTTATGAGTGGTGAGGTATCCCTACACTCAATCATACAAATATGAGCATGTATGCACAATCCAGTTGAATTTCGTAGATGAACTAATTGTGGTATATAGATAGTTACACATTGATTGTGGTTCGTTGTCTTTCCACCTAGACTAGTATTTACTTTGTCACATATGGTTTCGTCTAGAGTGAGGCAAGTGATATCATCCTAAACTAGTGCCACTCTTATAAATGATGGAAAATAATCTTGACTTAAGCTAATAGGTGATAAAAAGGTGAAATCTAAACTAGCCTAACTGTAATGAGCATCCTTCCTTAATCATTCATGCACATCTTGGACCTCGTGTGCTACGTCTAGGATTACCAACTGCACATTTACTTGAGCACTCGTAGATATGCCACTGGGTTACGTAGTAGTTGCACTTAAATGTTCATGATTAAGTAGTACTCATTCTACATTTAACAATAGGAATAGTAACTGATGATAAATAAATATTAACAAATAAATAATAAATAATAATTAACAATTAAAGTAATTAAAATCTAAGTTAATGCTGCAATGATGGAGTAATCTCGATCTTTATTACCAATCATGTGTGTGTCCAAGTACATCATACTCGAACAAAGGTTCCGTACAATTATAATCATCACACTGTAAGCATGCATTGGGGAAAGAACTAAAACTAACTAAAAACTAACAAAAAAGACTCTATACTCACACTTACCAACTCTCCCCTTTCCTATGTGCCTGAATGTGTATTTATAGGCTTACATAGGAATCACGATATCGTGTATTTGATATCGTTATCCAGGCTACGATATCACATACCTAATATCGAGGATCTGATATCAGGGCCTGGCAAACCACAATTCATCAATGTTTCTATGGTATCACATTTGGATGGCTAGTTACTAATGTCTGACCTATACTCATCAATAATATTTGAAGAAGTATTTGTTTCATACATGGGATTGGTCATGGCTATAAATGGTTTCTTTATTGCCTACTAGCAACAACTTAAGTTTACAAATCAAGCAATAAATGTTATAATAATAATCATGAGCATAAAAAAGTAGAATTACCTTATATTCTAAATTCTTACGTTGATTTCTACTATCTTTGTTATTTTATTGTACTTGTGTTTGCATTGTCCAGACATCTAATTGCAATCAGAAATAGCTTCTGTTAGCACAATTAGATTTATGGGTATATACTACCACATTTAAGAGATGGAAATGAAACTATGGAGAAACACCTAGTTCATTCTTAAAACATCTTTAATACCCTTTGCAAAAGTTCCCCAATCCCATCGAAACTAAGATAACTTGCTTAAAATAAAGCTTTTCCAATATGATTCAATCTTTAGGAGAGCTATCTATTCATCCTTATCTACAATTACTCTCTCTATTTTGGAGTTTAAATTATTAATTTATCTCAAAAGCTATCTTATTGGAATAGATAATGAAATTAAAGTAAAATTATTTTCTTAAAGAAATATTAAAAAATTCTATTGAGAATTTTTAATATGATAATGAAATGGTCATAAAGAAACTAGTATAATAATGACAATCTCAACCCATTGGTAATTAATGTATAGTACAAACATAAAAGCATGAAACATTCAGTTATGGCTTATTGAAAAAGGACATTTGGCATCCAACACATGGTGTCACACAACCTTAAAAGTCCACCAAATTATCAAGGCACAAATGAATTCAAAATCATAAGGAATTTTTTTGAATAAAAGTTTCTTTTTAATATCAAATGATTAATTTTTATTATGTAAACTCAAATTTAAAATTTAGATCAATGCTTAAATTCATTATGAATGAATTGGTCATCCAAAAGACTAAAGATCATCTAGAAGGCATCTAGGCCTTCTAAAAGGGAATAATTGATTGGAGTTTGTCGTTTTGAGAAGCAAGAGGGCCATTCAATAGCAAGTGCTATGTAAACTGCAAGGCAATGTGACTAGCACGTTTTCATAGTCCCAACTTAAAGGCATTCAAACCTTCCAAAAGGAAAGAATTGTTTAGAGTTTCAGGTAAACAAAAGGTAGAGGATCATCCAGAAGGCATCCAAACCTTTCAAAAGGAAATACCTAGTTAGATTTTATGGCTTCCAAAAGGTCAATGATCATTTGTTAGTAGATGCTACATAAACTACAAGATAGTGTGACTAGCACCCTCCTGTAGTCCCAATTGGAAAGCATTCAAACATTTTGAAAAGATATAATTACTTGAAGTTTGAGGCTATCATAAAGTAGAGCATCATTAAAAAGGTTGAAGATCATCTGAAAGGCATCTAGGCCTTCTAAAAGAGAATAATTGGTTGGATTTTGTGAGTTTCAAAAGTCAGAGGGCCATCCAATAGGAAGTGCTATGTGAACTATAAGGTAGTGCAATTAGGACCCTCCTGTAATCCTAATAAGAAGGCATTTAAACCTTTCAAAAGGGAAAAATTACTTGGAGTTTGAGATATCCAGAAAGTTAGAGATCATCCAAAAGGCATCCAAGCCTTTCAGAAGGGAAAAATTGGTTGGAGTTTGTGGCTTCTGAAAGGTAGAGTATCATTTGATAGTAAGTGCTATGTAAACTATGAGGCAATGCGATTAGCACCCTGCCTCTATTCTAATCGGAAGGAATTCAAACCTTCTAAACGGGAAGATTTGCTTAGAGTTTGAGGTTACTGAAAGGCAAAGGATCATCTAGAAGGCTGAAGATCATCCAGAAGACATCTAGGCCTTTTAGAGGGGAATAATTTGTTGGAGTTTATGGATTTTGGAAGGCAGAGGATCATTTGGTAGTAAGTGCCTATGTAAATTGCAAGGTAGTGAAACTAGCACCCTCCCATAGTCCCAACCAAAAGGCATTCAAAACATCTAGAAGGGAAGAATTCCTTGGAGTTTGAGATTACCAAAAGGCATAGGGTCATACAAAAGGCTAGAGATCATCCAAAAGGCATCGAGAACTTTCAAAAGGAAATAGTTTCTTGCAATTTATAGCTTTTGGAATCCAAAGGAACATTCAGTAACAAGTGTTACATATACTACAAGGTAATGCAACTAGCACCTTCCTGTAGTCCCAACCAAAAGGCATTTAAAACTTCTAGAAGAAAAGAATTACTTAAAGTTTAAGGTTATTAGAAGATGGAGGGTCATTTGAAAGGCATCCAGGCCTTCCAAAAGGGAATAATTTGTTGGCATTTGTGGCTTTCAGGTGACAAAGAACCATACAATAGCAAGTGCTACGTACACTACAAGGTAGTGTGACTAGCACCCTCCCATAATTTCAACAAGAAGTCATTCAAAGCCTCCAGAAGGGAAGAATTGCTAGGAGTTTGAGGTTATTGAAAGGCAAAGGATCATCTGAAAGGTATCCAAACCTTCTAGAAGGAAATAATTGGTTAGAGTTTGTCGCTTCCAAAAGGTAGAGAGTCATCCAGTAGCAATTGCTACATAAACTACAAGGTAGTGTAACTATCATATTCCTGGAATCCTAGCCTGAAGACATTCAAACGCACTAAAAGGAAAAAATTACTTGGAGTTTTAGCTTATTAGAAGGTAGAGGGTCATCTAAATGACATCCAAGTCTTCTAGAAGGGAATAATTGGTTAGAGTTTGTGGCTTCTAAAAGATAGAGGATCATCCAATAGCAAGTGTTGTGTAAACTATAAGACAGTACAACTAACACCCTCCCGTAGTCCTAATTGAAAGACATTCAAACCTTTTGAAATGGAATAATTTCTTAGATTTTGAGGCTACTAGAAGGTAGAGCATCATCAGGAAGGCTAAAAATCATCTAGAAGGAATCCAAGCCTTCTGGAAGGGAATAATTGATTGGAGTTTATTGTTTCTAGAAGGTAGAGGACCATCCAATAGCAAGTGTTACATAAACTATAAGAAAATGCAACTAGCACCCTCTCGCAATCCCAACCAAAAGGAATTTAAACCTTCTAGAAGGGAATAATTACTTGGAGTTTGAGGTTATTGAAAGACAAAGGATCATCTGAAAGACTAGAGATCATTTGGAAGGCATCCATGCCTGCTGGAAGGGAATAAGTTGTTGGAGTTTGTGGCTTCTAGAAAGTAGAGGATCATCTGGTAGTAAGTGCTATGTAAACTACAAAGAAGTAAAACTATCATCCTCTCATAGTCCCAAGTAGAAGGCATTCAAACCTTTTGGAAAGGAAAAGTTGCTTGGAGTTGGAGGTTACCAGAAAGCAGAGTGTCATTCAAAAGGTTGGAGGTCATCTAAAAGGCACCTAGGCCTTTTGGAAGAGAATAATTGGTTGGATTTTTTAGCTTCTAAAAGGTAGAGGATCATTCGATAGTAAGTGCTATGTAAACTGCGAGGTAGTGCAATGAGCACCCTCCTACAGTTCCAACTAGAAGGCATTCAAACCTTTTAGAAGGAAAGAATTGTTTGGAGTTTGAGGTTACCAAAAGGCAAAGGATCATCTAGAGGACTAGAGATCATTCGAAATGCATCCAGGCCTTCCAAAAGAGAATAATCGATTGGAGTTTGTAGCTTCCAAAAGCTAAGGGCCATTTGATAACAAGTGCTATGTAAACTGCAAGGTAGTGTAAGTAGTACCCTCCTACAATCCCAACTATAAGGCATTCTAACCTTTCAAATGGGAATAATGGCTTAGAATTTGAGGCTACTAAAAGGTAGAGAGTCATCCAGAAGGCTGAAGATCATCTAGAAGGCATCTAGGCCTTCGGAAGGGAATAATTAAATAGAGTTTGTGGCATTTGAAAGGAAGAGGATCATCCAGTAGCAAATGCTACATAAATTGTGAGGCAGTGTGACTAGCACCCTCTCACAGTCTCAATCGAAAGGCATTCAAAACATTTGGAAGGGAACAATTACTTGGAGTTTGAGGCTATCGGATTATAGAGGGTCATCTAAAAGGCTAAAGATCATCCAGAAGGAATCTAGGCATTTCAAAATGGAATAATTGATTGGAGTTTGTGGCTTCCAGATAGTAGAGGACCATTCGGTAGTAAGTGCTATGTAAACTATGAAGCAATGCAACTAACACGCTCTCGTAGTTTACATAGCACTTGCTACTAGATGATCCTTTGCCTTTTGAAAGCCATAAAATCCAACCAATTAGTCTCTTATGAAAGGTATGGATGCCTTCCAAATGATTTTTAGCTTTTTTAATGACCTTGTAGCTTTTGATCCTCAAACTCTAAGCAACTGTTTCTTTCCAGAAGGTTTGAATGCCTTTTAATTGGGACTATGGTAGGGTGCTAGTGGCAATGCCTTGCAGTTTACGTAGTAATTAATACTAGATGATCCTTTGCCTTCCGAAATTCACAAACTCTAACTAATTATTTCCTTCTAGAAAGCCTAGATGCCTTCTAGATGATCGTCAACCTTTTGGTAATCTCAAACTCTAAAAAATTCTTCTCTTTTAGAAGGTTTGAATACCTTCTAGTTGGGATTGTAGGAGGGTGCAATTCGCACTACCTTGCAGTTTACGTAGCACTAGCTATCGGATGGCCTTGTACCTTTGAGAAGCCACTAACTCCAACCAATTATTCCCTTTTAGAAGGCCTAGATGCCTTTTGGATGATCTCTAGCCTTCTAGATAATGCTCTACCTTCTAATAACCTCAAACTTTAAACAACTACTCCCTTTTGGAAGGTATGAATGCCTGTAAGAGGTTGTTAGTTGCACTACCTTGCAATTTACGTAGCAATTGTTATTGGATGGCTCTTTGCCTTTCGAAAGATAAAAACCCCAACCAATTATTCCCTTTTGAAAGGCTTGGATACCTTTTGGATGACCCTCTATGTTTGAATAATCTCAAACTCCAAGCAATTCTTCCCTTCAGGAAGATTTGAATGCTTTCTAGTCACACTACCTTGTAGTTTAAAATACACACTAGGAAATGCAAGGATATGCGAGTCATAGTTTATCATCATCAACATGAAACACATCCATGAACATGATGACACATTATCCATGTGCATCGATAAAAAATTAGCAACATACCAACCACATCATGAGCTTTGTAATGGTTGAATGGAAACAACCATAACCTTGTATGTCCTCTCCCTGGTTATGGCTTTGTGATTTGTAATTGCTGAATGGAAACAATGATAACCTTGTCCATCCTCTCCCTGGTTATGGCTTTGTGATTTGTGCTTGTTACTGCATAATAGGACTAAGTCCTATCTCTTGTTATGGATCTCCAAAACTATGAACTGCTCCAAGCGAGGAGGCTCGCTAAATGCGTTAAATGCACCTTACCACTTTTGATGTAACTGAATCGCCTGGACATTATGTTTGCTTTTTGTCCTTCTTGGTTAATACATTTGGGGTTTGGGGTGTTTTCTCCAAAGAAAAAGTGTAGTAACAGCAAAGGTTAAAAATAACTGTTCAATAAATTTCACCCATTTTGCATGGTGTGCATTTACAAAAATATAAAAACCACTGAAAATGTGGAATCCAATGTATGGCTTGGATAGTTACCCGTGCCACTGCCACTGGCACACCCTTGCCTTCATCAATACTTGGATCAAAGGACGAGGGTGTTGCTGAAATAACAGATGACAAGCAGTTGTCAGATCTAAGAATGCTGTAAAGACTAAAGCAACCTGAAAATGACATAAAGATGAAAAACGACAACTAGCATTTCTTCTTTGAGGGCGCCATGACATGTCATGGTTTTTGTATGGTATGGTATCCATGGTCATTTGACTGGCCAAACCTTACACCTGCACATTGCCACACAATTTTATTGTTATTTCTCTTGCAAAGCCATGATCTTTCACAATTGATTTCAGTTTTATATGGTTTTCATCTACCTGTATGTGTTCATGTGAATGCCAAGTTAAAATTAAAATCCATGTCATAGTAAAAACCAATGCAGGTGACAAATAACAAGAGGTTGATCATTTAACTTGGTTAAATATTAACCATACCATGATCTAAAAACCATAACATGTAACTGATCCTTGGTGACGTGGCACAGACATGTTCATCTGGTCAGCCACGGACTCACGATGCCAACAATTAAGAGCATCGATAAAAGTCACAATACAATACAGAGACGCTGTGAAGACTTGTAAAGGAAAGGGACTTTCACTTTAGGGACAACCATGCAGACCATTATCCGGATACAATTCAATTAAATATAAACCTTTATTTAATTTTACATTGTTGTTTGGTTTGATAGCCTCACCAGTGTTACCAGACTGGTGCTCTGTGAGTCACTGCTTTTCCAGGCAATCAACTCTGATTCAACGGGATATTCAGGGATTCCCCAACAGGGATAAATTTTGACCAACTGTTGGCACTGGATTCCGGAGATCCCAGAAGTACATTAAATCTGCAATGGGTATGTATTTCATAGTTTCCACTGAAATTTTGTCTTAATCTGTACATTGAAATGGTCCCCTTGCCTTGCCTTGCATTATTTATTACCACTGTGACCTACTTTTCCTGGCCATTTGTGTTAAATTGGTTTGGAAGCACATTAAATCTGCAATGAGCGTGTATTTCATAGTTTACAATGAAATTTTGTTTGACGTGTACATTTTAATGGTCTCCTTGCCTTCTATTATTTATTATCATCACCTACTTTTCCTGAATGATTTAGCCGTTTGTGTTAAATTGGTTTGAAAGCTCATTAAATCTGCAAGGGGCATGTATTTCATAGTTTCCAATGAAATTTTGTTTTGACCTGTACATTGAAATGGTCCACTTGCCTTGCCTTGTATTATTTATTACCATCACCTACTTTTCCTAGATGATTTAGAAGTTTGTGTTGAATTGGTTTGGAAGCTCATTAAATCTGCAATGGGCATGTATTTCATAGTTTCCAATGAAATTTTTCTTTGATCTGTACATTGAAATGGTCCCCTTGCCTTGCCTTGTATTATTTATTATTATCACCTACTTTTCCTGGATGATTTAGCTGTTTGTGTTGAATTTGATCTTGCCTTTTTTTTCATTGTGCATTAAAATCTTACCTATCTTCTCCTATTCTGAATCTTCCCAGAAAACATTGCATTTGCATGGATTGGCCTCCTTTGGAAGTGTCAAACCTTCCGCCATGACTCACGTTCACACGTGTTTATTGTTCATTGCTGGGTTTTGCCTCTTTTTCTCATCTCTCTGCTGAGAACCCTAAAAACAAAACAGGGTCATGGTCATGGGTCATGAGTCATTAACATGATGATAGATGGATGCTTGTTCAACCTCTTTTTCAAATCTGTTTGCTTATGAGCCAACGAAGCCCATCAGCACATGGCCAATGGCATTCCCCTTCATCATCATGATTAGTGCCGATTCCTGCATTGAGAAGGTTTGGGATCATGGTGTGTGCCTAGTTTAGTGAAGCTGGATTATGGCTGTGTGCTGTGATTTTGGTTGTGGCAAAAATTATATGTTTGGTTGGATTATGGCTCTTTAGTAAGGAAATGGATTCAATGCCCACCATACTTTTGCAAATTTTCTTACTTCAGTTTAGGGGTGATATTGAAATCTTTTGTACAATTTTTTAGCAAAAAATATTTTGAATTTACATTGTGCTTGTTTTATATTCTACAATGTCTTTCTATGATATATGAGATTTAATTTTTTTTAAAAAACTAATATATTTAAATTTTCTTTATCACCTCCCCCACTATGTACCTGGCCTCACTTTTTCTTGAAGCATACATGAATTCCCAATAGCTTACACAAATGGGATTCTTTTGATGGATAAGATTTTCACTACTTAACATGAATTCCGGATAGCTTCCACAAATCGGATTTTTTTGATGGATAAGATTTTCACTACTTATAATACTGAAAATACGGAAAAAAAATTCAGGTTGGCCGTCGGTGACCCAGCTTCTCCAGACATCCCAGAGCTCTGTGTGAGTACTTGGGAAGACTCCCTTACCACTAGGCCGCACACGGAAGCACAAATCCAAGTTGATCAGTGTAAGAAGTTATGCTTTGTTAGTGATTGAAAGGCTGTTTTCCTCTGTGGAAGGAGAAAAAATCTAAGTCCAGCGGTGTGAAAAAAACATGTTTTCTTAGTGATTTAAAGGTTGTTTTCTTTCTGAACAGTCACCGACGAGTGCCCTGATTCTTACAGTGATTGCAAGTTTGGTAAATAAAGAAATTAATGGATCTTGAGTCTGCCATCATTTACTTATTGACTTAGTACTCCAGGATGATATCGTATGGTGTTTTTCAAAAGCTGCACCGAAACAGCCGGGTCGGGTTTCCCAATCAATTCAAAATGTGTGTTGCATAATGCATAATTTAAGTCTTGGCTGAAGTATTTAGACATGAAAAGATAAAAAAAATGCCTGAACCTATGAAAGTGCCCTAATTTCTTCCAGAGAGCAGAAGAAGACACATGGTATTATTTCTTCCACATGGTTTGGGTTCAACTCCAACCTCAACCTCAACCTTAGATATCATAAACTTCAGGCTTTCAACAAAGCCGTTAGACGATTGTGGGCGTGTCAGGGTTTGGAAGACAAGTCTAAATGTGTTGAAGGCTTTTCTGGAACAACTCCTTTGTTTTGTGAGTTCTTTACACTAAAGTCTATATAGTTTGTGAAACTGGCCATAACTTATCCGATGTATAGTAATATTTTTGAATGCTTTTTTTTTTTTTTTTAAGTATACTATATTGTTTATTACTGTTTTTTGTCAAAGATATAGGATAAAAATTCTACAGTTTTTTGCAAGTTTTGTTCCAAATATAAAGAACTCTATAGTTTACTTTCCACTTTAACTTCATAGTAGAGTGAGGAAAATGGGGAAATTCAGGAGACCATCAAGGGATATAAGTTTTCATTTACTAATTTTATGGATTTACATTCCAGTTTTACAAAGATTTGTTCCAATTTTTCTAATCAAATCTCTAAAACTTATTGAAGATTTTTCGATCCATCAGATCTTTCGATTTCTGTTTTTCTAAGTTTACTGCAGATGTCTTCACTTTGCATGCTGTTTTCCTTAAATTATATGCTTTTCTCTTCTATTCCTTCTTGGATTATAGCGTATTACATACATGTGTGTGCTTAGCAGGAGAGATTTATTTAATCTGAAAATCCCTTTATTTCTTACGTTAGTTGACAACTTGGAAAGGCTTATATCATGGCAGTGATAGTCCCATAGAGACTTTTTATTTATTTAACAATGAGGTGTTAGCTTAGTGGTAATAGTCTTAGCTTGATTACTCTTACTCACATATTAAATTCCAATGAGTAATATTGAATTATAATTTTTTTTTGGAAACAATCTTTACTTTCTACCATCTATGTGTATGGTTTCTAATCAAGGCCAAGGATGAAAGGCTCTGGTGAAGATAGTCATGAATGAGAAAGGCCCAAGACGGGTGCTAAGAGTGTATGTATAAATCTACAGTGAAATCCATGCTTTAAGTTAATTTACTATTTTTCTTTCTACTGTATTTAATTACTTGTTAGACCTTATGAATATACGAGACAGTTCAATTTAAACACCCTGCAAGCACACCCGCACCTCTTAACTTAGAAGTCACAAATCACAAGCCTTTTATTTCATTGAGTACATATCCTATTACAATTTACTGAATTTAAAGACATGTTTCAAACTGACTGATATATTTTAAATGGACAAAATTTTTAAAAAGTAACTAAAAATGTGTAATTATAATCCAATATATAAAATTGTATGGAATAAATAATGAATGCAATGCACAGTATGAATGCAAGTAGAGAGCCCAATGGTCATATTTCCGAAGAGTTTCAGAAGCAGAGCAATATTGGGGATCTTGAGTTCTAAGAAAAGCTGGAGGGAGAAAGAAATTAGGGAATTCTGAATGAAAAGGAGTTTGATAGAGTAGGAATTCTGAGTGGTAATATTTTAGTGCTTTCTTTCATTTTATTTAAATAATTCTTATTTACATAGTACTATGATATGGCATGTGCTGGTTGGATTGCATCTATCTTTAGGTTTTTACTTTTCCAACACCATGGGTTGATGATTTCACGCAGAAGTAGAAATTATGGCATGTGCTTGTTGGATTGCATCTATCTTTAGTTTTTTACTTTTCCACTGTTCCAACATGGTGGGTTGATGATTTCATCCAGAGGTGAAAATTAATTAGAAGCATTGCACAACACCCACATATTATGCATCAAAAGATTCCAATTAATGGAAGCGAAAGGATTCAGGACTCTGAACATGTTTGGTTACGTGTGCCTCAAGAAAAAGTGGGCACAGTTCATTGCTAGGACATGATAGAGAAAATTTAAATATATTAGTTTTTTATTAAAAATTAAATCTCATATATAATAAGAAAACATTGTAGAATATAGAACAAGTAAAATGTAAATCCAAAAAATTGTTAATGTTTAAAAATTGCACAAAAGATTGCAATATCACCATTAAACTGAAGAAAAAAAATTGCAAAGGTATGGAGGGCATTCAATCCATTTTTTTACCCCAGAGCCATAATCCCGCCAAACATATAATTTCCGCACCAACCAAAATGGCAGCAATAAAATGAAACCCTTTTGTTACTCATTCCAATCTTTTCAAGGATTAAATTAAGCCTCAAGCCTCAACCAAATTTATAACAAATCATGTTTGCTTATACTTTTGTTCAACAACCACAGGATTTGTTATAAATTTGGTTGAGGCTTGAGGCTTAATTTAATTCCTGGAAAGATTAGAATGAGTAACAAAAGGGTTTCAATTTATTGTTGCCATTTTGGTTGTTGCAGAAATTATATGTTTGGCCGGAATTATGGCTCTTGAGTAAGAAAATAAATTCAATGCCCTCCATACAGCTACTCAACTTTAATCATGTAGGGCCATCTTGAAGACAAACATGTTATAAAGACACAACTTTACTAAACTAGGCACAGCCCAGTAACTCACCTCACCTCCGATGATTGAAAACCTTTAAGACTCTAGGGAATTGGCACTAGTCATGTTGAAGGGGAATGTGAAAATAGAGCAGCATGAGGTTGCATATCACCATTGGCCATGTGCTGGTGGGCTTCTTTGGCTAATAACCAACAGATTTAAAAAAAAAACAGTTGAACAAGCATCCATCCGTCATCATGTTCATGACTCATGACCCATGACGATGACCTTGTTTTGACCAATAAACACACGTGAATGTGTTTGTCGTGGCGGAACCTTTGACGTTCCCAAAGGCCAATCCATGCAAATGGAATGTTTACCTCGCACATCCTGTCCCAAACTTGATTTCTGTGTGACCCAAACTTGACCGTTCGGCCTTCGGTTACCAAAGTAGCCCTTTCTTGATTTCCGTGTGTTTGTTTATTCATTGGTACTCACTTGTTTTCTGTGGTCTGTGTAATGCCGATGCCATGAATCTTGATTGCTTGCTGGCCACTTAAAAATGAAATGAAGTTTCTGGTAAGATTCAGAGAACAAGAGAAGATAGGTAAGATTTTAATGCACAATGTAGACATTGAGAAAAAGGCAACAATAATATGAAGCAAGGCAAAGCAAGGTGACCATTTCAATGTATATGTACAGATCCAGACAAAATTTCATTGGAAATTATATTGCTGATTTAATGCGTTTCTGTACACGCTCCTGAAATCCAATGCGAACAGTTTGTCAAAATTTATCCAGAATTGCAAATCTCCAATGCATAGCCCACATACAACAATAGCTTTAGGGAAGTGGGCATGTACATGTAAGAATTGATATTATTACTGATAACTTGCTTGCACGCTGTGAAATAAGAGTCATCAAATAGCAACAACAAAATAGTTTCTCCCCTGCATTGTGCATTGTGAGGGTGACTCAGAGACTCAAAAAACTGAATCCAAAGGCTTAAGTTCCCGAGCTGGTTGGCCTAGGCCGATATCACTACCCTAACTTCAACCTCCCATCTCAATAACTCAAGACCCTTGACTGTGCTTTTGAGGTGATAAGGTAGAATAGTTACTTAATCTTGTATTCGAGTAGGATTGCCATTTACTCCGTTTTCCCAGAAATTTTTAAAAAAAGTTTTCGTTCCTATTCTGATCACTTGAAAAGACATGTTGCTTCTCCCGGAAGATATTTCTTGGGATGATGATTTCATTATTTCCAATCAAAGATGGGATTACCCTTTACCAAAACACTGGATAGACTGTCTACATCGCTGTAGCTGTGTTGGTGGATGCTAATAGGATAAACAATGATGAGTTTAGAGAGCAAAATGAAAAGTTAAAGACCAAGCCAGTAAAATACAAAGCATATATTATAATCAAGCAAAGTTGATAGTCATCAAAGAGGTTAGATATAAAGAAGAAAAGAAAGATGATCTAGGGTGGATGAAGAATAAATTGAAAACTAAATTTGAAAACAAGGTCTATAATTGATGTGACTGAGAAAAAATTATTAAGCAATTGATTAACTAAGGCTTGTCAAGGAACAATGAAAAAGAATTAGCAATATTGTTGATTTTAAGAGTGTGAAGAAAGTGTGTAACAAAGTAACAAAGGAGGCCCTATTATTTGTCATTGGGTAAATAAAATAAAGAAAAAATTAAAAAGGATGAAAGCATTAATGCTAGAGTATATGGTGACAAGTGTCATATAGAAAGTAGATAAAATTTATAAACATAGAAAAGACTCAAAAGACAATGAGGTCTAGATCGTAGAATAAATTCTATTAGGAAACATCAAGTTATTGCAATGATATGTTTTATAGTTAGATATGTTTTATAGTTAGAAAAAGAGATTGAACATATAACAACTTTTCAAGAAATGTATCCATATTTGAAGAAAGTTGAAGACCATGTCAATCAACTAGAAAAAGAGATTGAACATATAACAAAATTTTAGGAAATATATCTAGATTAGATGGAAGTTGAAGGTCTTTTCAATCAACTAAGGCATATTCAAAAGATATTCTACAAATTGATTCCATTAAGTGAGAGTTAGGTAATTAGGAATATTATTTTTTTACAGGTTATTTAAGCCTAAAATGTCAATGAAATAAGGATTTTTAATGGCCCTTAAACTTTTTATGATGAATTGAAGCATGCAAGAATTTAATAGGAAGCAAATTCTTTAGTTTAATTTCTTGTGTAAGTTAACTTTTAGTCTTATTCATTTATCATTTAAATTGTTGATTTTTCATTGTGCATGTGTACAATAGATTAAAATTTGGTCAAATTAATTACTCTTCAGAAATTGCATAAGGTTAATTCATCTTTGTCAAATTTTATAAATTTGATAGCTTTCTATGTCAATGTCCAAAATGTTATAGAGTTTGATTTTCATTCATGCTTTGAGGCTAGTGATATTTCCTCAAGATTTAATATATCTTTAAAAATCAAGCCCTTTTATAAATTTCTTTTTGCAATTTTTCATTGGGAAAGGTTTGTGATGAATAAATAGAATAGCTTTGAAGTATATGACAAATTTTAGTTTATGGGGCACCACATGTGAAAAGCTTAAGTTTGATGATTAATAAGTACATGTTTTCAAGGGTTGAATTAATTTTGATATAAATTATTCAAGAACATATGCTTAATCAATGTTTTATTTCAAACAAAAATTCCTTATTTTAGTTTTACAATTTAGATCAAATAGGAAGCTTATGATATTTTCATCAAGTAAGATATTTTAATTACTTTCTTTCTAAGTTCCATAACATATAGAGTCTAAACAAATAGGATATTTAGTATTATTGGGTTTCATGGCTTCAAAGAAGGTTATAAGTATTCTCTCTCTCCATTAAAATAACTATAGTTGTTTGGGGATATCAGAGTATTAAACTAATTGTAGTTAGTTATAATATTTGAGCTTTGGTGGTATTGAAGACTATCAACTAGCTAAATTTGAGTTTTTGAGGTCTATTTGCTAATCATGTCCAAAGATCTTATTAATAGTTTACTTATGGTCAAATGTAAGAACACATTTTATTTAGAACCTATAAGAGGTAATCTAGTTAAACTTAGCAGATAGCTCCAACACCAAACAATGTTCCTCTGAAGTAAAAATGAGGTCATGGTAGGAAAGATTTGTCTTTTTTAACTTCATGGTAGTGGTAATTTAGGGTAACACCTTATTTCCAAAAGTTAGATTTTTGGAAGCTAGTGAAGGAGGACCAACATTGTATGTGTTTGGTAGAGTTGAGATGACAATGGAAGTAGGAGGATTTTCATTTGATGCACCTTTGAATGAAACTTTCTTTTTATTTGGCTTGCTAGTTAGTTCCTTATCTTTCTCCTTGTCATTAGCTACTACCTCCTTTTCAGCCCTTGTGAGAATTCTAACTCGTGAAATAGGGGTAGAAAGTAAGGGAGGCTCTTATGACTTGGCTGAAGAGAAAGGACAATATGGTGGATGCATAGCCTAGCTAAGCAAGCATGGGAACTCTATTCTTAGGGGAGAGGAAGGATAAGAGAAAGTAGACTAGGATGGTGTGGGGAATTCATCATAGTGAAGAGTCATATCAATGACTAATGAAGCACTTCATACATTCCTAGAATAAGGAATGTTGGACTCATTCCAAGGGAGATTAATTACAAAGGGCTTCTTAGGCCTTAATCAGGTAAAATAAAAGGATGAGAAGGATTGGTAAAAGAAATAATTCATTTGGACAATAAAGGAGGCTCATGTGTAATTTCCACTAGGTTCTACATGGAAAGCTAAAATGCTTCTCAAATGGGAATTTAGAGAATCCTAATAAATTGTCATACATTGATTACTGGGTTGGCCTATTTCATTGAACATGATCACTCCTTTTTCTAGCAACACTTGAACATAATATTTAAGGATGTTATAATCTTCAATACGATGACTTGGTCCCTCTTGATTTCAACATAACTTGGTGGGATTGTACTCCTTAGGAACTTGTAGATCTTCTTTTACATGTTAGGAAGGATCAATGACCAAGGTTTGAAGCCTTTTAAATTGTGCTTTCAATTCTTCTAAAACTTGATTACACATTATGTATCCATTCTTCAATAGTATGTTGTACAATTGAGTATACATCATTGGGAATTTATGGTACTTAGACTAGTCTTTCGGTGGCCTTCTTGATTATCCACCATTATTGAATGTATTTTCTTCACCATTGTTGAACATAGAGTTCAATCTCATATTCCTACTTTCATAAGTACCTCCACCATTTAATGATGAACCTACTATATCTTGGTTCACCAAAGCTACTATCTAACCAGTGCTTTTGGCATACTTATCTTTACTTGCTACTTTGTTTACTTTTTTCTTGAAGTTGTTCCACTCTAGATCATTATGTTGAATAGTCACATCCTTAATGTGTTTAACAAAGGTGATTACATTCTAGAGGGGAAGTGGCCTAGGGTATATCAACTTTCCTCTAATATATTCATTCATAGCTCCTTCAAAAATTTCTAGTAGCTAGTCCTTAGATAATTGATGTGTCAATTCCATGATTACTAATGTCCACCTAGAGATGAACTTGGAGATGGGCTTATTATGGGCCTATTTTACAGCTAATAGCTTTTGCAAAGTACCATCATTAGTGATATTATACTTAAACCACTTCATGAAGGTCATTAAAAGTTATTCCAAGGAGGTGATTAATCCATGGAGAAGTGGTCTATAAAAATTAAGTTCCTTTCTAGTCAAGAAGAAAGAAAAGGACATGTAGCATGCATTCATTGTAGAAGGTAATGACATGGTGCATAGGATTAGATTCTCGATTATACTTAAGAAATATTGGGAATGGGACTCCATTGGGAACTTAAGTAGGAAACATTAAAGGACTAATGGGATCAATAAGGAGATTACCAATGGAGATTATAGGACTACCCCCATGCAATGTTATGGCCTTTTGCATTTGATCTTCATTTGCCTAAATCCTATATGTGAGGTCTTGCAGAAAGAGCATTAATTCAGGAAGAATGTCAGGAATTGATAGAACTATGGGATTACCCAAAATGGATTTGTGACAAGGTAGATATGGTTATGGTGGTATGATGACCAACGTAGGAATTTGAGGTGTGCTATATTGGGGAACATGCTACACAAGCAAAACAAATGCCAGTGACACTTTGATGAGTGATGAGGTACCCCTACACTCAACCATACGAATACAAGCATTTCATGCACGATCCGATCGAACTCCAAGGACTAAGTGCTTATGTGCCTTAATGGAACACTCAAGGTTAATCAATCACCGTCTTCCCAAACTTACTTGTATTGTCATAGTTGTATGATTAAGTAAGCTTGAGGTATATGATTTTTATAGCTTTTTATCTTTTTTTATGTCTTCTACTAATAAAGGAGAGGGAGAGAGAACTAAGTGGCTAACTTACATTAGCTATTCATTAACTAGTTTCTAAATGTTCCTAACACTAGTAACCATTCCCACTTACCCTACACATCCTGAACCAATGCAATGTTGTTGGGATTACCAAACGCTAATCGTTACTGGGTTACCAAGCACTACACATATGCTCGAAGTGGTCATACTGAGTGTATTTAACTAAGGAGTTTGAAGGTTGAGAGAGATATTAATTAGCTAGGAAATCATTAAATAATAATTAATTACTAATTAACTTAATCTATATGATGCAAGGTTTATCATAAAGTTCATCTTTATTGTTGTACACAAAATTGTGCTCAGGTACAAATTGCTTAACTAAAGATCCGTTCACTCTATGACTTCTATGACGGGCACATAGAAATAATTCTAACTTTAGAATGACAAAACTACAAGAGTTTGGGTAAGAGTCTAAGTCTAATTGCTTCGAAACTAAGGGCGCCGCCTCTTATTTATAAAAGATGAGGCCAGACGCGATATTGCATGTCGGATGTGATATCGCGAATCATCATACCCCCATAACTGAATAAAAACTCATCCTCAAGTTCCTTACAAAATATTGGAAAGGTACGAGATTATTGACTTGAATGACAACTAATGGTGAATGGGGTGACATGTGAATGGATCAACATTACAATACATGGAAACATTAGTGTTCATGATCACAAGAGTGAACACTATACACAATTGACATCCAGGATTATTTGGCAGTTGAGAGAGAAGAGAGAGGGAGAAAAGGAGAAGACATGTTGCTGCCAANGAGAGAAAAGGAGAAGATGTGTTACTGTTGATTCTTATAATCAACTTACAAAATATCATGAGAAAAACTTACCATTCCCTTACAATTAGGTTAAGCTACTTCCGTAGCTTTAACACCTAAGACATAAAATTGGATCCAAACACATGATATGATCCATGCAAAGAAATACAACTATAAAAATATATAGTCCATGACTATAATACAATAGAAGACACCTCATTAAGAAGTGCTAAGGGATGGTCACTAAGAGAAGAAGCCCCTTGATGTGCCTACTTAGTATGGAAAAAGCCCAAAAAGCTAGGTGTAAAAATATGAAATCTCTAAAGTCAGGCCTCTAGGCCGATTACCCTTACTTGGAACTATCAATTTTATTTATGTGGAAATTCCTACTATCATAGAAGTGCTTGATGTTGTTCCTTAATATCTGCCTAGAAGTGCTAGTGACTTTCCCTTGCCTATGAGAGTTCATGCTAGGGTACATCTAGCTTGAACATAACTTAATGAGGTTTCTCCTCTAGATCTATGCACGGTCATCCTACAAAATTCTAGACTACATAAAGATACCTCCTCAATTCCACCTTCATATCCTTTTCAACTTCCTTGAGTCTCCTCTCAAGGACTACGATAGCTACTTCGTGATGAAGGATGTACATGTTTTACAATAGGTACATCTTCTCTTATAGTATTGGTTTGCTTGTGGCCATTTATTAGAGTTTGGCATGCAAGGTATTACATTTCTCCTTCACCTCATGCTTATTCCTTGTTATTCATTCATTGAGTAGAGCTACAATTTTATGCAATCTACATACCTCAATATTCCAAGTTGCTTCCTCAATCAAATGAATCATCTTGAGCTCATTGGTTCCTTGGTAGTCTTGTTTCTAGCTTCTAGCACATGTTCCAATCCTCTTTTTCTATATGAAGGTATTTATTTTTAAATTAGGCCATGATCCAACATTAATTCTCTAACCTTCATACTTGGTATGAAAGGAAGAGTACTTGTTTCTCTTTTTCTTAACTCATCATTTCTCTCTTGGGACTAATTATTTAGCATTCTAATTTATCATTTTAAGCCATCTTCATGAGCATGGTTTCTTCACTAACATGGCATGCTTGGAATAATTTAGCTTGTATATGCTCAATCTACACCTCCAAAGTAATTGTAAAAGGTTCTAATATCAATGGTGTGATATGTTGTAGTTATTCATGCAACCATGACACCTCAACTTGACTTCTCTACATCCTTATTAGATAAAAAATTTTCTTAGCATTAGAAATTTCTAACTCAACTCATATCTTAATGAGTTCAATCTCCACCATATAATCAATGTTCATCAACAAAAACGCAGTGCATTGATCAATGCTTTACTCCAACAACTAATCATAGCTTCATTAGTAGATACCTAGAGAACTTCCACTACATGCTAGATATTATGTACTTTGTGTCTTGATTGATATGAAGAGGAAACACTTTGTGAAGGTACATGGATCTAACACTAAACCTGGGTATCATGATGGACCATGCATGGATCATTTAGCAAGGGAGAAGGAAACTTAAAGAGATAATTCCTTAATGCCTCACCACACATGATGCCTTCCATCATGTTGAAGAAATTGCTACCAAGATCAAGCAGACCCTTAACATGAATTATGATAGCTTTCCCCTCATCTTCAACCTGCATAATGGATTGAAAACCACCACCAAGAAGATGTTCCTAGCTTTGTCTAATGTTGAAACTAGAAGGTTGGGAGACAAATTTGTTGGGTCATCTTACCTATATATGCTGAGAGGTTTAGGGCCTATATGGTTCTCTTATTTAACATTAGTGAAGCTAGTTTGAAGAGCATATATAATATACCTCTGTAGAAGGCATCTCATTCTTCAAATCAAGGATGGCTGAAATTTATCTCTAGACGTTACCTAAGAGCCATCATGATTACATTTTTCTAGTTCACCACTCCTATAGTTTGGGATATCTTCCCATATGATTCACTATGCTCACCACTTCACAAAGTTTTTAAATTAAACCTAGAAAGACAAATACCTCCCTCTTCTCTCTAGCCACATCCTCATTTTTCTAAATCAAAGCCTTGTGAGAAAAAAATGAGATGTTGATTATGCACTTTCCTCTCATTGTTATCACAACTTTTGTCTCATTTCCCATTTACCATCAAGAACATGACTACCTACCTCTTAATCTACTTATAAGTGAAGGTTTTTCTAGAGCAAGTCCTATATATGTTAGATAAAAGAGGTTTGATCTCTTCTTCCACCTCCTCCTTGAGAATTGATGCTTTATGCAAGGGTCCACGAATGAAGATATGAAATTGTTCAATCTTAGCCCTTCTTGGTTTATGGAGCTTTGATCATAATTTCCTAACATGATGAGTTGTTAAGACTATTAAAAATAAAGTAAGTCCCCTTGGCATCATCAATTATTATAAAAATTACATATGAAAATAATGATAAATACAATCCTTAGAAACACTTGGGAAATATTATCATAACTATGTGATCATGGTGTACATGGGTAAGTACAAATAAGGTATAATATGGTTATATAACTATCAAATACATTAAATATATATCCAAATTAATGCCTCACTTCATGAATAAGTTACAAAACATCATGTTTAAACCATGACATGAACACTAAGGATAAGAAAGAGCAAGAAGAATGGTAGATTCTTGCTTGTTTGTGTAAAAATGGAATAAAGAAAGAGTAAAAAAATGGAAAGAAAAGTCTAGAAATGAGTTTGAAAGGACCCTCCATTTATACTAGTCTACTAGCATAGTAAGAATTATTTTTGCATATGGATGCTAACATCCTTATGTTGATGTAGTAGATGTATCAATGCATCCTTACAAATATGAAAAATGCCAAACTTTGTTGTTTACGTGTTGAACCTACCTTCCTTGACTATCAAAGCTACACACATGATCAATAATACACCTGAATCACCATGAATCAACCTAGCAAGATGTTTAAGAAGCATGATAACCAAAGCATTACAAACTTACCTTTGAAAAGATTTGTAATCATGGAAAATAATTTATTTAATTAATTTATGCATTTCCATTGACTGAAAGGTAGGAAAGAGGGATTAGAAAAATGGAAGAATGATTAGAGTACCAAGAATAATGAAATGCAAGTATAAATAAGATGAACTGAAGAGAGTTTATCATGATTAAACCTTGAAGTACAAAGAGTTAACACTCACGCAAGTGAAAGACCAATCAAGTACCTTATGTAATGTAATTATCACCATCACTAGAATATAAGCATTAGCTTACTAGCTTACTATACTAATCCATTAAGGATTTATAAGTGGGTCCTCACCATAAAATGGACATGACTTTCTTACCCTTGTCAAACCCATTGATAGGACACCCATAGATTCCCAAAAATCAAGGAGGCATAGCATAAAATGCATGTTCATCCCCTTCAATGGATGGATCTCATCATTTGCTTTTCTTGATTGACCTTTCTCTATACAAAATGATGGACAAGAATGAAATGACAAAGATGTAGAATGAATAATGGATGAAAGAGAAAAGGGGAGAGTATAATATCATTGAATCCCCAACCAACCATTTAATTATCTCATGAAGCATGTTAGTACATCTTACATCCCATGAAGAATCCATTACTACAACTTTTCACCAGTATTCATCCACATAATAGGATCTCCAATTCTACCTTCCAAGTGCAATGTGACATCCTATCCCTAAATGTCATGGAAAATGTCAAATATACATTATATTAAACATTATGTGTAAATGAAATAATAGAGAATGTGAAGAAAGAGAAAGAAAATAATGTTTTATTGATATTGAATAGTGTATCTAGATCATGCTCTAAAAGCATTCCTTAGGGTTTTCTTCCTTCAACATCTATATCTTAGAGGTAATCCAACACTGCCACCATGGATAGGTCAATACTAGATAAAAGGGATGGCCAGTCCATGTCTTGTGCTGCTTCACCTGGCTACTATGACTTGCCTATACCTACTCCACCACTCCATGCATGGCATGACCTCTAAGCCAGGGTACAAATGTCTTTAGGTAAAACCCCCAAAGGTCACCTAAAGAGACATGTCTATTATTACAATGTACCCTTTCAACTCTTAATTACAACTACCCTTTCAAGTCTTGTTACGTTGACAAGGATACTTTTTATGAGAAGGCACCATCATCATTAGGAAATAGCATCATTTGATAATGGGCATGTGATAATCTACCCCACTTAGCTTTTGTTCATCCTCAAACAAGTCTACATTCATTATTCGTTTCTACCTCCAATGCTTCTATTATGCTTCCATGCTCCAATAATTTGATTTTTCCTTTAAGCTTGAAGTTGTTTCTTGCTTATTCTACAAAAAAAATATATATGTGAGAAAAATATATGAAAAATTAAATATTAATTTTTTAATTCTTACTTCATTTTCTAAGATAATAACAAGAAGTGAATTAAAGGTCTACTAATCACTAATCACCAGTCTAATCAGGGTCACACAAAGTGCAACTCGTATCTAGTTATCCAGGTGAAGGAAGGACAAATTATTTACTCCCAAATTCCATTACCTTATATATTTTACTTATCTAAAAAATATTAATTAGACATTGAAGGAAAAAATAAAATCATAACTAAAAGTAAGGATGAGATGCTTCCTACTCTTGATCAACCTTATAAATTAATGGAAGTAATTGTAATTTTTCCATAAGTGGTGTATGATTAGATGGTCTTATTTGAGATGGCAAAGCTTGATCGGGATTATTCTCCACTTCTTCTTTAGAAATTAACTCAAATAACTTGGTAACTTGGAAGAATTAGGCATAGTAGCAAATATAATCTAAAGTGTCTAGGAAGAATGTTGTTGAACCATCCTCATTAATCATAGTAGAGTAATTGGTAAAATATGCTTCTTGATGAGTACTATTTATCAACAACATCTATTCCTAAATTCTAGTATCTAATTTATCTATTGAAGATTCAAAGTAAGCAGAATATGCACTAGCCAATGGAATTTCATGTTTAATTGATGGAAACATCTTCTTCAAATTAAGTTTGTCTTCCAAGGATTCTTTTACATATGCATAATTTAAGAATTCATAGGAACTACTTTCAACTTTTGCATTGAAGTCTCCATAAAGAACAATTGACATTGGATTAGTATTACTTAGGAATAACTTATTCTTTAGACTTTCTTCTATTTTCTTAATCAAGTATGATCCTTGACACATTCTAACACTGAAACATGTTTATTTGACAATTGAATGTATCTTAAATACACATACACATCTTTAGAATCACTTCCAATGCTATGTGATTCTTCTAAAATATTGACTATTCTTTCTTTCTCATCACTTGAAGTTCTAGAATTTTCAAAATCATATATTCTAAACTCCATTTAAATCTTTACACTAATTCAAACTTATCTCCTTTATAAAAGATCATGCAACCATCCATGTTGTGATTTCTGTAAAATGCTAATTTGTATGGCTGAAAAGAAGAACTTCCACAAGAATATTTTTGCTTATAAATATTTATGTATCCCATATTTTCCATGTCTAGTTGGAACTAGTATAGAAACTCTCATGGCAAGACTTGGTATAGGCATAAAAAATTAACCTCCAAATCTTATAATTCTACTAAGATGTATGGGTATCAATATTCATGCCAATTCAAGGCCCATGATGGACATAGTGGATGTTGTTTCTCACTTTCCATGGATCTTGCAAGCATATTATATGTTGCAACTTTCATTCTCATTCTTGAATTCTCTTCTAGATTATTTCTCTTCATGGATATCATACATCTTGTTGAGACAATATTTTGATTATCCATGTTGTTCTGCTATATGTTTTGATTTCAAGATGGATTGATATATAGTTTCTTGATCATTGAAGATCTTTTTGATTTATCAATTAATTCATTGACTAATAATCAATTGATATTGATACATTAACTGATTAACTGATTTACTACATTATCTAATTCTTAATTACCTCTCCATCCCCCTTAAGAACATTAACTCTGATACTGTAAATAATGTCATGCCATAGAGATCTTAAGGTCCCAAAAAAGGTTAAATTCAATAGGTAAAATTTATGATATCATCAAATTATCAAGTACCCAAATGATAAATCTAATCTCACCATGGGATTTAGAAGGGTGAAAAATATTGAAAATGACTATTCATATGTAAAAAATGGACATCACATGATCAAGTTATGTCAAAATTAAGATTTCGAGCTTGTTAAGGCACTATATAGGGCAAGGATGAAAAATAACTTTTGGGGTTCCATGGGACATATCTAACTTTATCATTATCTTTGAAAGGTTGAAATCTGTAGGAAAAATCTCTTCATTCATCAAATAAAGGCCTTTGAAATCAAATGTTATGTCTTCTAGAGTCTAGAATCTTTTGGCATGAAAAACAAGACTTCTCTAGAGATCAACCATCCCAATACTACACCAAAACCAATGTGCTTAATTACAAAATTCTTCTTTCACATGCTACCAATAATTCAAATTTTTTTTTGAAAATTTTTCCCATGTTCCTAATTTTAAATTAACATTTTAATGGATAAAAATTGAATTCTCCATCAATTTACAAAAAATTTTAGATTTTTCCATCAATTGAGGAAAACATATGATTTTCCCAGTAGTTGATGGAAAAATTAGTAGCACTAGTAGAGCCCATTATGGACAGTGCAATTGATGCTTGCAAGATGCCAAAATAGGCTATTATGATAGTGCTGTCAATGCCCATGTGATGTTGTAATCAACCATTATGAATGATGTCATCAATACCCACGAGGTGCTGGAATGGAGCATTATGGACGACAATGTCAATGCTCATGGAGAACCAAAATGGGCCATTATGGATAGTGCCATTGGTATCCATAGAAACCAAGGATGGTCAAATATTGTGGTGGGTTTTCCAATGGTGATAATGATAATGACAATAACATCGGCGTGGGTAGCAAGTAGCAAAAAACATGGAGAGGGTTTCGATAGTAGGAAAGTGTTTACAAGTGACAATTACAAGCACAATAGTGAGGGTTCCTGATAGCGCTTGATCACAAATGATGCAGTTGTTGCTAGTGAGGGGAGTTGACAGTGATAACAACGATTCTAGATTGGAGGCAGAGAAATAGTACATCGTAGCAGTGAGCAAGGGATGACAGGTCAAGCAACAAGTGAATGGCTAGAGGTAAATGAAGGTGTGCATGAAGGTGGCTATGGGAGGATGATGTGGCATGCTGAAACTATTGCACATTAGGCAACTACAACTACAAGTACTCTGAGTACCGCTAAAGAATCCTTGGGAAGACCTCTTTGCATATACCTTCAACTTTAATCATAATGGTACTATGAGCTTCTTTCCTTCGACATACTCATAATCCCATAGAAAAACAACTTTATATTATGCAAATCATCCTCCTTAGCATGCATTGATTCTGACATCATGGATTGAAACTATGAAGTGTTGGTTATCCTTTAAGATTACCCCATTCTTTGGTCCATCTCTAACACCACGTCATGAACTTTCATCATCACATAGAATCAATTGTCAAGCATAACATGTTTTTTGTATTATAGAGGTATTTCCTTAAGCAAGGTCTTGTTTTCCAATGCTTCAATGATATCCTTCCTGAACATCCACTCCAAGCTATATCATAAGCATTTCTTGTGGAAGAAGGTGCAAATATGAAGAAATGTTTCATGGTAGGATTGTTCCAAGTCATTCAATGCAAAGAAACCAACTCAACATGTTTTCCACCAAAATGTAAGCCTTGCTCACACATGTGCTCCTCCTAAATAACCTTCAAAGCCTACATTGTGTCTTTGTAATGCCACATGTACATACCCACCAATTCCATCAGCAATGACATGCCTTCACATATGTTATGTAAATATTACTTCTCTTCTCCCCTCAATTTTATTGTCACATGACTCCCCATCTACTTCTCTAGCACCAACATCACCTCTTTCTCTACCAAAGATTCCACATTAAACATATCGACATAGTATCAGAATTTCTAACATCAACCCCACTATATATGCTAGAATCTCTAGTCATTAGAATCAACCTAAGCTTTGTTGAGGCATCTAGTTCAAGCGATAGTAATTTTCCAAGTTCTTGGTTGTCCAACATGTTATCCATGTAAATGAAACATAGCTTTTGCTAGAAATATTCAAGGTATTACATAACTCCTACTAGGTTGGTGTGGCTTGTAAGGCTAGTGTGACCCTTGCAAGCCCATGCAGCCTACAAAAATTTGTTTTTTAATTTTTAATTATATATATATATATATATATTATTATTATTATATTGGGGGCTATGGTCAAACCCTTGATGTGACTCTCTGTGTGTTTTTTTTTAAATAATAATTTCATAATTTTAATAATTTAGTATCATTTTAATGCATGCATAACCAAAAACTTTAAACAATGATATCTCTCAAATCATAACTTTGATTGAAATGAAAGTTATCCTTTGGGAATCGTCTCAATGAGTACTATGCACTAAACATCATCTTAGGATTCAAAAATGAAGTTGGATTTTTAAGATTTTGAAAGGTCCACTAACTTTTTCTACCAAGCGAACATTGCTAAGTTGATGTATGGATGACATGATAACTTATAAATGACTCTAAGTTACTTAGGATAATGAGTTTCAACAAAATAAGATTAATTCAAGTTATGGTTCCTAACTTTTTGGAAAAAACTTAATAATTACCTTAATCAATTAATATTTAAAATATTAAGAAGGGTAAGAGTTACCTAGATCACTGTATTCTTTACTTACCAACATCTTTTGCAATTGATGAATCTTGATGAGGCATAATCAGATCTTCATTAGTTAATGATATCCATAAAAGAATTTTGTTGGTTGGTGATCCAAGATTCTTCCTAGTTCATAGCTCCATGGTTCATCATCAGGTTGTAATCAGCCCATGGTTCTAAATGGCCCTAGGATCATGGTTTTCTCTGATACCAATTATGAAATCTTGTCCTCTGATATCATGGAAAATTTCAAATATACATTATATTAAACATTATGCATAAAATAAATAATAGAGAATGTGTATAAAGAAGAAAAAAAGAATGTTTTATTGATATCAAATAGTGTATTTGGATCATGCTCTAAGAGTGTTCCTTGGGGTTTTCATCTTTCAACATCTATCCCTTAGAGGAAATCTAACACTAGTACAATGGTTAGGCCTAATACCAACTAAAAGGGATGGCCAGGCCACTTCTTATTCCACTTCATCTCACTTCTATGACTTGCCTGTACTGACTCTGCCACTCCATGCATGGCACAAACTCTAAGCCTACAAATAAACACCTTAGGTTAAATCACCAAAGGTCACCTTGAGAGATACATCTATGATTACAATGAACCCTTTTAGGTCTCAATTACAATTTCCCTTTTGGGTCTTGTTACAATAACAATAACACTTATTGTGAAGAAGCACCATCTTCGTTAGACAACAACATCATTTGGTAATGGGGATGTGACATGTAAGGTCACACCTACTGCTTCTAGTGGCATCTAGCCTTAATTATTTTACGGTCTAACCATTAGTGAAGCTGAACTAAGGTAGTTTGCCACTAAACATCTAGAATTCAAGATTCCAGTTTGGTTTTCCTGCATCTATGAATGTATGCATACTAGAATCTCCAAATGTTGCACTATCGAACCCCTCTTGTTGATCCCTTTGGTTTCACTAACAAATCCCACATCTCAATAGGGATTAGAATGTCCTAACCAAGTAAAGGAAAAAAATTTTGAGTTCAAATAGAATGAAGTCTTAGATCCATAATGATGAAGTTGATTCTTAGGATAAATGATTTTGGATTTGGGTGAAAGCAATAATTTATATTACCAAAGTTCACTAAGATAGAGACTTCTAGACCTTCATGGTCATGGATATGGATGAGTAGGAGATTGTCTTAGACTATGATATTTTCAAAAGTCAAGTGATCTAGGTCATGGTTTAAACATCAAAAAGGTTTGCATCAATATTGGTTCAACAATTCATTTTTATTTTAAAGTAAGCAATTATAGGATTATTTAAGATGGTAAACATATTAATTGGCATGGACTAATAAGATTGAAGTTACATTGCTCTTCTCATCAACTCCTATTATTATGATTATTATTTTACTAACATACATATCAATTTCTTTTCTTTTGCGATTCTCTTTTTTTCTAATGTTCTTTCTTTTCTTTTGATTCATCATCATTTTTTATATTCTCCTTTTCTTTCATGAAAAAAGGATTTTTGTTGGGGTGTGAGAGTTATGGAAATGACTAGAGTGCTAGATAATCACCTGGAGTCTTTGACTTACACAAACATGAGAATTCATTCATCATCACATGGCATACATAAGTTCATAAGATCATGAACCTCTTTTGACTAGGATGGTGAGGCATGGCAACATGTGCACTTTGGTCCAATCACACCAATTATACCTAACTAGTGATCACAAGGATCCTTAAGATACATCCTTTCTAGTAACCAAGAACTCATTTAGGATTCCCAATTCCACATACTAAGATGTGGACCAATCACCTACCTACAATTCCAATAGCATTAGCTTCAACAACCCAAAGTGTGAGTCCTAGCTCCTCATTGAATCTAAGACTAATTCATTAGTAATGGATAGAAGAAAATTGGATGTATGAATTTGTGGTGTAGATATTCCATTGATCAAGGCTCTACTTTGGACCCATTTGGCATTCTCCCATCCTCACCACATCTGTAACTCACTTGTCCACTGTTGGCTTATTAGGTATTATAAAGCATAGTAATTGATTTTTCCAGAAACACACAAAAATACTCTAATAAAAAGGGAATTTCATAAATGGCTATCCATTAAACTCAAAAGACATAAAAATTCTAACGAAACACACTAACTTTATTAAATACACAAACAAATATAGTAGGAAAATAAATTTTTGATATGACATGGAAAATTTCTTCCTCATGATTGATCCATGTATATCACTTGGTAAACCTTTGAGTGTTAAATTAAGTAATTTATATGCTTAGAGGTGAAAGATATTCATTATAAAACATCAAGTATTTCCCATTGAATGTTTCATTTAACTTGCTTGAATGACACTTTCACATGATGCTACAAGAGTGGGAATGATAGGAAGGTATTTTTTGTAATTCATTCTTCTAGACTCATCTCTCTTGTTGATATCAAGGTAAAGTTCTTAGAAGAACAACTTGGCATCAATGGTGCTCAACTAGGGTCTCCCCATGATGACAGGGAAGTTATATTCCACATTTTTTTCTAATTTGATTAGTAGGAAATTTTCATGATATGATCAACTTACAATAAAAGTCATCACTTTACTTACCTATTCCATGGGGTGTGCATAAGATTTGATGAGTGCTGGAGCAATACAACACCCAACCATATAAGTCACGAGTGTTCACACATGACCCAACCACAATTTGTGGATGTGGAAATGTTAATATGCTAGCAATTGAGTTAAGCTTGTGAACATTGTCTTCCCACATGGAGCTAGTAAAGTCTATGTGTATGGTTTAGCTCATTGTGAGGTATATGATATTTGATGTTGTTTGATCATTAGTTATTCTAGTAGACAATATTGAAATGAAAATGATTTCTAAATATAAGTATAATAAGTAAACAAATTTATCCTAGCCTAAGTGATCAGTATCCATTCATGATCTATCGTACATACCTTGGGCTTTATGTAATCATTGTTGGGCTACCAAGTGTTATGGTACTAGGTGTATCAAGCAATAACACTAGTTGGCTTACCAAAAAATTACACTTAAGTTCTTGAGATTATTCATGCTCATTCCACTTACTAATAATAGTAAAAGTAAAGTACATGGAAAGAGTAAAACATTAACTAGGAGATTTCACCTCCTAATCATGATGCAAAGGAGGTGCTAATGTTTAATGAGGACTAGATGCCTCATTTGGGATGTCCATTTTATACTCAACATTTCCATAAGATTCGTTTTAATGATTTGGTATGGCACCTTAATCCTCGAGTGGTAGAGGATGGTGGCAAGGTTGGATGGGATGAGTAATATGGTGAAGATGGTCAATCCCATGCTATCCATGTTTATCCATTGTAGTAGCAGTAGTTTGGAGATGGGACAATCATTTTTCAATAATTGGAGGCAATGGAGGCTAGGATAACAACATGCATAGATGGTCTTTCTATGAGGATTGATACATTCAAGTCTCAAATGCATCAACAATTTGGCCACCTAGAGAAAAGATAGATCTATCTTACCATCAACTACACAACAATAGCTAAATATTCATTTTAGTAGTTCAAGCTAGTTTATATATACATTAGTTCAAGGAAGCTAGTGGATGACATTCCTAATTCTGAATTGTTGGGCATGGCCACATCGGATCCTATAGCAAAGGTAGAATTGTCAAATATGGCTTAGATGGTAGATAACCCTACTGAGTAGGCTGATGACATAGTGACCAAGGATGATTTCATGGACATGAGCTACAAAAGCAATGGAGGAGGATACTAATGCAAAAGATGTTGAATAGAGTCATTGTTGACTCCTTTTTCATTTTTTTGAAAAACATTTACATTGTTATTGTTTTTGATACAATTGATAAACTCTTCTTGGCTATTTATCATGATTTTTTTGTCATTTGTTGCATCATTTCTATATAGAATAATTTGGTATGAGGCAATTAAAGTTGAAGATTTCAACCATTTCTACATTGCCTAATATTCATTTTTTCTATTGTAATCATTCTAAAGATGTCATAAACAATGAAATTACTTTATCATAACTAAGTAAAATGTTGTATATATTGCTCATTTATAAACTTGGAAGAATAATTTACAATCCAAGTTGATAATATGTGATGTCTACATTTCTTGAACATTTACTTTGAACATACTATGAGAGCATGTGACTTGCATGTCCTCACAGTGTAGATTTGCCCTTTAAAGTCATGTGATTTGTAGTTTCTTGCAACTACAGATGTGCACTAATGTGACTCACATGTTAGTTGCACTATTTTATTCAACTATGAATGCATCAAATTCATGTGGATTGCATCACCTTGCATTGGTAAAAATTGATTTCTATTGCAAAATACAATGACATGTGAATCACATTTAAGTAGCATCATTGTTCACACAAACTGCTAGCTCATAATTCTATACCATGCATCACCTCGCACTAGTAAATATTGGTTTTTGTTGTAAAATGCAATGACATGCAAATCACATTTAAGTAGCACCAATGTTCATACAAACTGTTGGCTCATAATTTTGCACCATGCATCACCTCACACTTGTAAAAAGTGGTTTATGTTGTGAAATGTGATGGCATGCAAATCATATTTAAGTAGCACCAAGACATTTACCTACAATTAGTGAGACCTCGCATTGAGATAATTTAACAAGGAATTTTGCATGTGAGCAGCACTCTTTTCATAGTCCAGCATATTTTTGTGACTCACAGAACATTGCACCATTTTTCTGAAAAGTTGTGATTGCACATGTGTCACATTCATAAATGAGCTTTCGATTATTGTTTTGTTGTGAGCAATAACCACACACGCTAATTCATAGCCAAAATACATACATAGTTATAACATACCACGAGAGACTGCTAATTGCATCTACTCACATAATCTTCACTGTTGGCGGGTTCCAAAATGCATAGGCTCACAATTGATCATCAAAATTTATATGATAAAGTATAATATTAATCAACACTTTAAAATTAAGCAACTTACAAAATGAAGCCTATGAAACACATATTTCGTAAAGATATTACAAAAACTTATTTTTTTTATGAGAACAATATTTTGAATACATATTGAACCTTAAATATAATAGATTCCATTTTTAAAATTTTAAAAAATAATAATCACAATATGAAACAAATGAACACCATATATATTTCCAATCAAAAAACCTAAAATAATAACATACTTGTCCCATGCACAAAAAATTTTCCTTTCATTAAAGATGGTAATCAGGCATTTACATCATTACATTTTTTTTACATTAAAAACTAGATAAGGGTCATGATCACTACAATCCTTGTGTGCAAAATGCTGCACATATATTTTTTTCCATGGTTGCTCAAGAACTTAACAACTAAGAATTTCCTGTATCATGGTATTTTAATACATGGAAACAAACTCACTATTGAAATTTATCTCTTTTCCAAAAACTAAATGGTGCATGAACATTATTGTATACATGCCACAATCATATTCATTTTGTTAATTAAGAATACCTTGCACAACCATTGTACTCCATTTTGTAGGTAACTTCTTTTGCTTTCCTTTACCTCAATTATACTCTCATCCATTGAAGAATCACCTTTCAATACAAATTCAACAAACCTTGACATTAACTTTTGAATAGTAGCTACATGTTGGGAAGAAGGTAAGGAATTATACAAATACATTTTTTTAGTAGATGTATCTACAATCACAAGCATCCAATGCCCACCAATATTGAATGGGGTGCAAAATAATAACTATCCCGACTCAGGAAATTCATCCTAGTAAATTTTATTTTTAACCTCTTTAATAAAGTCCTTTTCTACCATGAATACATCAAGCTCTTCTTCAATCATTGTATCACTTTTAACATTGATGACATGTTTTTTTGTGGGTTTCTTTGCTTTATGTGTCAACAGGTCCTTTTGGCTTTGTTTCATCTAACTCTTAAGAAACTTTGAAAATGCTTGAAACATAGTATTAAATATAAAATATTTTACTAAAGCTGGATAATCAACAATAGATTTCTATAGTTGCTTAAGGTACATGATGCACACATTGATGATATCATCATCAAGCCATTGTTTCCACCTAAGTTGGTAAATAGACCTGAAAGACAATCCTATGCCAACGAATTGGGGAAATAATGACATAACAAGCACTTCATTGTCTAAACTACTTGCAACAAGCAATTGCATTGCTCTATTAATTGTTGCACATAATTGACCAATTGGGATGATGAAATACATAGGCTTCACTATTTGAACTATACCAGAAGGTTGATCAATGGGCCTGTTGAAGTCTACATCAACTACAAATAACCATTCATAAGATGGAAGTCAACAAACATAAAGAAGTGATTCAAACAAGTCTACATACATGTTCCTTTATTTAGATGATGTTGTTGGGATACTAGTTTGTTAACTCCTTCAACTAAATGAAATAATCTTTTGGCAACCTTCATTACTAGCATATCAGTCATTTGTATTCAACACATGTACAATACAAAGACCATTAGAATTTTCAAAATATATGAACACTATATTAAAACTACAAGGTATTATAACATGACTCTGGTAGTTTTGACTGCATTAGCATTAATGTCTTTGCTCCTATCTGCATCTTGAGATAGTAAAGTTTGGAGCAGTATGTTTGCAGTGGACGCATAAGAAACTGCCACCGGATAGGACGAGGAGTTCCAGACAAAGCCAAGTAAGGTAGCTCAAGCTCAACATCTGCGCAGAAGAAGCAGCTTCTTCGTCTTCTGAATAAACGAGGTATGTCCTCTATTCCACGTTCCTGTAAGTGTCCTAGCGTTAGCTTTCGCATGGTATCTAATAATATGTGCTCTTTACGGAGATCGTTGGTTGTTAACGAGAGGGGAATTGGACGAGTGCTCTAAGGGGTGTGCAGAGAACTAACATTTCTCATCGGGTTGCAGTTCATTCTTCTATTAAACATAAGGGGAAAGAAAAGAAAAGATATCGTTAATCACGTTAAGAAAGAAAATACCATCAAGTCATATTATAGGAAGACGGTCTACTATTTCATAGCGAGCCAATGTAGAGTACCGGACTTAATCAGTTAATTGCTTCCATCTTTTTATATAAAATCATCATCAACTTAATCTTAACAAAGTAGGACAGACTACCCAGTTCTCTTTATTCAGAAGCCATTAAAAAGAACTAGTTCTTTATTTATTTCAATTATTTGCAATTTCTTCTCTACAAAATACAAGTAATACATATATAACATACAAAATCTAAATTTTGAATCTCTCCCATTTTTCATTCTACTGATAAGATTCAGTAATCACAGTCTTTCTTTTAAATGGCCCATCCATGGATCTGAGTGTCCATACGGATAGCACCAGCGCAGGGCCGGCCAAGCAGGGGCTTTAACATTGCAGAAGGTGATTCTCTTTACCTCTCCGCTAATGCAAAGAAAAATAAGAAGGTGAGAGTAAAAATTGTTATGCAGCCGCTGTGGAGCCATCTTTATCTTATTCATGATTTATTTTATTTCTTAGCAAATTCTTATTCACATAGTGCTATATCAGGATATATGGTTGTTCAATCATATCTATCTTTATTGTTTTTTCCCAGATGATGGGTTGATGATTTCACAAAGAAGCAGCACTCAATTAGATGGTGTACACAAAAGCTTCAGTCTGCATTGCAGAACATCTACGTACAGCCATGGCCAAGGAAGGTGGGCATCTCCAGGTAGCGATTGATATTATTGCTGATAAATTGCTTGCACTGCACAATAAAAGGCATCAAACACAATAAAAGGCATCAAACAGCAACAACAGAACCTTTGCCATGTATTGTGAGAGTGCTCAAGACTCTGAAAAAACTGAATCCAGAGGCTTATGATCCCGAGGTGGTTGGCCTAGGTCCATATCACCACCACCACTTGAACCCCAACTTCGACGTCAGATCTCACAAATTCAAGGCCCTTCACCGTGCTTTAGGACGATCGCTGTATCGCCAGGGTTTGGAAGCTACGGATGAAAATGTTAAGGATTTGCTGCAACAACTGCGTGTTTATGTGACCTCTTTTGAAAACGAAATCAAAGCATCCTACTCTGAAGATTTTAAGTTTGATGCAGATGTCTTCGTGTTAGACGCTGTCTTCCTCCTAGAGTTCTGCTTTTCTAACAGCAAATCCATGAAGAGCGATCGTTTCCATCCCCTCCTAGATTGCAGAATGTTCTTCACGCGTGTGTATCTCTGTCCAGCGAGACTTAATTAAACTGGAGAATCATATTCCGCTCCTTCGCCTGCGTGAGTTGACCACATGGAAAGGCATGTTTCTTGTTCACGGAGATAATCCTTGTGACTTTGATTTTGCGCCGATATTTCAATTATTTCAATTCCAGGAAGGGCTTGAGAATCTACGGCAGGTGATGGAGGATGAACGTAGGCCAAAACACTTGATAGACTGTGTATATCGCTGCACATTCAAATCGATGCGGTAAGTGAACGGGCTTTCTTTATTGAGTTGATATCATATCAAAATGTAGCGAATTTTGAATGCTTCGAATTAACTGAAACATGAAAAATGGCAATCAATGTTTTGCCTTCTGCGTAAGGTATTAGTAGTTAGTAGTACTCTTGTTCTAGGTAGCTAGTATAGTGTTGTGAATTTGTATGCTTCGAAGTAACTAATGAATGCATTGCAATGAATGGCCTCAGCGAACATAGTAACGAGAACGGAGATGCTGAGAGTGGTGGAGATTCCGGGCGGAGGAGCAGCCGCGGTTTCTGGAAACGCTGTGGTGCGAGATGTGATTTGGGGATTACATCCCCTCTTCAGGGCGAGGCCGAAGAGGAGCAGGCCGATGAATTGGATAAACGCTGTGGTGTGCCATGTGGTTTGGGGATTACATCCCCGAGGGCGAGGAGAGGAGCAGGCTGCCGAATTGGTTAAAGGTTGTGGTGTGCCATGTGGTTTGGGATTACATCCCCTCGTGAGGGAAGAGAAGCAGGACGAAGATTTGGTTATAGGCTGTGGTGTGACATGTGGTTTGCGGATTACATCCCCTCTTCTGGGCGAGGCCGAAGAGGGGTACGCCGACAAGGAGCAGGCCGACGAATACGATAACTGGATAATTCCAGCAGCAAATGAACTGGATAAAGTAGGAATCGTTGTGCATCCTGCAACATTAAACGACGACAATAACAAACTGTGTTTCAAACAAGGGCGGTTTAGGGTGAGGGGTCATCTCTATCTTCCAAAGATGACTTTAGACGATGACTCCGAAGCGATATTCATAAACTTAATGGCATACGAAGAATTTTGCGTTGAAAGGGAGGAACGCTTCTTCAACCGATACATGGTTCTCGTGTCGCAGCTTATCCGCACTGAGACAGACGCAGCTATTCTGGTGAAGCAGGGCGTTATAAATAATTTTCTGGAAAACGACGAGAGTGTTGCACATCTTTTCAACCGCCTTCAGATGTTTATCACACCAGTCGGCATGTACAAAATTAATAATGAGATCGTGAAAGAGGTAAGGGCATACTACAGGAGCTCGCTCAGAGTGATGCTTCCTGATTTCATTCAAACTCATTTTGCAAATCCATGGTATGCCTGCGCAACCATTGCCACAGTAGTCTTACTCGTTTGTACGGTTGTTCAGGCTGTCTAATCCTTTCAAGTAGGTAACAAAGGAAGATAAAGGGCTCTTCATGTACATATTGTCAAATTGTAAAATGTAAAATAAAAGCAACGAAAAATAAATTATAAAAACTAGGAAAGAAGAGGCCAAAAAATGAAAATGGGATTCCACATCTTAGGACAAACCAGGGCCTATGATGAGGTCCTTTCACATCAGCCTCTTAATCCCATTTATGCATAATTTAGTTCCATCTCCACATGAAATGAGATGGAAATTGCCAACATTGTACCTAAGAAACTATAAGATATTTAAATAATGTAAAAAATATATTTTGAAATAGATTTCCAACACTCCTCAAAATGTCATGGCAGTAATGTCAAAATCATAGTATGCCTTAATATATTTGCAATCAAGATTATGGAATATGGTGAAATGATCACTAAAATAGCCATAAAATAATCACTAAAATAATAATTAGTGCTCAAAATAGCAATGATAGAATGATCACCCAGCACAAGACTAATGCGAAAGTGAAAAACAATGGAAAGATTGATTTGAGTCCATGTCAAATTTTAAAATTTAAAATGAAATATAATGAAAATAAACTATGTGAAATATGAGAGAGGACCAAAAAAATGAAAATGGGATTCTACATCCAAGGCCAAACGAGGGCTTACAATGAGGCACTTTCATATTACCATCTTCATCAAATTTTTACATAATATATTTCTATATTTGACTTAGAATGATATGGAAATTGTCAATATTGTATCCATGAAAATGTGGAATTGTTGAGGAAGGTGAAAAAGGATAGTTCTAAATAAATTTCCAAAACTCCCCTTCAAATTCTGATGGTGGCCAATGCAAAAATCATATTTTTCCTTAATACGTTGGTAATGAGGGCAATGAAAGCTAATGAATTTATCACTGAAGCAATGATGAAATAATTTCTAAAATAATAATTGATATTCAAAATAATAGCACTAAAAGATAGATACAAAAATGGGTAGTGATGGAATGATTGCTACTATAAAGGAGGATTGGAAGATGCTAGAATATCATAACATCACCAAGTAAAAACACAAATCCCCATTGCAACAAAAATGTGAAACAATTCCCTCATGTGGAAAATGATGAATGTTGCAAAAACATTAAGATTAATATGCACTCTTTTATGCTTGGGGTAGAGAATTATGGAAATAACAAAGGAACTAATATTAAAACATTGAAGATAAAAAATCATGCTTTGATACCATGTCAAATTTTAAAATGTAAAATAAAAGCAATGGAAAATAAGCTATGAAAATGAGAGAGAAAAGGCTGGAGAATGAAAATGGGATTTCACATCCTAGGCTAAATCAAGGCCTATGATGAGTCACTTTCATGTTAGCGTTTCAATTTAATTTATACAGAATTTGTTTCCATCTTTGACATAGAATGAGATAAAAATTACAAATGTCATATGTGAGAAACTACTAGATTGTTGAGGAAGATGAGAAAGGATATTTCTAAATAGATCTCCAATATATGATGACTATTTTATCTAATTAGCCCTCTCATGAAGTTCCTTTTAATTGTAACCTTCCTATTCTCATCTTAGAGTTTTTGGATATTTATACTATGCTATGCTAGTATGGTTCTTGATAAAAAATCAAAATTTGACCCATGCACTAAAACATGTATTTTTCTTGGTTATTGTTATGCTTTAAAAGAATACAAGATATTTAAGTTAGATACCCAAAAAATCATCATTATTATGGAAGTTGTATTTCATAAAGACATATTTCCATTTCAAAAGCACAACTCACATATGCATTCACTAGTTTTACATTGTTCCATCCCTGATGAACCTATTTCTGTCACTCCTTGATTACCTAAAGTTATACCTTCCCTAGAAAATAATGTACCCATTGCATCCACTAAACAACCAACAATGGTTAATAATGAACAAACCTTTTCCATTATGACTCTATTACATTCCTTACCAAGATCTATCCATACTTGATGTACTCTAAGTTTTCTCCAAGACTATCATTATCAAATCACTATTTATTCATCAACCACTCCATCATCTTCGTCATCTACAAGGCCTATAGTAAGCACTACCTATCTCATTTGATAATTTATTTCATACCAAAAACTCTCATATCAACATTAAGCCCCACATATTGATTGGTTTAGTGAGTATACATCATCTAATCTTAGAACGGTAAGATTGGGTACTAATAATTTATGTAAAGTTATAGGTTATGAAAAGTTAAATATGGAGTAGTTAAATTTCCTGATGTACATCGTGTTCCAACACTTAGTAAAATTCTTTTATCTATAAGTGAATTGGATTATGTAGGAATAATTGTTATCTTTAAAGGTAGAAAATTTTTAATACTAGATGGTTCATCTCTTTTGACTTCTAGAATTAAAACATGCAACTTGTATAAATTAAAATCTAAGCCATTAAAGCAGAAATTAAGTGCATTTGTAGTTATTGATTTAAATATAAGCATTCATTTGTGGCATAAGAGAATGTGACATCTTGGTGAAAAAGGACTAAAGAAAATTTACAAGCAAGGAAAATTTAAGCTTTTAAAAGATTCCTTGGATTTTTGCCATCATTATCTACATTGCAAATGAAGGCATCACAATTTTCAAAGAAGTAATGCTAAATCTCTTTAGATATTAAGACTAATATATAGTGATGTATGTGAACCAGTTAAATATATTAAAACAAGTACTCTTGTAAGTGCTATGTATTATGTTTATTTGATTGATGATTATTCTGGAAAGAGATGGATCTATTTATTAAAACATAAATTTGAAGTATTTGGAAAATTCATAGAATTGAAAGCTCTTGTTGAGAATTATTCAAGAAAGATTAAAATTCTAGGAACTAACAATGACAGTGAGTTTTTCTCAAATGAATTTAATGTTTTTTGTAAAGAACAAGGCATTCAAAGGCAAAATTCTATTCTACAAACTCTTAAGCAAAATGAAATAGCAAAGCACTTCAATTGAACATTAATGGAACATGCTAGATGTATGCTCAGTGAATCTAATCTTGACAAGCATTGTCGGGGTGAAGAAATAGTGATTGCATGTTATCTTATCAATAGATCTCCTTCATTAGCACTTGGCAGAAAAATTCTAGAAGAATTTTGGCATGGTAGATCTATTAATTTAAATTATTTAAATATTTTTGGTTGTGAAGTGTATGTACATGTCTCAAATTTGATAGGTCCAAATTAGACTCTAAGTCTATGAAATGTATTTTTCTTGGCTATGGGCATTATAATTTGTATAATCCCTAAAATGGTTATTTATAGCCAAGATCTCATCTTTAGAGAAAAAATCTGGATCTATGAAGGAGGAATCTTCTAATATTGAAACTCCTTCAAATGATGTAACTCCTATGTATGTGCCTGTTGAAATTAATAATGAAATTTTTTATGGTCATCCTCCCTTGGTTGGGGATATTTCCCCTAGCAAATAGGATGGTGATAGCATGGCGAACAAGGAGATACAACATGAAGAGGGAGAAAATACTTTCAATGAAGATGAGTTATTTAGATGTTCAACAAGTATTAAAAAATTATCCTCACATCTAGAAGAATATGTCCAATTTACTGAAAATAATGAGCCATCAACATATGATGAGGCATGTCCATCTTTGCAAAATGCAAAGTGAAAATAAGCAATGGATGCTGAAATGTTATCAATTCACAAAAACAAAACTTGGGAATTAACTCTGCTTCCATTACAGAGAAAACCCATTGGAAATAAATGAATGTACAAAATAAAATTTGGGGATCTATACAAAGCACAACTTGTAGCTAAAGGATTTTCTCAGAGAAAGGAGATTGAATATGATGAAATCTTCTCTCCAATAGTAAAATTAACATCCATAAGATCATTGTTGGCTATCATAGTTGTTTATGATCTTGAACTTGAAAAAATGGTTGTGAAAACAACACTCCTCAATGGTGATCTTGAGGAAGAAATATATATGCTTCAATAGGGAGGATATGAAATTAAAAGAAAAAAGCATATGGTGTGTTAATTATTAAAATCACTATATGAGCTCAAACAGGCACCAAGGATGTGGAATAAAAAATTTAATGACTACATGATAAATCTTAGCTTCGTTAGAACTGTTGAAGACTCCTATATGTATGTTAAAAGTACAAGTGGCAAATATGTTATCTTGTTGATATATGTCGATGACATGTTAATAGTAGGTAATAACATATGTGATATTTAGCAGTTAAAACTTCATTTGTCTTATCAATTTGAGATGAACGATCTTGATGTTGTAGAAAAAATTTTGGACATGGAAATTAAAAGGGACAAGACTAATAAAAAGCTTTGGCTTGGACATTCTGCATATGTTGAAAATATTTTAAAAATATTTAATATGCATGGTTGCAATCCATGACTACACCCTGTGAAATTGGCATTAAAATTTTAGTTGAACAATACCCAAAGACACGTGAAGAAAAAGAGCTCATGATTAAAATTCCATATGCTAGTGCTATTGGTAGTTTAATGTATGTAATGGTCTCTACTAGACCTCATATTTCTTACATTATTGAAAAACTTAGCAGGTATATGTCTAATCCAAGGAAACAACACTGGATTGCAGTGAAGTAAGTCTTTTGATATCTTCATGGTACTTTAAATTATGGGATCTATTATAAAAATGATTCCAATGGACGTTATGGCTTTGTTGATGTAGATTGGGGCAGTGATATTTTTAGTAGGAAATCTACTAGTGGATATGTGTTTAATCCTTTTGGTGATTCTATTTCTTGGAAAATTCAAAAAACATCTTATGTTCCTTAGTCTACCACTAAAGCTGAATATGTTGTTGCTAACTTGGCATGCAGAGAGGCTATATGGCTTCAAAGGCTAATAGCTAAACTTGGCAGCACTCAGACTCTAATTAATATTCGTTGTGATAGTCAAAGTGTCATAACCACATCCAAGAATCCAACCTTTCATGCCCAAATGAAGCACATTGAAATACAGTATCACTATATACGAAAGGAAAGTAAATAGCAAAGGGTTTTTCTAAATAAAATTTTAACTAAAGCAAATCCTATAGATGTACTCACCAAGTCAACTCTTGCTAAAAATTTTCTTTGGTGCTAATTAACATTTGGCCTTCTTCTAATTTGATTTCCTAAAAATGCTTTGGACTATTCCTTCAAGTAGCTTTACATTCAAGAGGGAGAATTTTAAGGATGGATGATGGAAAATATGCCTTGATTTTTTCAATATATTTCTACCCTACATTATTATATTTTTATTATTGTCTATGTTATAATTAGTCCCATACCTATCCCTACTAAAATAAACTACCTTATTCCTTTTTAATTTTGGGTTCCATGACAATATATAAGGAGCTCAAATGAAGCATCCATAACACCACATTTTCAAAAGCATAAGCTTAAGAATCATCTCTCCCCCTTTGTAAATTCTCCTTGAGCTTCAATCTTCTAAAGTTGTGCTGCCAATGGTCCAAGAGCTAATTTTTTGCTGGGGTTTTTCACCTTGAAGGTTTTCCCCTAGGTAACTTTGTGTCTTTTTTATTTTTTGTAATTTCTTTTAACTTTAATATAATGTTGTTGCAAGCAACTAGGAACAACACATAATGTATTGCCTAGGTTACTTTGCTTACAGGCATGGCTAGCCTAGGAATAAGTTTTAGTAAAAGAGAAAAGTGATTAATAAATTAAAACAATATTAAGTTTGACAATATTAAATAATTTGTAAGCAAAAATAATAGAGATGAAATAACTTGAAAAGATCATAATATTAAGTAAACAATACAAAAAATAACATGAATAAAAAAAATAACTTAGTAGCATAATGCAACAACTACTAACAACATCCCACTCTAACTAACAACTAGTAATAGCCATAGATTGAAAAATTGAATCGAATCGGTAAATCAGCAACCCTTTTATAAACTGGATCAGGAAAAATGAAAAAAAATTGGTGTAAAAATTTAATTAAAATAACCAATATTTACAAAAGAGAGTACTTATATGAACTCATGTTAGTAGTTGTAGTCATTTTTTTCATCTAAGAGCTCAATTAGAGTAGAAAATTAAATATAGAAATTTTAGTTTTTGGTTGGCATAAAAATTAGTAATAAACAATATATTAAACTTTAAAAATTAATAAAAATATAGCACTATTCATTAGATAAAATATTTGATCCACTTTTGAATTGGCTTCAATGTTGCCTTGCAATTTATCACACATCTTGGGATTAATCATAGATTTTTCAATCTATGGTAATAGCAAGCCAACAATAAGCATTTAGCAATAAGTTGTAGGTAATAACATTAAGCAACAACAACACTGATAGAGAAGTTGCATCTTGGGATTAAGATGTGAAAAATGGACAAAGGGTATAGGATGGGGAAGATGGTGAGGATGTAATAGAAGTAGGGAGAGAAGAAAGAAAAGAAGAAGAAACTTTTTCTATACTTTTTGCTTGTTGATGATGGCTCTTGAACTTGAGAGGTCCTTTTATAGGATTTTCTACTTTTCTTATTTTCTCTTTTCCTTTTATGGGAAAAAGAATATGTGACCACATATCCTTATACTTGTCCATAATGCATAATTTCTTTTGTGAAGTGTGGCAGAGTAGAGATTCTCCATATTTTCTTTATTATCTGAATCTCCTTATCTTTCTTCATGCTTACAATGTATCCAATTAAGAATAAAAGAAAATCAAAGAATTTATTAAAAAAACTTATAAAATCATATATTTTATATTTTAATATATGGAGAAAATATTATATTAAAGAATTTTTTTGTTTTTCTTATTTTTTTCATAAGATTAAGAATGGCATACCATTGTATAAATAAAAAAGAATTAACAAGTAATGAGGCACCTTGCTTTTCACTAAATAATTGACCCATAAAAAAATCATGGTATCAAAAATACTAGAAATAGGATTCAATGTGATCCCATTGAAGAAAACAAAAAAATAAAACAAAAGGGATCTAAGTGCCTAGGTGTTCCATCTCTGATGGGCTATTGTACAAAAATCCTTTCTCACACCACACCAAAGGCCAAAGAATCTTTTAGAACAAATTATAGGAAAAAAAATCAAGTGGATAGATTAGATTTGTAAGGACAAGCACCACAAACATAAGTGTATAAGTGATTCCCAAATCTATTGTCATGTCATTGCTTAAAGGAGTAGGAGTCAAAGCCTTTGCATTAATGAAGGAGGAAATAGAAAGTAGAATAACTACGAGAATTGCCCACATAGTAAGCAACATAATTGATCTTGACATGAAAGCCATTTTCCATAATACAAAAACTTAACAATAATATAAGAATAGTAGCTAGGTAAGAAGCAAAGACAAAAACAAAAAAAAGAACAAAAGAAATAGATCTAGTGGCTAATGTTGATCTTTTGGTATGTAAACACCTTAGCGAAAATGAAAAATGTGGAAATGTGTTTGTAGTCTTGCAAGATCAAGAAGGAACATGTTGAGATAAGACTTAGAAAGGAGAACTAAGCTAGCAGTATAGCTACATTGAAATGACCAAATGAGAGCTAAGAAGAAATGATGAGAGCTAGAATGCAAATATAGTCTATGAGCCAAATGAAGATGTTCAAAGGATTGTTGAGATGCCAAAATGATAAAGGAATTATTTAGATTTCAATGTGTGCAAGAAAGTATACATCTCACTTTAATAACAGATGTCTAACTAGCAGAATAGATGTCTCAGGGAGGATGTCTCCATGTAGACATCTTCACTTTTAGGTAGACATCTCTCTTAAACTGAGGATGATTATAGATAGACGTCTCAGTTTTAAATTTGATGTTCAAGTTAGCCATTTCATAGCTATTGTAAGAATTTCAAGGAATTTCTGAAAACTCAAAGGAATTAAGACAGTGGAATTCTTGAGAAATTAGCAAGCACTATTCATTTAATATCAAGCATTGTAAGCCTCAAGTGCATTGACTTTGTTCTTCATTTGTTCCAATCATTTGTATTATGTTGAATGTTTTGAGAGCCTTCATTATAAGGAATTTGTAAATTGAGTTACAATTTTTTGTTAATTTTCTTATTCTTTCTTGTAAGCGATGTAATCTTGATGTGCTTCTTGCAGGAAGGCATCTTCATTAAGCTTCTCGAGATGTTGAGGAATTGAGTGGTTTTGCAGTGAGAAAACACTTCAATGTGGAGCTCACATTTATAAACGTTATGACATCCTTCAAATCATATTTGGAGCTTATTGAAACCTTGTGGGATTGAGTGTGTTCATAGCAACAAAACACTCCACAATGCAGCTCAAACTTTCTAAAGGTTCTAATGCTCTTTAAACTAGGATGTTCTAAGGAACAAGGTTTGGAGGTATACAAGGATTCTACCCTTTGAGTGTGGACGTATCCAAGTTGGGAAACCACTTAATAATCATATTTGAGTCTTGGTGATTGTAATTTTTTTATTTAGGTAACTTATTCAACCCTCCATTTAAGCTCTTAATCCTTAGTCAAGATCCTCACCTCCAAAACAGGTACAAGCATAGGTAGGATGCACAACAAAGAAAAGTAGATCAAGTGAGCATCTAAGTGAACTAAGGAGCAAGAAACGGTAGTAGTTGGAGTGAATCTTAGCATTGAAATATTTATTTGAAAGTAAACATGTGTAGTATAACCAGAATGTGATGTAAAGTTAAAGTTCTGCAAGGATGAATTGGCCTAAAATCCTATGGATATGGAGGATTAATCCTACAAAATTGATAATAATGGTTCTAAAATGCCAATATTCTCTCAAAAGGATTAGTCAAAAACTGTGGCACTTGATCAAGTTGAGAAGAAACTAGAAATCCTAACATGACATTATACATCTAAGTTAGAATAAGTTGGAGAATGATGAAAATAGCTGAGGAAAAGGTGAGAAGACTTGGGAAACATCTAAAGAATCTTTAGTTGACTTGAGAAAATATGTCTTGGATTCTTGTATCCTTGTTGTTCATAAATATTAATATAATTCACCATTTTTGGTACCATGAGTGAGAAAGAGAGGTTTTAGCAAGAAAAGGTAAGAGAGCATATTAGGTAACTGCAATAGGTGATTCTAACTTCAAGGTCAAATTATGGTATATTAGCCTATGTGTTCTATTGTCTTGTGTCTTAGTTGTGAATCAAGATCTTAGTCTCAAGTTATGAGAGAGATTTTCTATTAGTTGTGTCTTGCATTGAGAATAGCCACTATATAGTTGTGAAGCCTCATGCTCTATAATATCATTTGAGTGTGAAAAGTTTTGGATGTTGTGGGTTCTTGAGAACCCTATTGTAATCTTCTAATTAATTAATTGAAGATAGCTATTTTTTTACTTTCTAGCAAAACATTTTATCTTTTCATAATATATGGATTTAATATTTGAAGTTGATTAATTAGTGAAGTGAACATACTTTATTGTTATTCGTATCAAAGCCTCTTAGCCTTTAGTTTTGTTTCTATTATTGTTGGGTTTTGTTTGAGGATTTTATCAATTTTAGATGGAACCCAAGAGGAAATAGGTACAAGCACTAAATTAAGACATGGAGAGCATGAAGTTTATCTTCTAGATAATGGTTGCTTTCTTAGATGAAATTAGTGCAAAGGTAGATAAGAATGCTTGTCCTAGCCATATCCACACATATAGAGGTAATGAGTATCCACATTCATATGAAGAAGTTCCACAACTAGGTGGAGACAAAGCATATAAAGAGGAAGGACAATCTAGCTATGCGAGTGTAGGAACCCATCAGCCAAGGATTCTAATGGCAGAAAATCCTATTCATCATATGAGAATTCTAAGGATTTCAATTATGTTAAATACTTATTTTCCAACCAATCATGATAAGGAAGATGAGGCAAGGCTTGTTAGGGCATCCAGAAATGCTACAAGATTTTTGTACATGGAGTTGAAGACTTTCAATGGTGTAGATGGTACCAATGCTTTTGCACATTAGCTAATGGTACTGGAAAAATATTTTTAGTTGGAAGAGGTATCAAATAACTTGAGGGTATCTATTGTTGAATTCATATTAGAATGTATGAATTTTACTTGGTGGGAAAAAGAGTCCTAGGATTATGAAAGATGAAATAGTTGAACCATCAAAGACTGGGATCTAATGAAATACAAGTTAAGTTTCATCAGAGGTAAGAGACTATTATAAAGTTAAATTTCCCAAGGCAAGGCAATAAGGATGTTAAAGAATTCTACATCATATTTTGTAATCTATTATGTCAAGATAAGGTAAAGTAGAAAGAGTATCTTTTTAGAAGGTCTTAAAATGGCATATCAGTAGGAGTTATCATTTTTTATGTCATAAACTCTTGATGTGGCTTATTATTTTATACTAAAGGCTAAGAATAAATTAAGTGGATTTAAAAATAAAAGCAAGAAAACTTCTAAGTAAAAGAAGAAGGGATCCAATTTTGAAAAAGGATCCAAATGCAAATATGAAAATAAGGAGGGAAGCCAAGAAAAGAAGACTAAAAGAGATGATGAGAAAGATAGAGCCAAGAATGATCAAGATAAGGGAGGCAAGGGTCAAGGTAGCATCTCATCAAAAATCTAGTACTTCAAGTGTGAATAATGAGAACACAAGTAATGAGAATGTTTACTTCACAATGTAGCTTAGGGAAAAGATGTAGAAACCATGAAGGTGGAAAAGACATCAAACTAATGCCTTAAAAGAGGTAATTCTAATGCTTCAAAAATTGGGGATATTTCTAAATTAAATTCTTATCGATTCATGAGGAATGTGAATAGAGGAGATCATCCTAATAGAAAATTTTTCTTTGGATTGGTGCTAGATGTTTTCTTAGTGAGGAATGGATTCATGTTTTGATTAATGGGGGAGCCCAAGAAAATTTTATTTCTTCTAAGGAAATTGCTATATTTGGGCTAGTAAATAATCCTCATCTAAGACCATATAAAGTGCATTAGTTACCTAGAAATTTGTCCCAATATATAAGGGAACAATGTACTTTGAAATTTAAAATTGAAGGTTTTTAAGATGTTGTGAAATGTGATGTACTTCCAATAGATTATGCTGATGTAATTCTTGGTAGATCTTGGAATTTTGACAATGGTACTTAATTTCATAAAGAAAGAAATAAATAAAGTGCAGCTAGACCTAATGGAATCCATGAGTTGACTCCCATGATAGCTGAATAAGTAAGGCTGAAAAGTTCACTTAATGCTTTCTAAATCCTTTCAAGAGAGAGAAAATATATTAAGGAACATGATGGAACCTATTTTGATTTTTTTGTTATGACAACAATTTCTACTAATTTTGATGATGTGTAGGTCATGTTTCCTACATGTGTGTTAGGATTGAAGGAGAAAGTTTCCAAAGTATTCAAGGAGGAATTGGATAGATTGACACCAATGAGGAATATACAACATTAGATTGATTTCATTCCTAGTGCTATTATTCTAAACAAGGTATCTTACCAGATGGCACTAAATCAATGGGCTAAATTACAAAGACAAGTAGAGGAGTTACTTGTAAATGGCTTCATGAGGGAATCCATTTTACCTTATGTAGTTTAAGTGATGCTATGCTAAATAAGAACACCAATGAATGGAGGGTGTGCATTGATTCCAAGGTAGTGAATAGGATAATAGTGAAGTACAGGTTTCCTATTCTAAGGATGGATGATATCCTTGATATCCTTACCAATGCAAAACTTTTTAAAAAAATTTATTTAAAGAGTGGTTACCATTAAATTAGATTCAGGATTGATGATGAATGAAAAATAGCTTTCAAGATACTAAATGGATTCATTAAATGGTTGGTGATGCCATTTGGACTCATGAATGCACCTATTACATTCATGAGGTTGATGCATAATGTATTGAAGGACATAATTGGAACATGTTGTATTATACTTTTTGACAATATTTTGGTATACAGCTCTAATAAGAAAGAGCACTTAGATCACTTAAAGATGGTATATCTTAAGTTGAAGAAGGAATAGTTTGTGATCAATGTGAAGAAAAGTCATTTCTTCAAGAGGAAAAGCATATATTTGGAACATGTGGTTTCCACAACTAAATTTAGATGGAAGCTACCAAGGTGAAGGCTATTAGGGATTAGACAACTCCTAAGAATGTTGGAGAGGTAAGATTGTTTCTTAAGTTAGCAAGTTTTTATAGGTGACTCATTGAAACATTTAGTAGCATTTCATGGTCTATGTTTACTTTTTTGAAGAAAAATAAATATTTTAGGTGGAAATATGAAACCCAATGGAGTTTTGACTTGTTGAAAGAAAAAATTACTAGTGAATTAGAGCTTGCAATTCTAGATTTTTGGAGCTTTTTTAGGTGGAGTTGCATGCAAGTTAACTTATCATTGATGGGGTACTTTCATAGGAAGGTAGGCCTATTGCTTTCTTTTTAGAAAAGTTGAATAACTGAAGGAAAACTATAACATATATGATAATGAGTTTTATGCTATTATTCAAGCAATCAAGCATTGGACGCATTACTTATTGTCTAAGAAGATCACATTGATGATAGATCACAAAGCACTTCAATTTCTAAACTCACAAAAACGTTGATTGCAAAGCACATGAAGTGGACTGTAAAATTATAGGATTTCCATTTTGTGTTGAAGCACAAAAGTGAAAAAGCATATTTAGTGCCTAATGTGTTATCTAGAGTGCATGTGGTAAATATTAACGTACCTCATGTAGAAGGTATGCATGATTTTTCTTCTTTATATGAGCATGATGATAACTTTGGGCAGGTTTGAAAAAGCCATTCATGAGTAGGATAGACCAATAGAGGAACTATCATATTCAAGATAAACTATTATTTAAGATTGGAAATGTATGTGTTCCTGATTGTGATTTTAGGAAAAATATTTTTTGAAAAGAATTGTAGTGACATGATAGGTTACATGGGTAGGAATAACATTAGAACATATGGGTAAGCACTATTTTTGGCATGGTATGATAACTGAAGTTTTGAAACTTGTGATGGAATGTTTGGCTTATAAGAAGTTCAAAGGAGGTAAAGTAGTGGATGGACATTATATGCCTTTGCCAATTCCAAAGTATCCATGGGAAAGTGTGTCTATGGATTTTGGAACTAGTATTTCAAAATATAAAATTGGGAATGATGTTATTTTTATTATTATAGATAGGTTCTCAAAGATGACATATTTCATTTTATGCAAGAAGTTGAGTGATGTTTCTCGTGTTGCAATTTTTTTTTGTTGTGAACTTGCATGGAATTCCTTTGAATATTGTTAGTGATAAAGACTCCAAATTCACAAGTCACTTTTGAAAGTCCCTTTGGAAAATTTTAGGGATAAATTTAAATTTTTATAATGTGTATCATCCATAATTTTATAGAAAAACATAGGTGATGAATAAATCCTTGCTAAAGATATTGAGATGTATGTGTGATGGACAAGCAAATGGGTGGGAAAACTTGTTGTTTCATATTGAATTTTTATACAGTAATGCTTTTCATGTTGATATTAGAAAAAGTTCATTTGAGATAAACTATGGATTTTGTCCAAGTATGGTGAATACTTTGAAGAGCTTTAATGGTGAAGCTCAAGGTAGTGTTGGTTTTATGTAAGAGATGGGGGATTTCCATGCACAAGTAAAATCAAATATTAAGAAGAAGGCTGAAGAAAGAGTCCTCAAGAGGAATGAGAATAAATGAAAGCCTAATATTACCATGGGTGATTTGGTTTAGGTGCACTAGAAGAAGAAGTGGTTAAGAGGTGTTAACTACTCTAAGTTGAAAGCCAATAATATGGGGCCTTTTAAAATCAAGGCTAAAATTAATAATAACGCTATTGATATTGATTTATCAAATGATGTTAGTATATCTTTTGTGTTTAACATTTTAAATATTGTGCACTATCATGGATCAGCTAATGAGGAGACCATATAGGATAGCATTGATATGTTGGGGGGAGTTATTGATTAGTCCAATCCTTTAATGGAGAGGAAGGTAATCATACATAAGTGGAAGAAAGCTTCTAGGACTCAAGGAATCAAGAGGCATGGATATTTAATCCATTGGGAGGATCAATCAACAGATGATGTTGTACAAATCCATGAGATCAAATTGCTCTAGTGGGAGATCATTTCAATGTTAACTCCCATGTTTACATGAGTTCACCTTTTAAAGGGTGTGAGAGTTAGTGTAGGAACACCTATTCTGATTCCTTTGTTCTTCCCTACATGTGTGTTTTGTAGGTTCTAGGCTTTCGAGAAATGTCTTGGAGGTTAAGGAGATGTCTTGGCCAGGAGTTGAGTCTTCTCAAAAGATGTCTTGGTTTGGTAGAAGACGTGATATATTCAGAAGAGATGTCTTACTAGTACGGGAGATGTCTTGGAAAAGATGTCTTCCCAATAGAGAAGATGTCTTAGGCAAGATGTCTTGCCTAAAAGGAGACATCTTGCCCAAAAATGAAATGTCTCCTAAAGATGGAAGACATCTTCCTCAAGAGCTAAGTTGGCATAAGAGACATCTTTTCAATTTTAAATAAGACTTTTATGATTGGTGAAACTTATAAAAACACCCATCTTAATTTGGAAAATAGCCAAGGTAAGTTGAAAAAGGATGGAAATGGCCAAGGAGAAGGTGAGAAGAATTTGGAAACATTTATAGAACATCAAGTTAAATTAAGGGAAGGTTTCTTGGTTTTTGTCTTTTTGTTATCCATAAATATTGATATAATTCACTATTGTTTTTATCATGAGTGAGAAAGAGAGCTCTAAGAGTAGCAAGCTTAGCAAGAGATGGTGAGAGAGCATATTGAGAAAGTGCAATTGGTGATTGTAGCATCAAAATCAAATTGTAGTATGTTGGCCTATGTGTTCTATTCTCTTATGTTTTACTTATGAGTCAAGATTTTAGTTCCAAGATATGGGAGATATTTTTAATTAGTTGTGTTTGGCATTGAGAACAAACATTTTGTGGTTGTAGAGCCTGATGCTCTACAATACTGTTTGAGGATGAAAGGTTTTGGATGTTGTGGATTTTTGAGAACCCTTTTGTAATCTTCTAATTAATTAATTGAAGATGGCTAGTTTTCTTGTTTTCTAGTAAAATGTTTTATCTTTGCATAATATATGAATTTATTATTTGAAGATGATTAATTAGTGGATTGAACCTACACCAAGACCCTTATTTAACAAACATTACTCAACAAGCTCAATGCCTAACATTCATAGGCATTTACTTGAAAGGATGACACCATCATTGCACATCAACTAAATTCTTAGACATGTTAGAATGACAAGAAATGATAAGGAGCATATGTGACTATTGGTAGGGTGGTAGATGGTAGTAGAAAAAACTGCAACCTAATCATTGTCATAAATCCTACTAAAACACACTCATAAAGTTGCTATTATAGTCACTTATAATTCTTTGGGGTAAACCATGTAACTTCACCACTTTTTTGAAGAATATTTCAGCCATCTTCCTTGAATCATGGATCTTCTTACTATTAAAAATACTGCTTCTTGTATGAAATCTTCATTATGTTTTGTGTTTACAGTTTATTCATTTCCCCATAATACATTATGAACATTAGGTACTTACACCATTACAGTGTCATACTATTTTTTACTTATCTATTAATCTACTTGTTAATACTAAATTATAACTATTACTTGTGGTTATAATTGGTCATTCTATTTTACGTTACTCTTTGTGTATCATAAATATTTAGGTTGAGGTATTTTGATGTGTATCCTAGTTTTTCCTTATTTAAGCATCAAGCTATTCAGTTATTAATCATTAATCCTATAAACTTCATATGGTATCTGTTGGCGACCGTTTGAGACGCGACCGCCAACGAGTGTCCTCGAACCTGATTTAGGTGCCTGCTAGTCTCTGGCAACACCAAGGCCCAGATACCTCCAAATAACTTAGTAGTTAAAGTGAGTATGTGTATGTGCTATTGCGGTGTGCGGTTGTGAGAAATGTAACGATTGCGTGTGTGTAAACTACAAATGACTTACTTTTAAAGAGATTCAACCAGCTTTATCAAGTACTGTGAGTTATTGAAAGTTTCCTATTTTGTTCAACTACCTAGTCTATGCGGTCCTTATAATACCTGCTTGTAACAAGTAAAATTTTGCATAAACATTTGAGCACAACTCCGCAAATCTACTCCTAATTTTCCCTAGAGAGAGAGAGATAGTTCCACAAGAAAACTAGAAATAGAGCAAGATTCGATGAAAATAGACAGAAAAGAAAGCAGATTTGTGTGGACCTCAAATATTTAAACAAGGTAAAATGACACGAGTAAACACTTCGCAATAAAGCTATTCCAAATTCAATATCTACGAATTGTTCAAACTTCCAAGGCTCAACCAAGCAATATCTTCAAGACAATCCTACTGTGCTACCAAAAATTGCTGCGTAAACTACCACGTACAAGACTCCACTTTGACTAGACAATAGATGCCAACGATTGCATTCAAACAGAACCTTTAAAAGACTTGACAATTTCTGATTGAAATAACACGAAAAATCACTTTAAAGATAAAGAATCTATTCTGGTCCCATCAAAATACCAAAGATTTTCTGAACCGTCTCGGCTACTAAATTGTTCCACAGCATGACTACAAATCTCTTCCAACAACCCAATAGCAGTTCCCAAACGTTGCACAATAACGAACTTTACTACTAAAATGCACTTAAGGCTTTTATTCACTAGCGCTTCTATGGAAAAATTTTAACAGAAATTTCTATCGGGCAACAAGAATAATAAGAGCAATCTAAAAATATCAAAAATTACTCGTCAAGGATGATACTATCTAAACCACTAGCTAAGCAATTTAAAAAAAAACAAAAGAAAATATGCTTAACTCACAGGACCATGGCAAAGAGGCTAAAATCTTTATTCTAGCAAATCATCTTACAAACCATCTTCTTTACAAATCTCCCAAGTGTGATGATGATACTTACCAATCTTCTTCTCCAAGTCTTCCCCTTCCCAAAATCCTTATCTCCTCCGCCTCCTGAAGCCTTTTTATAGGGTTCCAAGGTAGGTAGGGAAGTTACATATTCAAAAATATCTCACCTAAATTCTCTACCAAGTAACTTTGCCAACCAATTAGGAGATTGTTTGCTAAAATATCCTAGCTAACTTTTCTCCCAAGTAAGGAGGTTACAACTTACTCATTTAATTAGGAAGGAGTTATTTAGGAAGTTATACATATTATTAGGAGAGATTTATGCTTTGGAAGTTATATCTATACTTTTAAATATTATATACATGTTTAAAATATCATAAACATGTGAATATTACTATTACAAATATTTGTAGGTATAATATAACTTATATAACATTTTACCAACAATATTTTTGAAATCCTGGGACACATTAGAAAAGGTAAGTTTATAACTGGAGCTTTATATTTAGTGTATATGGTATTGTAAATTTTATTTAATAAACTGCAATCAGCCAGAAATATCTTCGGTCACTTATCTTGCTCTACCTCTATGTCTTCATTGCCATATTCATCGGACTGGTATGCGATGCCGAATGCATCGGCGTTGGACATGACTGCCATTTTGGAAGGTAAGTTACAGGAGGATGACTTACCGCCTAAAATTCGAAAGGAATCTTTCGGCAGGAAAAGCCCTGTTTAAGCGATGAAGTAACTGCAAAAAAAATTTGGAAGTTGCAGGGATAAGTTAGGAAAGCGCCTGCATGTTATCCGCTCTCTGTTCACTACCCTTTTTCCCTCTGTGTTTTTTTTTATATTTTTGCAGATTCACACAAAAAATGCATGTTGTACACAATCTTCATGACCACGTGTTGGCGTCATCGTTGCAGTCCCCATCTCCCTTTGCATGCCCACCGTCCGCGCCTCCTGCCAGATCTAAGCAACCCCCATGACCGAGGCCATGGCTGCCATGCGTAGGACGAAGGCTTCCAATCTGCGTTTGGTTTCTCTCCCGCTGTTGTTCTCCCATTCAGCTCTGTTGCAGGTGCTGGTATCGATTCTGCTTCTCTTGGCTCACCGGCTCACGTGCAGACAGGCGCATGGAGCAATGACAATGGCATGTTCGTCTCCCGCAACAATACCCTTGACGGCAATAGCAACAAATGGTCTTCAGCGTGATTTTCTTCAGCAGCAACAAGGGTTACAGGGCACAATTGTAGCCATTCTTGATAGTCGTGCCAAAATTAGGAGCTGCAAAAGGTGCACAGCTGAAACATTCGTATTTCTGAAATATTTTGTAAAATGACATTCCAAAGTTTCCACCAAAATCCGTTCGAGCGCCAGCAGCAGATTTTTCTAATGTCTAGAATAGCCAAAAATTTCTTATATATTTTTTATATTTTACCCCAAAATTACACTCATTACAGTCCCATTATGTCATTCAAACTTTGATAGAACCTCACCACAAAGTCTTAATAACTGGGCAATTGAATTTTGATATGCCAACAACCTTTTGATAACTCTTATAAGTTATTGAAAATTTACCAAAATCAAACCCATGAGTCTTACTGTTCCATAAAATGGCCAAATGTGCCAACATTTCTGCTCTCCTTTAAAAGCATAAAGAAATTTATGCAGCCTCATTTTGAAACTGAAACATACTGAAACTTCTATTGAACTTTTTACAGATGAAATGATAAATCTTTTTGGAGGAAAATTCCCATCAAACATAAGATTTGATGGTATAAAAACCTCATTCCTAACAAAACAAACTGCACATAACAAATTGTACATTATTAAGTCCTCTGTTCATGAACTATGGGAAGAGAATGGGGAGGATTCCGCTGGTAGGAATCCTCATATCTCTAACCTTCTCATAAGCGATCTCTCTATTACTTTTTGGCTTGCTGGAATTTTCAACTTGATCCTCTTCAGATTTATCTTCAGCAATCCTTTCACCTTCTTTCTCAAACGAATTCTCATTTCCTTGGAGTGTACAAATTTTGTTTTCAGCACCTCCCCTTTCAACCATCTTACTTTTTACATTTGAAATAATGTTATCAATCATGAAAGGTTCACTATAAATGTATACTTGATTTGGTTTTCCTTTCCAAGGTAGCCCCACATGTGAGAATAATCTGTTGATATGTAACCTGAGAAATTCTTGCTCCAACTTCTACTCAATAAGAGACTATGTGAATCTGGTATGTCTACCACTTGAATAGTTACTCTACTTATGATACAGGGTTCAGAAGCAATTTCCAATAGAACATTTGGTAATTGACCCACAATCTTCACTCTACTTTTATCCACTTGAACAATCTTTCTATTTGATCTTTCGGGAATC
>MNCI01025089.1:637878-782416 GCA_015680685.1 Gnetum montanum
AGGTTATATCCATTGTCCTCATTGTTATTACATTCCTCATTTGAAGACATATCTTCTTCAGAACTTGATAGAGAAGAAGTATCACTAGATCCACTGCTAGAAGATTTACTTGCATAATGAACACTAGATAACTCATTATCAGATTCATTATCAAGAAAGTTTGATATAATAAGATCACTTTCATCCTCAACTTCTGCTTACTTAGTGTCTTGATGTTTATGCTTTCTATTTTTCCTTTCTTCCTTGATATTCTTTTCTTCCTTGAGATTAACTCTTGCCAAAGCTTTTTCAAGCTTTACTATTTTGTTAGACATATCTCTCATTAATTGTCCTTTTTCAAATCCTACTTTTTCATGTTCTTGCTCTTTCTTAACATGAGATGGACCTGGTAAAGCTTTAAATTGAGCTAAATCTTGCATAGGAATCATAACTCTTTCCTCTCTATTTTAAATCGTAATATTTTCTTCAGAATTCAAGTTCAACTATTTTTCTAACTATATAGCTTCACTAAAGTAGTCATTTAGTGTAGTTAAGTTTGGAGTTCTTCTTAACCAAATTTAAATGTTGGGGTTGATAGCCTTAAGATAAGTCTCTTTAAGCATTTCGTCTGATGGCTTATATTGTCTTTGAAAGAGTCCACAGATTCTTTGAAACTTGATGTTGAAATCTCTAATTAACTCTTTAATGCCTTGCTTAACTTGCATTAGCCCACAGTATAGTTGTTGTTGATCTAATTGATTACCAAACTGGGCTAAGAAAAGATTCTTCATATCATCCCAACTTGTAATACTATTACATGGTAAGTTCGAATACCAAATCTGAGCCATATCCTTTAGATTTGACACAAACAACCTACAAGCTTGATCTTGATGTTGAATATTTGCATAAGCTAAAGCTAACTCAAACATGTGAATATATTATTCAGCTAAATAAGCTTTTCCAAGAATGAAAGGATCAGGCAAATATTTGTAAACTACCTTAGGAATATCATTGTAGTCTTGAAATCCTAATGGTGTAACTCCTTGCCATGGATTTGCCATTCTATTCCTTTGAAATGTTGAACTTTTACACTTTCTAGATCTTCTCTTATGAATTGATAAACTAGATATAATGGATGATCTTCTTGATCTTCTAGTTTTCACTCCACTACTTGTTCCCAATTCAGAAACTTTCTTTTCTTCTTCTTCTAATGAAGAATCAGTCTTAGAATCTAGAATATCCTTTGAAACTTTGAAACTTTCCAAACTATGAAATTTCTTGGTCATGAACTGAAAATAGTATCTAATTCTTAATCCTTACAAATAAATGTTGATGTACTAAAATTATAAGGCTTATGAACCTAGAGGCTTAATTTTTAGCCCTCCTTCTAGCGCCAAAAGAACTGTTGGAAGCTAAATTTTTAGCCCTCCTTCTAGCGCCAAAAAAACTGTTGGCGACCGTTTGGGACGTGACCGCCAACGAGTGTCCTCGAACAGGATTTAGGTGCCTGCTGGTCTCTGGCAACACCAAGGCCTAGATACCTCCAAATAACTCAGTAGTTAACGTGAGTATGTGTATGTGCTGTTGCGGCATGCGGTTGTGAGAAATGTAACGATTGCGTGTGTGTAAACTACAAATGACTTACTTTTAAAGAGATTCAGCCAACTTTATCAAGTACTGTGAGTTATTGAAAGTTTCCTATTTTGTTCAACTACCTAGTCTATGCGGTCCTTATAATACCTTCTTGTAACAAGTAAAATTTTGCATAAACATTTGAGCACAACTCCACAAATCTACTCCTAATTTTCGCTAGAGAGAGAGAGATAGTTCCACAAGAAAACTAGAAATAGAGCAAGATTCGATGGAAATAGACAGAAAAGAAAGCAGATTTGTGTGTGCCTCAAATATTTAAACAAGGTAAAATGACACGAGTAAACACTTCGTAATAAAGCTATTCCAAATTCAATATCTACGAATTGTTCAAACTTCCGAGGCTCAACCAAGAAATATCTTCAAGACAATCCTACTGTGCTACCAAAAATCGCTGCGTAAACTACCACATACGAGACTCCACTTTTACTAGACAATAGATGCCAACGATTGCATTCAAACAGAACCTTTAAAAGACTTGACAATTTCTGATTGAAATAACACGAAAAATCACTTTAAAGATAAAGAAGCTATTTTGGTCCCATCAAAATACCAAAGATTTCTTGGCTACTAAATTGTTCCACAGCGTGACTACAAATAGAGCCTCTCTTCCAACAACCCAATAGCAGTTCCCAAACGTTGCACAATAACGAAATTTACTACTAAAATACTCTTAAGGCTTTTATTCACTAACACTTCTATGGAAAAATTTTAACAGAAATTTCTATCGGGCAACAAGAACAATAAGAGCAATCTAAAAATCCCAAAATTACTCGTCAATGATGATACTATCTAAACCACTAGCTAAGCAATTTAAAAAAAAACAAAAAAAAATATGCTTAACTCACAGGACCATGACAAAGAGGCTGAAATCTTTATTCTTGAAAATCATCTTGCAAACCATCTTCTTTACAAATCTCCCAAGTGTGATGATGATACTTCCCAATCTTCTTCTCCAAGTCTTCCCCTTCCCAAAATCCTTATCTCCTCCTTCTCCTGAAGCCTTTTTATAGGGTTCCAAGGTAGGTAGGGAAGTTACATATTCAAAAATATCTCACCTAACTTCTCTCCCAAGTAACTTTGCCAACCAATTAGGAGATTGTTTGCTAAAATATCCTAGCTAACTTTTCTCCCAAGTAAGGAGGTTACAACTTACTCATTTAATTAGGAAGGAGTTATTTAGGAAGTTATACATATTATTAGGAGAGATTTATGCTTTGGAAGTTATATCTATACTTTTAAATATTATACACATGTTAAAAATATCATAAACATGTGAATATTAATATTACAAATATTTGTAGGTGCTCATATAATATAACTTATATAACATTTTACCAACAATATTTTTGAAGTCCTGGGACACATTAGAAAAGGTAAGTTTATAACTGGAGCTTTATATTTAGTGTATATGGTATTGTAAATTTTATTTGATAAACTGCAATCGGCCAGAAATATCTTNAGCCCTGTTTAAGTGATGAAGTAACTGCAAAAAAAATTTGGAAGTTGCAAGGATAAGTTAGGAAAGCACTTGCATGTTATCCGCTCTCTGTTCACTACCCTTTTTTCCTTTGTGTTTTTTTTTTTATATTTTTGCAGATTCACACAAAAAATGTAGGTTCAAATTTGGGGGTTTCCTGTACATGACCGTCATGACTGTGTGTTGGTGTCGTCGTTGCAGTCCCCATCTCCCTTTGCTTGCCTACCGTCCGCGCCTCCTGCCAGATCTAAGCAACCCCCGTGACCGAGGCCATGGTCACCATGCGTAAGACGAAGGCTTCCAATCCACGTTTGGTTTCTCTCCCACCGCTGTTCTCCTATTCAGCTCTGTTGCAGGTGCTGGTATCGACCCTGCTTCTCTTGGCTCACTGGCTCACGCGCAGACAGGCACATGGAGAAATGGCAATGGCATGTTCGTCTCCCGCAACAATACCCTTGACGGCAACAGCAACGGATGGTCTTCAGCGTGATTTTCTTCAGCAGCAACAAGGGTTTCAGGGCACAATTCTAGCCATTCTTGATAGTTGTGCCAAAATCAGGAGCTACAAAAGGCGCGCAGCTAAAACATTCGTATTTCTGAAATATTTTGCAAAATAACATTCCAAAGTTTCCAGCAAAATCCGTTCGAGCGCCAGCAATGGATTTTTCTAATGTCTAGAATAGCCAAAAATTTCTTATATATTTTTTATATTTTGCCCCAAAATTACACTCATTACAGTCCCATTATGTCATTCAAACTTTGATAGAACCTCACCACAAAGTCTTCATAACTAGGCAATTGAATTTTGATATGCGAACAACCTTTTGATAACTCTTATAAGTTATTGAAAATTTACCAAAATCAAACCCATGAGTCTTACTGTTCCATAAAATGGCCAAATGTGCCAACAGTATCGAAGTAAGTCAATGAGTAATTATTTACTTAAAACTTAGAAACAACTATGACAAGAATGAAATTCTATATTCCATTTCCTAAGAGTGAAGTGTTGAAATCCTTGAACTTTCACATTTGTAAACTTTGAATGATATTTTTATTATGAGAAAATGGTTTGAAAGGATTCCTCTCAAAAAACACCATAGTAAATGATAACAATAAAATGGTGTAGATGTTTAGTACACTGAGTGTATTTAGAAAATTTTTGTAATTGATGGAGAAACACGATTTTGTATACAAAATATGGAAAAAGCTACAACAAACATTTGATCCTCCCTATAACTCAATTAAACAATTAAATAAAAAACTGGACGCACATTTAGCTAATCAGACATACATAGCTCAGATTCAGTTAAGGAGTCAAAAGTGTACTACATCTTAAAAATAGATGAAAATTACTCACTCAAGCATAAGAAAAGCTTAGAAATGCAACAACCTTATACAAAGAAATCATTAAGAATATAGAGAATATAGTCAATAAAAACACTAACACTATAGTTAGTACCCATCAAAAACACAAATAAATCATCTTCACTTTGTATGATAAAACAACTCAAATACATTCACATTGTACATCACTTTGTCTTTTTGTTAGCAAAAAATATGAAAAGAAGGTTCTTCTATCAGTACATAGATTAAACATAGGTGATAAACACATATAAGATAAAATCAAACACATTATGAGCTAAGAGTAAGAAAACTTAGAGATACACATATGAGCTTAAGTAAAAATCATGTTGAACCTCTTTGTCAATGAACTGTTAAGTTTAGAACTCAGTTGTAATAATGAAAAAATGACTTGTCACATCAAGAATAGAAGAAAAAAACATAAAATACATAGAATATAACAGAGAATAAAGAAGCAACATAGACAACATCATAGATATTGATACTCAAAAGTGCTTTTGTATGAATCAACAAGATTTTAGAGAGTTTGGGAAACATCTTGGAAGTGTAGAGTGGAGAAGGATCAAGCATTGATGAACATCCAAGTTAAAATAAAGTGGAAAAGATGTAAATAAGAGTGGAAGGTGTAGGATAATTTTAGTAAGGAGATGAAAAGGATTATGGTGTGAAAATGATAGAAATTCTTAAAGCAAGAGAGATACAGATATTTGACATCTTGAATGTGTAAAGAAAGAAGAGGCTTTATAGAGCAAGATATTAAGACCCTGTACTTCACCCATGAACTCTTAGACTTGCTACATTCTTCATATTGAGAGGCAGAATCAAGGTCATTCTGTGGTCATGATCCTTAAGGGAATACATGAACCCACAGTCTATGGCACTAAGGATTCAACAAACTTAGTAGGGGCTCTTAGTTCATCTAGTGCATCTTAAAAGCATCATGGTTTCCTGCAATATAAACTTACCTACTTCCCCTATAATAAGGCTCATTAGCTCATAATAAATCCTTAAAATAGTGCTAAGAGATTTAGAGGCTTATGTGTGTCTGAGTAAAGTAGTTATATCCAACAATATTCTTAGATGTAGAAATATTTCTTTATTAAAAAACTCTATAAAAATATTTAATATTTATTCTTTGGATGAAAATATATGATAATTTTACCATCTACAACTCTACTTGATCTAGGAAAAAATGATAGTTAATCTTAATATGCTTGTTTTTACAATGAAACAAACAATTTTTAGAAATAGAAATAACAACATTATTATCACAATAAATAATTATTAGGCTAGAGGATGCTATACCAAAAAGTTTTAATTCTCTCCTCATCTAGAGAATTTGGGTGTAATAGTGTGAGGCTACATCATATTCTACTTTACCCAAAGATAAGACTATAGAGCTTTACTTCTTGCTCATCTATGATACCAATTTATTACTGACAAAGTAACAATTTCCACTAGTGGATTTTTTATCATCTTTATTTTCTACATAATCTACATTTGTGAAAATATTTTAATTCAAAGGTCTTGGTTTTGGATATCATAGCCTATGACTAACTATGTCTTTTATATAACATATAATTATTTTGACTATAGCCAAATATAATTCTTTCACTCTTTATTGAAGTTTGGAAGTTAAGCCTAGTATGAAGGCTATATCAGGCCTACTAGCTATAGCATAATGCAAGCTTCTCATGATAAATCTATATAGTATAGCATCAATGTTCTTTCCATCTTCTTCCTTGTAGAGCTATACACTTGTGTTAAGAGGAGTTGAAAAATTTTTAGCTTCTATCATGCCAAAATTGTTGAGCATCTATTAAATATACCTTGTTTGAGAAATAAAGGCTCCATCCTTAATTAGTTAAATATAAGGACACAAAAAATGAGATAGCTCTCTTATCATAAACATTTCAAATATTGATTTCATAGCATCAATAAATTCTTTGCCTAAAGCTAATCTTGTTTCTCTAAGAATTATGTCATTAATATAAATATGAGAAACTGAAAATCCTACATTATCATTTTTAATATAAATAGTACTATCCATTTTTATCTAAATATAAATTGAGCTTAGCATACCACATCCTAGGGGCTTGTTTTAGGACATATAAAGCTTTATTTAGTTAGTACATATGATTTGGATTTTTAGTATCAATATACCCTTTTGACTATTTAATATACACTATTTATTTTATTTCTCCATTTAGAAAAATTAAATTTACATCCATTTGATAGAGATTAAATTCTTGATAAACTACAAAAGTTAAAAATATTCTATTAGATTTTAGTCTTACAACTAGAGTAAAAGTATCTTGATAATTCATCTCTTCAATCTAAGAAAAATGTTTTTTAACTAATCTTACCTTATTTTAAATCAGTTCAACATGATCATTCAACTTATTTGCAAAGATCCACTAAGTTCTAATGACATTATCTTCTTTTGAGCATGGGACTAGCTCCCAAGTATTGCTCTTTATAATCTACTTCATCTTTTCATCCATGATCATTTTCTAGTCTTTATTTCCTCTAGCTTATTTGATTGTTAGTGGAATGGAGAAAATAATACAACATACTAATAATTCATTGTCCTTTATTTTTTCCCTATATTTTCTTATCCTTTTTCTGAGAGGTGTCTTAAGGATATCTATCATGGATATGAACCTTTGAATTCTCCTCCTCAAACAATCATCAGACATAGCCTCTATTTTTGCTTCATCAGCAGAGACTAGTCACTCTTCTTCAATATCATTAGCTTGTTTACATTTTGGAATGCTATCATAATTTTCTTCTGCATCTACATTTTTACCTTTCACAGCCATAATTTTAGCTTCTTCTAATAATTCATCAGTATTAACATAAGGTGATTCAATAATCTTTAATGTTTTTAATTTTAAGTAATGATGAGATTTTGAATGACTAGAATATCCAATAAAAAAACCATCCTCACAATGGTTATCAAGCTTACAAAAGTTATCTTAATTCTTAATATAGTACTTCCTATAAAAAATTTGAAATATTGTACATTAGTCATTTTATAATATCACATTTACTAAATAGTCATATCATTATTTACTCTTACTAAACATTTATTGGTAATATACATAGCTATTTTGGCTACTTTATTCCATAGATATTTTGGTACATTGTTCTCATTCATCATTGATCAACTCATCTTGAATATAGTTCTATTTTTCCACTCTATAACACCATTCTACATAGGTGTTCTAGTTGATGAGAACTGCCTCTTGATATCTAAATCTTTTCATAGATCATAAAATTTATTTGAGATGAACTCACCTCCATTGTCAATCCTAATAGCTTTGATTTTAAGCCTTGTTTTAGTTTCAATCATAGTTTTAAATTCCTTAAAATAGTTAAATACATCAGAATTTTTCTGAATATATGATATTCTAGTATAATCATCAATAATAAGAAAGAAATATTTTCTGCCATTAAAAGAAACTACATTAAAACATCCAAAGACATTCTTATGTAGTAATTCAAGCTTATATTTACCATGAAAATTCATTGGCTTAAAAGTAGCTTTAGTTGACTTACCATGTTGGATCTAGAACACACCTCTTCTAACTCACTTACATGAGCAATTCCTCTTATGATTTCAGCCTTGATGAAAGCTTGGATGCTTTCTAAACTTAAGTGCCCTAGTCATTTGTGTCATAACTTACTGCTACTTATCTTAGAAATGAGATTTAGACATTGAGACTACTCCTATAGAATATATATTATTTTCTACTCATGTAACATAAGCTTTAAAATACATTTTTTAATTTTCTAATAGGAACTTCTCATTCATAAACAAGATTTTATAACCTTCCCTTGAAAACTATCCTAGGCTCAACAAATTATAATTCAAGCCATTAACAAAAATAAACATTATGAAATTTAGGGAAATTATTGTGATTTTTAATGAAGCTAATACCTCTTATCATAGCCTTAGCTTTGTCACCAAAGCTTACCTTGCCTTCATTAAAGGATTTGAGCATGAAAAATTTTCCAATTAATCCTTTATACATACTACTTTATCCAAACCACAAACCAATGGGTTGATACCTTAGGCAACATGCACTAAATTATTGGTTCCTCTGCTAACTACCTTGAAGACATCATCATCATCATCTAGGAGATATGTATTCATGTTGAATTTTCATAGAGGATAATTTAAGCCATCAAATCATAGAGTTAAATTAGATGAGAAGCCTTGATTTTGTGCCATGTGTAGGATATAAAAAGAATGCAACATAGACTATTAAGTTAGAAGTGTTGACCAAGATCCAACTTTCCAACTCTAATTATTGGTTCCTAGAAATAACTAAAGGCATCAAGGGTTGGGTGAATTAAGGCCTTATAAAAAATTTAATCTAATTAGAGAATAGCAAAAAGCCCCAAATTAAAACCTTAATATAAAAAATAGAGTATCTATGATAAACAAACAATAAATATACTTAGAGCTTTTAAGGTGGTTGAGTTGGTACATTGGTTAGTTGACTCCACTGAAAAACTCTTCCCAGATACTATGGATAGAGTAATTTTATTAATCTAAAATAAAATAAATCTATAGGTATTCTTTTATAATCCTAAATTGGGCACAAGTACCAATCTCCAACTCATAAGGATTATCTTTTAGCATAAAGAAACAGAAAAACTTTCTGCCTTGTCTCAACACAAAGAATCAAACGTTTTAGAATACTTTTTTTAGATAGAAAAGAATGACATTGTAGTAATATAAGATTTTTATTTTATGGCGCATAGAGTTTTTGGTTTTTGCTTTATGAGAAAAGGCTAAGCTCAATAAAATCATTTTTTAGATTCTAAATGAAGCTCTGTGATCATGAAGTGCAAGCTTTCATGGTAGAAAAATTTTTAATAACTCTTTAAATCTAAACAACGTGCTACTTTTGTAGAACCACAAATGCTTTTTTTAAGGCATTATCTCTCTTTAAGCTAACATGATACATTAAAGCCTTTTAGTATCAGACTCTCTTATAAACTAGCTAGGTTTGTCTACCTCAAGCTTTTGTTCTATGTGGAAAACATGCTTCTTATTTTAGCATAACTCTCATAGAACCAAAAAAGGATTCTAAAATGCTTCCTCTTATTAAGATAACATAGCATATATGATTTGGCATAAGCTTAGTAGAACCAAAACCAGGTCTAAATGAGTTTGACTTCTTATAGCTCTTTTGCTTTTTCTAAAAGTATATTAGACCATGTTTTTCACACTAATGTGGCATATGGAAATTGTCTAATGCAAAACTCCTTCCAAAAGCTTTTCTTCTTTTTTCATGTAAGCCTTGTAGAACCAAATTTGGTTCTACAAGATTGTGTGGCTAGGAGCTAAGTTTGATTAAAAAGCTAAGAGATAAATGTTATTTTTACTTATCTTGGCCCTACCAAAGAAGATGACAATATAATTGATGTGGTAGAACAAAATAAGAGAGCTCTTGTAGAACTAAAAATGGTTCTAAAGGCTAATTCTAAGAGCTAATTTGGCAAAACTAGTTAAACAAGCCCTTTGTAGAACCAAAGCTATGGTTCTACAAACTAATTTTAAATCATAATGCTCAGCTAGATTAGAAAAAATTTTAGTGTACATGATGTTAAGATTGATCCCATACATTTTTGCATTTATTTATCTGGATTAAATTCCTTGAGCTAAGTTCTGAGAATCATTTTGAGGAAGCTTTTATGAGCTTGTTTGTTTTGTTATGTTGGTAGCCACAGGATTTATATTTAATTTAATCACTTTTAGCTTTATTTTAGGAGATTTATTAGGATATTTTGGGATAGTGATCTATTATCATATGCTTTATTAATTATTTTTGGTATTTATGGATGTCACAAGAGAATAGAGGAATTTATGTATGCGATGAGAGAGATTAATGGAAGTTTGTTTTAGTTCAACTCTTATTTTTGGTAACTAGTTGATTTTTCCCTTTCCATGATTTTTAGTAATCTTCCATTAAAATTTTCACACCTCTTTCATTCCACACACCTTGATGATTTCAAGAACATGACATAGAGTTATTGTTAGAAACTAAAGCTAGTAGAGGTCTTGGTGAATCCTTGATAAGTTATGCTTTTTCTTTTGGATCTTTGTTATGTTTCTTTCTTCTCATGTGGACTTTTTCATATAGATTTGAAGTTGAGTAATCTTGGCTTCTTTTTCATATAAATTAATAAGATTATGAATATATGTAATGGATTTTGTGATATTAAATCCTCTATTATTATGCTACTTATGGGTTAATCAGTATTGTTTTGGGCATCTTAGAAAGTTAGTCCAAAAGACTCTTATTTGTGTAATTCATGGTTGTTAGTATTGATTTTTTTGTCAATTTTAAGTGTGGGTTTTATGAAAATCATTACTAACAATTTCTTAGATTGAGTTTTACTATTCGTTGGATCAATTTCTTTTGTAATCGAACAATTAGAGTTATTGTAAGTCTTTTTTTATATTATCTCTAGTTTAGGAAAGATAATGTTGATTAGTCTTATTTAATTGACAATTTAAAATCTTAATATGTTTGTTCCCTATTAATATCTTACCTTGATATGTTTCTTCCCTAATTATTGTGAGCTCTTGTTAATGTGGTATTATTTTCCTATGTTTTCATAATAGTAATAATTAAATTCTTTTCCTATTATCCATGTTGTTCTGTCAATCATATGGGTATAGAATCCTTCATTATGAGATTCCTATCCTATCTTTATGGTAATTTGGTTGTCAAATTGATATTATTATTAGATTTTCTTTGTTCCCCATTTGTTCTTGTTTTTGAGTTGTTGGATTCCTTACCTATGGTTTCCTTGACTTTTTCCATTGATTTGAATTTTTTTTGAATGATTCTTACTCTTTCCTAGCTTGGTATAGACATTTTTCATCTTTGAGAAACTTCTTCCCTATAAGCCATCCTATACAGGATGTCTCCTTTTTAGTATAGACATCTCCACTAGCCTATAGATGTCTTCTTTTCAATGTTGATGTCTCCCCCCACCAATAGATATCTCGTTATAGTCTTCATGATATCTTATTTAAGTCTTTGTGAAATCTTGTCAAAGTATTCATAATATATCATCAAAGTCTTCATGATAGCTCTTCAAAGTCTCTGTGATATATTTTTAGAGTACTCATAACAATTCTTCAAAGTCTTTATGTAATCTTTTTAGAGTCTTCATGACATCTCATTAGACTCTTCATGACATATCTTAGTAGATGTCTCCCTTGCAAGCCCAACACTTCAACAAACTTGTTTCGATAAGTTTGATATTTCATATGAGTTTGGTGATTGGTTTCTTTGGCTCCCAATCTTCTTAAATTCTTGTCAAAATCTATAATCTCTATTTAAACTCCGGTATTTTATTTTTGGCTCTTATGTATTAGACACTCTTCTTACATAAGTGTGTATTTCTTACCTTAAACATTAGTTGGTTTATGGCTTCCACTATTAGATATCTTACTCCTCATACCAATGGAGCTCTAGCCAATTTATGTGGACTTGGTGATGATGATCTTTGCATATTTATTTGACGTTTTGGTTAAATTCCATAGATTGTTGGATTTCCTTGGTGAGTTGGATTCTTTGGTTTGGTTGTTTCCCTCCATCATCAATTTGGATTATCATGTTTGTATGTTTATTAGGTGATTAAATGTTGAAGTTCTCACTGAATTTGGTTGACCAATGGAGATGGGCTTTCTAGAGATGTTTGTGAATTGGCCCTCATTGCTATGCATTAGTGTGGCTTTTATTATAGACCCCATCCTACATGAGAACGTGAATCCATGGCTCATTAGTTTCTTTGCTTGATGCCTCTAGAAAAATAGAGGTAGGTCTTGGAAATGGTTCTAATAGCAATATATGTTTTGGTATGATTTTGCAAGTCTTGGTAGACATTTACTATTATGAGACTAATAAATCCATGAACATAGTAAATTTTATATTTGTTTTAAAATTTTGTAATTTGAATAGGATGGATATACATTTCAACAATTGATACACATATGACACTAAGTGTGTTGTGTACTAGCCTCCTTATTTGGAATTATTGTTAGAGTTGGTAAATCATGGTATTAGTAATGTTTTCTAGTTGGATGCTTGGATGTACATTTGTTTACTTCTTTAGATGTTATTAAGCTAACATGTTTTTCAAGATAGAAATTCTTCACCTAACTCTCATGATATCTGCTGATTCTTTAGTTGGAGATGGTGTCAAGTTTCCTCACTTAGTTTATATTAATATTTCCTTTCATTTACAAGTTGATTGGATTGGGTAGAGATTGAAGATCTTAGATGGTTCACTAATATATTTCTATTGTATTTATGAGGTTTCATTCTTAGATTTGAGCTTTGGCTATTTATGTATAAGACATTTTAGCATTATGTTAGACATTAGTTCCCTTTTTAAAGTTGTTGGATTTATGGATTTTGTATGGGATAGAACTCTGATATTATGTAGATAATATATTTATAAAGATTTAAATTTGTAATTCATTTAATTCTCTTCTTCAATACATAATTTTGGTAGATGTTTTACTTTATTGCACATCTAGTTAGACTAAGTTTCTAGAATATATGTTTAACATAATTTTATATTTGCATATTCTTTTTCTTCCATTGTTTAGTTTCATCTTGTGTCATGGCTTCTTGCTAGGTTCCTTGTGCTTTCTTTCACTATGTAATTTGTTCTATATCTTATTCCTTGCCATGGTCAATTGTTCATTAGGGGTTTTACCTAATGTAATGCTTTCCAACCTATGGTTTAAGAAGGAGGATGTTATAGATGCTTCCTTGTGAAAGACCAGACAAAACCTCAAACCCATTCGAATGGAAGCTTCACCAACAAGCCAAACCTACAACCAAGCTCAAAAACACTTAATAAATTATATCATCATTTTTCTGCTTAATTAGGATGATATTGTAAAGTAGTTTTTAAGAGCTACAATAATTCAGTTTGATTCCACAATAATTTTAATATGTATGTGGAATAATGCATAAGCCAAGTTGAAATCCTTAGCTCAAGTAGGTAGGCATGAAAAGGACCAAAAAAATGATTTACTTGTGAGAGTGCCCTAATTTCTTCCAATGAGAAGTCAAAGGATGATCAATCTCAATTGGTTTTCACTTCAACCTCAACCTCAATATCATAAACTCAAAGACTTTGACCATGCTTTGTGGTAGTCACAAGTATATATGGGTTTGGAAAATAAGTCATAATGTGTTAAAGGCTTTTCTCCAATAATTCCTCCATTGTTTCGTAAGTGTTTTAGGCTATCCTCTGGACATTTTTTAATAGTTTTGGAAACCTACCATCACTAAATTGATGTATAGTAATATATTTTTATTGGTTTTAAATATAATATATTTTTTAGTAGTTTTTATTGCAAATATAAAGTAAAAATTCAGTCTTATTATAGATATAAACTAAAAATTCTATAGTTTACTTTTCACTCCAACTTGACATTAGAATGAGAAAAATGAGGAAATTTGGAAGAGAAGATCAATAGATATAATTTTTATTTTAATAATTTTATAGATTTACATTGGATTTTTAGAGTGATTTATTTTGATTTTTCTAATCCAATCCCTAAAGCTTATTGAGGATTTTTCTATTCATTTGATTTTTCAATCTATGCTTTTTAAATTTACTATATATGTTTTCATTTTGATGTTTTCTTCCTCAAATTATATGTTTTTCTCCCAAAAAATACAAGACCAATGATTTTTTTCATTCCCTCTTTGATCATACCATATTACATATATGTGTAGGCTTTAAAATTCTGAGAGATTTATTTAATTTGAAAATTCTATTATATTTTACTTTAGTTGATTACCTAGAAAGTCTTATGTCATGGTAGGAATAGCCCCACATAGACTTCTCATTTATTTAACAATGAGGTATTAGCTTAATGGTAATTGTGTTGACTTGGTAACCTTGAGTGACATGTTCGATTTTAATGAGTAATATTGACTTCTAAAAAAACAAATAAAAAATATTTTCTTTTTTCAATCTATGCATTATTTCAAATTAAGATGGTGAAGGATGAAAGGCTCTGATTGGGATAATCATGACTAAGTGCTAATATAGTATTTAATAGTATATTAATAGATCCATAGTGAAATTCATGCTTTAAGTTTATTAACTAATTTCCTTTATTTAGTATTTAATTTCTTGTTAGATATTCTGAATACATGTGATGGTTTAATTTTAATACCTATAAATGAGTAGAATGCAAGCCATGACTAGACAAACACCTCTTAACTAAGAAGTTACAAATCATAAACTTTTTATTTCATTGAGTACTTATTCCATCCCATTACACTACTATATGTATTATACCATTCTAAAATTAAAAAAAGAAAAAAATAAACACATTATATCATTCTCAAATAAAGAAAACTCAAATGTAGGTTCTTAATTTTGGTTTCTTCATGTAATTTCAGTAGATTTTGATTTCTTCATTAGGATGTAATACACTAGGAGTCATAGATGGGCTAATATAGTATAAGTAAACTAGTGGAAGGCAAATGATGTGATCATGAATGAGTTTAAGTAGACATTCATTGATGGATTTTCCATTATGACATATCAAGAGAAGAAAAATAACGAGTTCTACATGTTTAAACAATGGAACATGTTGATGCATGATTATGACAACCAATTCAATAAGTTATATGAGTATGTTTCACATTTCTTGTAGGATGATAGGGCAAGGACAAGATAGTTTGTGAATGAATTACACTAATTTATGAAGTACCACTTATCGACTTTTATGTTGAATACTAATGAAAATGCTCGTATGCATGCTTTAAAGATGGAACATAATTAATTAGAAGATTCATCCAAGAAGGATAAGAAAAGAGGATCTCTAATTTTGGATGGAAGAAGATTAATTAAAAAGTCAACTTTCTATGAAAAACTTTAATAATGATCATGGAAATATTAAGAGGTGTTTACATTGTAATGAGGTGGGTCATATAAATAAGTATTGTCCATAATTGTGGAAGGAGAAAAAAATATTTTCAAATATTGGAGCCTACTCATATAAGGATTTTGCAAGGGTCAATTACATGAAAGTTGAGGAGGTTGTACAACTTAATAGATATTAGGCAAAAGTTAAGGGTGGAGGGAGAGAAGTAGGTGGAAGGAACATGTTTCTAACCTCATTTTCTAAGAAGAAGATTCTTTTTAGTGGGGGAGGATGTAATACCCCTAAGATGTTTACCATTTTAATTTATCGTTTACAATGAGCTTAGTTCAGGCTCTTAAACCTTTAATTTATCTAAAATATATAGTATCCTTATCATTCTATGCTAATATTGCATTTTATTTTAATTGGCACAAGAGTTTTTTATTGATATGATTTAGCATGAGACTTTACAAATGTGATGTGTATTTAATAAGTCTTAAGATCTAGTTAGAGGTTTATATTAGCGGTTGCATCAAGGTCATTGTTTAATTTCACTAGTAGACAACTTTTATTAAGGATGTGGTACAATTATGCTGAAGTTACATTGAATATTAAAACATTAGTAGGATAACGGACACAAGTTATGCACAAGTTACAACAATGGATGTTATGCACAATTGGCAATTAATGTAAGCCACAATGGATTCACTATCCACTTGTTCTTAATAAAACAACATTTAATTGAGCTGTGGTGTGACAATGTTCAACTCACTATGAAAATTCGCATAACAATGGATTTATAAATGAATTATGATTATTTTTATGGATGGTATGAGACACATTTTAACACATTGTAATGTAACAAGTAGTAGATGACCTTAGGCAAGATGCAAAGTTCTTGATAGTTACTTCAGATGATCTATATCTTAGATTCAATTGGCAGTTATACTATGAAGGGTCTATAGTAGAAATGAAAGATAGTTAGGATCTATTAGATATCTTGTTCTAAGATAAAATAAAGAGACAACATGATGATTACATGTAAATTACTACCATTTTATCTAATATTGTTGTTCTTTCTACATGGATTATAGATTATTAAAGGTTCAAAGGGTACTTGATAGCACATTTACAGTTAAAAATGTAAAAGCTCCTATTATTTTATATGACCACAATGTTCTTACTACATGGGATTTAGGTTGATGTACATTCAAAGAGTACTTGATAATATATTCACTATGAGTTATAGAATGGAGATCAATAGATGATGATGATTCAAATTGTTAGACATTGAGAATGTTATAGGTAGGCTACTCCACTATTGTTACCTTGTTAATCAAGCTAGAATAGTATCCTTTATAAATATTATTAGTTAAGATGAGATTTCATTATCTTGGATACTCAACTTGTGGCCAACTTATTAGTTGGCTTAATCTCTCAGGTACTTGGTAAGATTTAGATAATGTAATGATCAGATGATGTGTACTAATATTTATGTTCTAGTAATAGTAGCCCACATTAGTTATGCTATCTAAGGAATAATAAGAAGAATACAACTATTTAGAAAATGTTGACTCTTCCTATATGGATAATGCATGAATGTGGTGTGGAAGAGAACACTAGAGGGAGGGGACTGAAATAGTTGTGAAGTCATATCCAAAAGAATATTGCACATTATTTTAAATTAGTGTTTCATGTCAAAATTTTTCTTTCTAACTTCACAATAAAACCTAAATGAATTGAGTGTTAAGAACTTAACTCATAGTTACAAATGGTCTTTAACTTGATATAACTTCCACTAAGTTTACAACAAATGAAATGATGGAGCACAAATCTCCAATTGAATGTAGACTTAGCTTATCACATGTAAACTGAGAATAAGAAGGGACTGATAAAAATACTTATGGTTTGAATGCTAGAAAAATTGTTAAGTATTTCTTAGTTAGAAGATGAAGATGACTAAGTATAAAATGCTAAAAATAAACTAGGTATAGAATAGACTATAAATGATTGAATAAAGTCTAGGTATAAAATGTGAGTAAAAGATCATAACATATCGAATACAAGATTTTAAGATATTTGGGAAAGGATTTAGGTTCCCCTTATAAATAAGATATTTCTTTATTATTAAGAAAGAGACTATCAATTTGAGTGATGGTAAGGTACTTGTTTCTCAAGTTAAAGGCATAGGTTCAAGTTTGGGGACACCCACAAGAAGAGATTAGTCTTTCTCTCATTTACCAACCCTCCTAAGACCCTACTTAGTGGTATGAACATTGTGGCTTATGATAATGATTCTTTTAAAGAAAAAACTTTCATTTGGAATGATAGCAAGATGTTAGTTTCTGAAGTTGAAGAGCTGAGTTTGAGCCTAAGGACAACCACTCTAAGAGGTTAGGCTCCTCAAAAAGTATCAAAATGAGGTTGAGGAGCCTACAAGGTTAATGTATGCTATTGAATGTTGAGTTGAAGTATGTGGGATGACATGATATAACTCTTTAAGATGCAAATGTTGATGCTAACAATAGCATCAACATTAGTGTTAGCCAATACTTGGAATTTTGAACATTTTTTCAATTGACTTCTCATGCCTCTAGGATTCAAAAATTGATATCAAAATGTACCATAATGATGGTTTTAAGACCCTGAGAAGCCTATAGGTTGAGTGAGAGTTTTCAAATGTTGAAGTTAATGACTTGAAGTGATGATATCATGGTGATGATGTTGACGTTAATGTTAGCATCACCTATATAAGAAAAAATTCTCATCCTAAGTACTCAAATTATCCTTATACTTTTTGAACCTTCCATTCAAAGTACTAAAACTAATGTCAACCTATGACTGAAGGACTTGGAAATATAATAGATGAGTTAAGTTGTAGGTTATATAGGCCTTGGAGGTATCAAAGACTATGATGAGATTACTGACACTAACGTTGATGCTAGCATTAGCATCAACATCAACACTAAAGTTAGAAAAATATTAGTCATGAGGTTGTAGGGTCAAATTTTTGAAATTTTCAAATTTGAATCCTATGATGTTGTGGGCATCTTAGATGAGTTGTTTTGTGTCTCAAAATTTCCAATTTGATGTCAAAATATAGTTTTATAGAAAGTGATGTGGACATGATGGTCTAGGAGAAGCATTGACATGGAACTCACATCATCTCCAAAACTTAGAAAACTTTTGGTTCTTAAACTTTTCTTGAATCATAAATAATGAGTTCATAATCTAGGTTATGAATCCAAATAAGGCCTAGAGGCCTTTAAGAGTTGGAAAATTATCTAGTAATATTGTCTTTTGAGAGTTTAAGAATGGAGAGATGTGGATAAATGGTTTGTAAGTTATGGGCTCTAGAAGGTTATGGGATATAAAAATTTGAAAAACTCCTTTGGTGTTTGTTAGAAATGGTAAAAGTTTCTAAGTGGAGTCACACATATTTATACTATTTTTCCCTTACATCGATGGGGCCTAGTATATGGGTTTGCTCCATCGACGGGGCCTAGTATATGGGGCCCATAGGTAAAAATTTTTAAATAGCAATATCTCAAAAAATATGATGACTTTTTCAATGAAATTGGAGTCCATTGAATTCCAGAAAAGCCAAGAATATGATAAAATCATTGAAGAGGATCATTGAAAGCTCAAAAATTTAAATATTTTTATGGAGAATGTATTTAAGGAACAAAATATGTAAAGGAGCAGATGGTGTGATGTGAAAGATGGGTGTATGAAAGATTTAAATTGTAAGAATGCCTAAGGATAAGGTGCTTAATGAACTTGACCAAGGGATATGCAAGTGGGCCCTCCCCATAGTCTCACATTCCTTATTTTCCCTTTCATAACCTCAACCAAAGAAGTTTGTGGGCCCCATAGGTGATTAATGGTTAATGGAAGTTAAGGATCAAAACCTAAAAGATTCTACCTCAGAATTCAAATATGTCAAACCAAGAATAGAATCAAGAACATGGACACTAGCAGTAAGGTGAGTTGTGGTCAGCATAGATGAATGATGTAGAACGTGGAATGGAATTCCAAATGAAGGTAATAAGAAGTCCCTTGCGGAGTTCATGTTTAAAATGACCAAAGAAGATCCATGCTTAGTCCAAACCAAAACCAACCTCTTTTAGTGACTTTACATCATCACTCCAAGACTAATCCACCCGCTAAAGACACAAGAGTGCTCCCACAAAACAACTCACATTCCATAAAGAGAAGCAAAGAGACATAGGAAGTGAGATAGGGCCTTAGTTAGAGGGGATTGTTAGGCATGGGTAACATGTCTATCTAGTCCCATAACCAGTGCTGGTAGCTTGTTTATTTTGTCTAAGGGATGTGCTTTGAATTCCCAGCATGTATTCTTTTTATTTATTTATTTTGTTTGTTTTTTTTCCTTTTATTTTTGAATGGGAACCACACCATGCAAAGAATTTATTTTATTTCCTATTAGTGATTGGAATGGAATAGTAAGAAGTCCATGAGAACACTGAAGCAGTCAAGAAAGTAGAAGAGTATGAAGAGTATTAAGTCCTCTTGATGTCACACCTTGTTCAAAGCTTTGAATCCTTCTCAATTCTAGAAACTATGAAGGTCACAAATTTATTAAAAGTTACTTTAATAAAAGGAACCTCACACTTCCAAAATAGGAAAACCATAGAGTTTGTGGATGGGTGGATGTCATGGACTTACTGCCTATTCCAGGAAAAAGAAACCATGACTAAGTCATCGATACAAAAATTCAAAATAGAAACCAAACATTAGCAAACCAAATATTAAGCATAAACCATCATTAGTAGCAACCACAACATCACTGTGTCTTGTTGTCTCAAAGCACATTTATTAGCAAAAAATTTTGAAAATCACACTCAAACTAATCAAGGTAATATATATATATATGAAAGTGTAAAATATTCAAGAAAGATTCAAATGTACTGATGATGGTTTAAAACAAAAATTGGTATAAAACTAGGAAAAACTTGCCAAATCAAAAAGTTGTAAAATAAATAATTTAAAAAAATAAAAAATGTGGAAAACAAAAACTAGAAAAAAATTGAGGAGCCATATGGATGGTTAGCATGGATGGACATCTCCCCCACAATTGAGTTGGAAGGAAGAGACCCAAAAAATTGAGCATGGTTGTCCATCCGTTGAGGTATTTGTTGCACTGGCTTGCTTAGGCTCATGGAAAAGCTTACTTGTTGGATGGTAACCAAATGATTTTTATTTGGGCTCTTAGGTTTGTATATGGTCATGGCCCCAAAGGGAAAGGTTTTAACATTTATATAAGGTCCGTCCCACAATGTTTGAAACTTCATTTTTTGTAGTACATGTGTGGGATTCCAATAGAAAACCTTATCTTTTGATTGGAATTTTACTTTTCATATTTTTAGGTCATGTCATTGCTTGTTGAATGACTTGTGCACTTCATTTAAAGATAGGACCACTAATTGATTTTCATGTAGCATGTTGAGGTTGACCAATCTTTCTCCTTATGCTAGGCTTAAGTCAAGATTCAATTCATAGGTTGTTGAGAGTGTACAGAGCTCAGATTGGATTGGGAGCATTGGAAGTTTTCCATACAATAACTCATAGGGAGAGTAGCCAATAGGAAGTTTCCATGTTGAGTTGTAGGCCCATAAGACATTTTTGAGTTTTGTGCTCTAATCTCTCCTATATTTGCTTATGGTCCTTGTTAGGATCTTTGTAATATCTTTGTTGGTTACCTCTGTTTAACTATTGACTTGGAGGTGATAGGGTGTTGTTAATTTATGTTCAAACCCCTAGAATTGAATCAAATTTTTCAAAGTGGCACCTATGAAGTGATTTCATTATCATAAATTAGTGCATGTGGCACCCTAGACCTATTGATAACATTTTGCTATACAAATCTACTAGTAGTGGATGATGTACAATTAGTGATGGTTGTTGCTCATGCCCATTTGTTGTAGTAGTTGATTACTACAATGATATATGCCTTTCTATTGGACATGCAAGTGATAGCACCCATGAAGTCAATGCCCCATATGTCAAAGGGGTCCAATGGCTGAATCCACTATTTAGGATCTTCCATTCAAGTGCTCATCCCACCATCTCTTTGACAACGTTCACAAGATTGAACAAACTAGTGGGTATCCCTAAAGATTATAGGCTAGTAGTATCTTACCATTAGGATTTTTATGGTTGTGCACCTCCCTGCATAGTGGCCTCCACAAGGGCCTTCAAGGATCCTAGATAATTTGCAATTCATCCACATTAGGGACACAACAATGAACAAGGCCATCGACACAAATGTTGCAATGGTGTCTATTGATTTCTATAGAGTACTTTGCACAATGAACAAACTATTGTTTCTTCATAAAGTTCAAACCTTGTGGCACCTCTTGAGTGACAAGGTAGGTGATGATGTCATCATACCATTTTATTTCTATAAGCACTTGGTCATTTATCACTCTTGTAAAGAGAAGTTCATCTGGAAACTGATTAGAGAGTGGGCTCTCCTTCTCTTTGTCATCCCATCTTAAACAAGAGAGATGGTCGCAACCACATTCTCAGTCCCTTTCTAATCTATCATTTTGAGGTTGAGTTCTTGTAAGATAAAAAGTCATCATATGATATGAGGGCTTACCATCAACTTGTTCACTATGCTATGTATGCACAAATACTTTATAACCAAGCACATAGTGCCTAAAATTTTTAAGAGCATACACCGCTATCATTAATTCTTTCTCCATTTTGGAGTGATTTAGCTATGCACTCGTAATGCTTTGGCTCACATAGTGGATATAATATGGACATTTTTTATCATCCAACTATGTAAGCATGGCTCCCAAAGCATAATTAGATGCATCCATCATTATGTGAAATGGTCTAGACTAGTCTAGTGCCTGTAGAATTGGAGTTTCTACAAGTTTGTCTTTTAATTATTAGAATGCATGTTCACATTCCTTTGTCCAAATGAAGAAAGAATCTTTCTTTGTAAGCTTGACCAATGGCTTTGTGATCTTTGAGAAATTCTCTATGAATCACTGGTAGTAGCTAGTGTGTCCAAGGAATGATCAAATATCTTTAATTATCTCTAGTTAGTGTGTAATTCCTTGGATAACCCTTATCTTTTTCAGGTTTACCTCAATCCTTGCTTGAGTAATCTAGGCCCTAGTACTATGCCCTCTTGGACCATCAAATAGCTTTCTTACTAATTGAGCCTAATGTTTGTTTTGACACATCTTTTCAGAACCTACTCAAGGTGATTCAAAGCTTTCTCAAATGTAGTTCCAAAGGTAGAGAATTCATCAATGAAGAATTATACCCTATTACCAATCTGCTATTGGAAAATACTAAGGACTAGATGTTGAAATGTTCTAGGGGCATTGCATAGACCAAATAGCATCTTACAATATGCAAAAGTCCCCCAAGGACTCATGAATCTTATCTTGGCTTGATCTTCTGGCATAATTTGTATTTGGTTATAGCCCCTATAACCATCCAAGAGGCTATAATAACAATGCCCAAAGATAGTGTCCAACACTTGGTCCACAAATGGCAATGAAAAATGATCTTTAAATGTTTCCATGTTCAACAGCCTGAAGTCCATGTAGGCTTTCCACTTGCCACCTTTCTTTGGCACAATTACAAGTGGGCTAACCCACTCACTATCCATGATGGGATAGATGAACCTTGTCTTAAGGAGTTGTTTTATTTTCTCTTTGATGTTCTATTCTAATTTGGGATTTAGCCATCTTTGTGGCTACCTTCTTAGCTTCATGGTTAGGTTAGTGTAGATGTGATGTTGGCATATCCTTGGATCGATTCTTGTTAGCTTGGGATATGATCAAGCAAAGGTTGTTGGCCATTTGTTGATGGTCTATAATAGCTTATCTTTTTGTTTTAGAGAAAGATTTGCATGATTACGATTATCTTGCCATTATCTAAAAATACATACTTAATGCTGGCTAATAGAGGTTTTAACTTTAGGGGCTCCTATTTGAAATTGTCACGGATTTCCATCTCTTTCCAATAGATATCATCATCTTCATCATCAAAGAGTTGATGATGAACTTACTTAAGTTTATCCATGCCTTCAACATGAGCACATGTTAGGCTCTCAATTGGTTTCATGCATAATGTGCTACTATCAAAGTCAACTATCAGCCACAAGCCATCCTCCTATTTTTTTGTTGCTATGTATAGACACCATCGGATATCTATTTTAGGTGCACACTGATTACATGCTTTGAGGAATGTAGTTTTGATGGACTATATTTTTTGCATACAATGACACCTGTTATTGCTCTACGTGATGCATGGAACATGCTTCTTCTCAAAACATCCAAATTCATTTTCATTGGATATTTCTAAGGAGAGGTCCCTTATGCCCATTCACACATCAACCATGCTTAACCATGTCCTTTCCAAAATGATGGGGAAGTTACCTTTGTATTTTTTAACCTTGATCACTAAAAAATTTGTAGGGTAGGACCACCCACTAACTATTGTCATAATGTCTTTCATTAGTCCCAAAGGAACAATGATTGACTAATCTACCAATTCTAAATGAATGTTTCTCTTTTTAAGAGGTAGTAGGTTTTAGGCTTTGTGCATATCATGGGAGATGAGATTAACACCAGAACTAGAAGCAAGAAGGGCCTTACATGGCTTATTTCTAATGATCTATAAGTAAATGGGTGGACTTCCTAGTTAGATCTTTTCATGGAAAGATTGCTAGCATTGATCCAATCAGAAACAACATGAGTTAACATCACAGTTTATATCTGAGGTAGCATTTGGTTTGAAGGGCACTTGAATGTGTTTGATGTAGAGGATGAGGGTGTTGGAGATATACGACGACCAGATACATTAGGTTATGAGGGTTTGGGAGGACTATTGTATGGGAAAAATGGTTGTTTCCTAAATCGATTATCCAAACCACTTGGCTAGAAAGTTGGTTGTGAATGTATAGCCCTCGTAGCATTTTGTTACTCTAGTTGTAGAGGAATTTCATCCTCCATGGATGGAACAGGAGATAAATAGATTGAGGACAAAGAGATGTATATAGATGGATGTGAAGGATGGTATGGGTATAGGTGTTCCCCTTGGTGAATGAGTTCAATGACACTTTAGAGGGTAATAGTGATGTTGAAAGGAGGCTTGGCTTGTAGAGCTTCATGGAAAAATGGGTTACTGAACATAGTATCCATATGAATTTAGTTGCCTATAAGGGTACTCCTATCATGGTGGTGGCATTCCCCATGATTATGATTGGTGCCATTGTGATATTATTCATATGGTTTTGGTGGAGCTCCACTTGGGTAATAAGCTTGTTGTGGTTAGTGGAACTGCCTTGGATTGCCTTGATGATAAGGTAATCATTTGGGTGCTTGCCTTCATGCTAGTCAAGAATTCAACATGTACATCTTAGACTCTTGTAAGTGTTACACCATAGGGAAACATCCCTTAGGATGTTCATACTAACATATGTCACAAACAACACTGCCATTATAGTCTATCTCCATAACTTTTTCTACTATAGCAACTTTGCCCTTACCTCTCTGGTAGGCATGTTCAATTGATTTTCACCTCCTATAGTTACGATCACTATTTTGCTCTTTGGATTCTTCAACAATCTTCATGGCAATTTGGAATTTTTCATCCAAAGAGTCCCATAATTTATCAACCTTTGCCAAAATATCAGATATAGATTTTTGGATGGGCAAGGCTTTCCTGTTCACCACTTTGTTGAGTGGTGACTCCTCCTCATCAAAAAATCAAACCTCTCTTTTTTTGATGGAAGGATCCTTATTATATTATTTTTCACTTTCCCTTTTTTACAACTCACCTTCTTCTTTTGCAACATGTTCTATCAACCTTTGTATCTAATGACCTTTTAGTTTGGATAATCTCCCTTAGGCATAAACCCTAAGAGTTCTTCTGGTTTTCACTCTAAGCCCATCTATGATGTGGAGGAGTTGTTTCTTCTAAGAATAATCATGGACAAGGCATTGATGTAAAAGGGAATAATATCCACCCATGGTGACATCCAAGGGTTGATGTGTTCCTTGTTTCTAGCCTTGGATTTACCTTCTTAGGTTGGACACTCTAAAGTACATTTGGTATTTATCATTAAATAGTTCAAGCATTGTACTTCATCTGTGAATGGATTCCAGCTCCAAGGATCAATACCAGATTTTAGCCTCTTTGATGAGTGTCCTAGAGAATAGTTTGATTTTTTGTCAATCATTTTCAATGTTTTATAAGGTATAGGCATCATGGAAAGCTTGTAGATGTGTTTACAGATTAGGGTTATATTTCCCATAAAATCTTGGGATATTTTTCATGTCTAAGTGCTTGATCCGACTATCTTTCACATGCCTATTTAGAATCTTGATTGCCTCTACAATGTTAAGCATGCTTCGAGTCCCCAACAAAGGCTCATCATCATCATGATTGCATTGTTGATGATGTTTTCCTTAGTTACTCCTTTGATTATTGTGGGCATGGAAATTAGTATTGTTGCCTAGATGATCACCTTCATCATTGTTGTTCCTTTTGCAACATCTTTCAGAATTAGAAGAGGAAGAAGAAGTAAATGTAGATGAAGATGGGGAAGAGAAAGGAGAACTACCTTCACCATGAGAAATCTACCGATTCCCCCTTGGTTGTCATAACCACATTCATTATTTTTTGTATCATCTTGATGCATATTTGATCCCTTACCTTGACTACCATCTTTCTTTGAACCTAAATTGTAGATTGTAGCCTATAGATTGAAGGTCACATCCTCATCACTAATAACAAAGGGTAGAGAAATTTCATGCTGAGAGCCCTCAGAGGGAGGATCCTTGTTGTCATCTTGGTTCAGTAGGAACAAGGAATTTGTGAATCGTTTCCCCTTAGCATCCTCACAATGGCTCTCTTGGTGTCAATATTTCTTGCATTGTGAGTCAATGGGATGGTAGTCTCAAGTGTCATTACCATTCACAACATATTCCTCTTGAAGATCTAAGATTCCTAACTTCTTTAGAGTTTGAAGTAGCAGCCTAAACATAGATTGATCAAGGGGCAATACAATGTTTCCATCCATATCATTCGATTGTAGGTGCTCATCTTGATGTAGGATGAAGGTGAAATAAGGCACAAACTCATCTACATGAGTATATACCATGTTGCACTCTTGTGGGGTTGATGGTTTCATATCATTTTGCTTGTGAGAAGAAGACATTTTGCAAACAAATAAAGTATTAGTGTGCTTTTGTAGTTATATTATTTGGAAATGATATCGACATTGGGGCTTGTCTAACAATATTAATGATATCCACTAAACCTAGATAGCGAACGTTTCAACAAATAGAGTCCCTAACAACAGCACCAATGATGAGCAGTGAAGATGCCCCTACATCCAACCATATGAATCACAAAACCTTCACACACGATCCCATCAAATTCTATGGACTTTATAGTTTCTAGTGCACTAGTCTTCTAGGTAGTGAACCTTGCCCTAAGATCATTTGTTATCTTCCTAATTACACTTGTGATGCACATGTTATGGTTAAGTGTAATCGAGGTATATGATTTTTATCATTTTATGTTTTATGTTATTTGATGCTTAAAGAGAGAGATGAAGTAATTTAATGATTAATTTAATTTAACTAACTAACTAGTCTCTAGCTAGTCCTAACATAAAAATCTAGTCCCACTTTTTGTATGCGTCCTCAACCCACGCATCCACTATTAGGTTACCAACCACTACGCTATTGGATGCACCAAGCAATAATGTTGCTGGGATTACTAAGCGAATATGTGTTACACTCGAAGTGGTCATACTTATGTATTTAATCTATCTAACTTATCATCCTTAAATAGATTAATTACTAAAAAACATTAAATAAGTAATTGAAAGCATTAAATGCATGAGTAAATATCTAAACTATCTAGAATGTTGCAAGGTTTATTAAGAAGATCATCTTTATTTCCATATGCATTGTTGTGGTTAGGTACAATAATGCTTGAATAAAGATCGATACACTTAATGACTTCTGCTATGGGCACTTGAGAACATATTCTAACTTTCAAATGTAAAAACTGCAAAAGTTCAGTTACCACTATGAATTGGATGCCCATAAGCATGGTTGGGAGCTCGTATTTATAGTTTTTGCTCTAGGGCTATGTCGATGAGGCCCTGTCAATGTAGCAAAGGCTATGTTGATGCAACCCCATTGATAGGGCAGCACCATGTAAATGAGGCCTCATCGACGAGGGCCCATTGACAAGGCTACGTCAACAGGGGCCCATCGATGTGACACTTTGATGCTCATCAATAGGCTTCTCTAGTAATTCTGCAAAGAAAATAATATAAATAAAGAATGATGTTAGAATTGATAATATTCACTAATACATCATAATCAATTAAACATCAAGCAGTGATACCATAAATAATATTAATGGAGAATTATCTTGACATTGGTAATATTTACTAATGTATCATAATATATTCTACATTATGTACTACCACAATAACAAAATGAACCTTATCTAATAAATCATAAACAATAAAAACATTCACAAGACAATGACTAAATCAAGGAGTGAGAGAGATAAGGGTTGTTCATATTCCTTGATGGTGAAGTTGGGAGCACAACTTACAATCCAATTTCATTCGTTCACAACTCAGTTTTTGCCAATTGCGAGAACCTTTGACTTGCATGTCCTCATAGAATACTTTTCATAAAAACCTGTAAGACACAGTGAATCTATACTACATAGAAACTATGCTATCATGTGTGACACAGCCCATCACAATGTCTAAATTTAGTTCAAGGTGCTCTATACAGATCATGCAACTGACAGCCCATCACATTGACTAAATTTAGTTAAAGGTAATAGCTGCGAGTCTTGCGCTACATGGGACTTAGGACTATTCCATAGATAATTGCAATAAACTCACAACTCGCATGATCTTGCACTGTTCAATACATAACTATGATAAATTTTTGACTCGCAGTGGATTGGAGCCTCTTAAAAAGTTGTAACTGTGCTAGACTACGAGACACATACAACTCATAGTGAAACTCAATACAAAAAAAAGTCAATGTTGTGACAAAAATTCAAGCTCATAAGGGCAAACTTAAACCATGTCTATCAAAGGTAAATTTAAATTAATGTGAACAAGAATTTTGAGAGCAATGAAAGATACAAAAATAAAAGATTAATGGAAACACTTACTTGCAACTATGAAATGGAGGTAATGCAAGGAGGATTTGGGCCCAAAGCCTATGTGGGAGCTTGATGTCAAGGTTTCACTAGGCAAGATACTGTTGTCAACCTTGTTACTAAGGAAAGATACAGACAAAGAAATGCGGCCTAAAATTTGTTCGCAAGGTTGCACATTTCATTTTCAAGACAAATACAAATATATTTCACTAAAATCGTGAAATCTTTACCACTAGTTTAGCTATATATTTATAATATATATCTATTGTTTGTGCTCTAAGACAAAAAACAGCAAACTTGAAGTATGGTGGAGGGCAAAATGGAATGTTTGTTCTTATTTTCATCAGCATCGTTATGCAAGGGAGGGATAGGCATAGGAGCATGGGTATTCATTGGCCATGCATAACATTGTATGGCATGGGATGAAAGACAGGCTTTTTTCACAGCCTAACCATAACAAACGTAACTTTTGCGGAGAACAGAAAGGTCAAGTATCCACACAATAAGGTATTGTTTTACCCTGGAGAAGCAACTAGGGGTGTTACGTATTTTATATAATTAAACATCTTTGATTGCAAGTCTCCGTTAGTGGCTTCCCGTAAGCATACTAAGGTGAACGAATCTATACAGTAACGTATGCTTTTTCGGACCCACGTGATGCTACATTTTTATATGATTAAATAATTTTGATTCTCACGCCACGTCTCTGCCAAGTCGCCTCCCTAGTCCACAGGCCCCATTTTTAAAATCGCCTTTACCCAGGTCGATTGAGAAGTAACAGTTGTCATGTCGCCCTGCATGACTCGCAAGTGAAATAGAGTGGAGGCATCTGCCATAAGTGTGCAATATGAAAGCTTAACAAAGAAAAGTTCTGACCTATGTAAGGTTTTTTCAAATCTAACCATTAGCTGACAGAAAATGAAATTGAAATTTTATTGTACATAATGTTGGCAAAGGTGATTATAAGTATTAAGCTTTTGCTGCAATCATTCCATTGAATTTAAACTTAAAAGACAAAGGGACTATTTTTAATTGTAATTTCAAATTGAATTAGGATTTTACATATCCAATCTTGGAAATGAATAGAAAGCCCAAATAAAATAAAAGGAAAAAAGACATTTGAACTTGTTTAATACCAATAAAGCTATTAAAGTTCGAAAGCGAATCTATAAACATTAATGCCATGTATGTAAAGCTGCATCCTCAAAATTGCCTGTTTTTGTACACAATTTTTTCCCCAAACCTGTAATAGACGGCCTACAAGCTCATATACAGTTAGGCAGCAAATTCCAGGACTGTATGCCAGCCACAGTGTTACCGACAATATATCTACACGCCATTGTCTGAGTTGTAACTTAAATTTTATAGTTTTCAAATGAACCCTGTCAAACTAGCCGCATGTAGTTCACATTTACAGCTTGGCACAGAGTTTGTTTTAATGCTTTACAATATACATTTGGAAGTGGATTTTCTGGATTTTTTGAATGTCTGTCATGTACAATGATAATAAGCACCGAAAAGTTTTATGTTAGACTTTGTTTATACATTTTAATTTTTTTTGGCAGCTGTGCCTGAGCATGTAACAATTTTGATTTCGGATCTACAGAATCTTGGAGCTGAATATGGCATTCCTTTGGCAGAGCCAAACGCGCCTGACGATCTTATCTACAGAGTTTCATCAGGAATGGCGAATCAGCTGGATGGGCTACTCAATATTTTCTCCCCTTCCATTGTTATCATTGGTCCCCTGCATCTTAACGCATACTTTCCTTTGGGAGACGAAATTTAAAAAGAGGCACTGGGCAAAATCATGGAAGATCACCCAAACTGTAACATCGAGCGTCCTCGCTATCCTGGTTCAGCAGATTGGAGAAAGAGAGGAAGATATAAAACAATGCTATGCCGAGCGCACTAATTTTCCTACGTATTTAATGGGTTCTACCTTCGCGTGGATGATGTTGTTAGACGCCTGTTTCGTTTTCCAAGCTCTTTTCATGTTTGCCCATAATTCGTTCCGGGATTTGAATTCATAGGTGTGGCCTCACCTTTAGATGTTCAAGGACTATCATCTGAGACATGTCCTTATTTAGGATATGCCAGATTCCTCTGTTTGTTGTCCAAATGGTAGCGGAGGCGTCTGGAGAATTGCAGTCGTTTGAAAATGTAGCGACCAAAGCGCTGTTGGAGATGACTCCGCTGAAATGTCATCCCTTCTTCCTTAGCAGGGGCGCAGTACTAAAGCCTAAAGCTGCGAAAACCAATCTTCTTTCCCTTCTCCGCAGCTTCATGTGTCACGTTGGCAACATTGCAATAAGAGCAAAGTGAACAAATCCATTTAGATTCTGCTCAAGGTGGAGTTGAAATGGACCCTGCTCGTTCTGATCAATCTGTACTCGGAGTAAGCGGCAGCATAAAAAGGGTAATGCAAAGAACACCCAGCATGAAAGATCTGACATCCTTTTCACAGTTAGAGCTCTTCCGGTGCCTTGGATTTCCTATGATGTTGCTGCTGCGGAATCCTCCTGGCAACCTATGTTCTTCGTGTGATTGTGGCAGTGCGTCTCTTTTTGTCAATGCTAATATTTGTCGCACTTCTCTTTATCATCGGCAGCATCGGGCGCCGTGATGAGGAACCTTACCTTCCCACAGGCTGAGAGCAGAGAACCTTCCGTATCATCGCTTGGGGATAAGAATATCCCAGCGATCTTAATTGAAATTGAAATTGGAACTGATGCTAAAGACCTTGTTATGCAACTGCGAATGTGGCTGGAAGAGCAAATGTCGTCAGAAAAGTGGAGTACCCCAACAAGTGTGCTGCGGGAGATCTTAGAGCAGTGTAGAAGGATGTTGATCTCGGTCTCTTTCGGGATGCAAATATCCAGTATCAGAATCCGACAGATGCTGTCTCGGATACAAATGCAACAGAAAGACTCCCGCCATGCTTCTGTATTTCTCATAGTATTTCTCATAGTAAACGTGATTGGTAAGGATAAGTAACGCCAAGATACAGGGGTTACGTATCTAGGAATAATGAGTTCCAAAACGAGCCACCATGCTTGTATTTCTCATAGTAAACGTGATTGGTAAGGATAAGTAACGCCAAGTTACAGGGTTACCTATCTAGGAATAATGAGTTCCAAAACAAGACAAGATTAACTTATGCCATTGTTAGTAGTTTTTGAGGAGGAATTTAACAATGATCTTAATCACTTAACATTTTAGCATTACTACAAGATGGTTAAGAGTTACCTAGACCATTGTATTCTTGTCTTTTTGATGTCTCTTGCACTTGATGAATCTTTGTGAGGTGCACACATCTTGTGGTGATCTGTGATTCTCTTTGGCTTCTACCTCCATGGTTTGTCATTAGATTATAGTTAGCCTATGATTTTGATAGGCTCTTAGGTTGTGGTTTGCTCTAATGTCAAATGTGACATCTTGTTCCCAGTCAAATATATGTTATATTAGACATTAGGTAGAAGAAGATAATGTGGCAAACATCAAATATATGTTACTTTTGACATTATGTGTAAAGGAAATAACAGGTAAAATGTAGAAAATTAAAGAAAGAAATGCTTTACTGATGTAGAATAGTGTATCTAGGTCATGCTTTGAGTATTTCTTAAGGTTATCTTCTTTTGACATCTATCTCTTAGAGGTAATCCAACACTACCATCATGGTTAGCCTACAATAGGCCAGAAGGGATGGCTAGTCTTCTTCCTGTCCCAATTCACCTAGCACCTATTACTTAACCTTTACTGGCTTTGCAACTCCATGCTAATGCGATCTCTAATACCTAGGTATAAATATCTTAGGTCAAAGCCCCAAAGCTTACATTGAGAGACATACCCATTATTACAACATGCCCTTTCAAGTCTTAATTACAATTTTCCCATTTGGGTCTTATTACAATAATTGCAATACTTGTTATGAAGAAACACTATCTTTGTTATGCACCTACACAATTTGGGAATGGGAACATTACAATCCAAATGGAAATGTTACAATTTCTTAAAGTTAGTGTCTTTGATAACTATAAGTCTCCACCGATCATTATTAATTATCATAATAATCACCGACTATCTATAGTAATCTTCTTAGATAGAACACTCAAACCATCATTGTACATATAAAAATAATACTTTGAAGTAAAATACAGAGATATAGTGCAAGCCAATTGTATTAGGGGGATTTTCAGCCATCAAGAATGGATTACTAGTTTAGCTTGGGATCCTACATATTTGTGGTGTCCCTACCACAAATTTGCAAGTTCGAGTAAAGATGGTGATGTTAAGGTCTGGGATGGTGTTTTGAAGAAGTGTGTTATGGTGCTTTCTTGACATATTTTCTTTGTTACTTGTGTTAAGTTGGGTGGCGAGGGAACCATTTTCACGGCTTCTTAGAGGAGTAAGAGAGTTTCCTCTTTCTTTTAATGAATGAACAATTGATGGAGTTTTTGTTTGGAATAACTAGATTGTTTTGTTGGCTTCTTATTTTGAATTTTTGTTTTTCTTTAAATTTCAATGGCTATGCTTTTCTTGGAAGTCTTTTGATGAGCAGTCAAGGTACTCCTATGCCCAACCATACAAATCATAAAGTGTTCACTCATGATCCAGTCAAATTTTGTAGAGTTTATAGTTTTTGGTACATGAGTCTTCTAAGAAGTGAAAATTTCCCTAATGATCGTTCATTGTCTCCCCAATTACACTTGTGATGCACATGGTATGGTTAAGTGTAATCAAGGCATATGATTTTTATTGTTTTGTGTTTTATGTTCTTTGGTGCTTAAAGTAGAGAGATGAAGTAATTTAATAACTAATTTAATTTAACTACTTAACTTTTCTTTAACTAGTTCTAACATAAGCATCTCATCCTACTTTTCATACACGTCTTGAACCCACATTTCCACTGTTAAGTTACGAAGCACTACACTATTGGGCGCACCAAGTAATACTGCTGCTGGGATTACCAAGCAAATACATGTTTATGCTTGAAGTGGTTGTACTTATGTATTTAATCTATTTGGCTTAATTAATTAACTAATTTCTTGAAGTCTAATTTAGCTTAATTAATAGCATAATTAATGAAAATAATAAATGCACAAATGAATCCTTAATCTATTCTAAGTGCTGCAAGGTTTAATCAAAAGGCTCATCTTTATTGTTGTACACATTGGTGTGGTTCAGGTACAATAGTGCTTGAATAAAGATTAGTAAACTTTCTAACTCCTGTTGTAGGCACTTAGAGAAATCTTCTAACTTTCAAATGGACAAATTACAAGAGCTCTACTACTACTATGACTTGAATGATCATAAACATAGTTGGGAGCTCATATTTATAGTTTTTGCTATAGGATTGCATCAATGGGGCCACGTAGATGTAGCAAATGCTATGTTGACATGGCCCTGTTGATGGGGCAATACCACAAAAACAAGGCCCCATTAACAGGGGCCCATTCACGATGCCATGTCAATAGGGGCTTATCAATGTGACACTTTAACAATTATCATACCCCCATGATTGAATGAAAACTTGTCCTCAAGTTTCTTTACAAAATTGGGAAGGTGATTAGCAACAAGGTACCCCTATGCCCAACCATATGAATCATAGGCATTCACGTGTGATCCGTTCAAATTCCACAAACTTTAATTACCAAGTACACTAGAGCTAAATGGTGAGTTCATGTTGTCTGTTTGTTGTCTTTCTAGTTTGACTTTTAAAATGCAAGTGTATGGTTAAGTGTGACTAAGGCATAAGATGTTTATCATTTTATATTTTATCAAATTGATCACCTAAAACAATAATGAAAGTGAGAGTAGTTAAATGCTAAGTGAACTATTGTCTAATCTAGCCTAACATAAGTAACCATCCCCACTTTCCAAAAAAATCCTGAACTTCATGTAAACACTGCTTGGTTGTCAAATGCTAACCATTTCTAAGCTACCAAGTGTCACATGTATGTTTAAAGGGGTTGTGTTTGTGTATTTTAATTAATTTCTTAAGTAATAAAAATTAATTGTTGAATGAATAACGTTAAATGTGAACTATATGAAATCACAATGTATAAATGCACAAAGAAAGAAAGTCTCAAGTGCTACAAAGATGAATCAAAGAGATGGTGTTTATTGCCAACACAATGGTGTGTTCATGTACATCAATGCTTGAATAGAGATCCAATTAGACTTAGACCTCCTATTGTGGGAACTTGGAAAATATTCTAATTCTTGAATGAATAAACTACAAGAATGTTGCTACTTGACTCCAGAAACTACTATTAAATCATGTGCCCAAGGGTTGTATTTATAGGCCTAGGACTACCCCACGATATTGGATGCCCAATATTGCATCTTGGGCCACAATATCGCATACCCGATATTATGTACTTGATATTGGGGCTCAAGTAAAACACAATTCATCATACCCCCATGATTGAATGAAAACTCATCCTCGAGTACAAAAGAAGAGGAAAAAGTCCCTTACAAAATATATTAGGAGGTATGGAATGTTTGATTGATATGTATAGTGACATGGAGGAGACAAAAAAATATAGAAGCGCCTAAGCATACATCATTACAATTGTGTATAAAATTGGATTTTCATGATAGCAGGAAAGAACACCCTCAGATCTAATGGACATCTAATCCCTCTTGGCAATAGAAGAATGATGGAGCTGTAGAAGAGATCTAGTGGTCATCAACAATCTCCCATGAGTGATATTGTTACATCATCCTTGGTTAAGATAGTCTTGCTTCCCAGTCCATGCTACCCACTATAATCACAACAAAATCAAGGATTAGTATATAAAGTGTAACACATAGCGGTTGAATAGCTTTCCTTGTTAGTGATTTTATCTAGATAAGTTGTGATTGTGGTAGATTAGTTGCTTGATAATGTTAGAAGAAAGATTGACAAATAGTTTAAGTAAGAGAAGCAGTCATAAAATTTAGAAAAATCTTAACATACGGAATACTAAAAAGAGGGTATGGAAATTCACAATAATAAAAAGAAAGTATTCACTAAAAATAGTTATGAAGGTGCACACAATTGGATGCCATTTATGGGATAAATAAATAAAAATAATTCAATTGTAAAAATATTAAAATTAAAGAACTTAACTTAACCAAACCAAAAGATATGCAAGTGGATCCTCCCCAAAGTAGGTATAGGCCTTTTATGCCCACAACATCCATAGACTCCTTGATTTGACGTTATGGATGTTGTGGATGTCTGTGGATCGTCCACAACATCCACAAACTCCTTGATTTGAAGTTATGCCTTGCATATTTCAAATCAATCAAGGAGTCTATGGATGTTGTGGATGATTAGTGGTTATAGAAGGTTAAGTAGGCATAACTTCAAATCAATCAAGGAGTCTGTGGATGTTGTGGATGATTAGTGGTTATAGAAGGTTAAGTATAAAAACCCAGAAGTAATTAATTGAGAATCTTGACACATCAAACTAGAACATCAAATCAAAACATGAAACCAATAGTGAGGGGAGGCATGAAAAGCATATATGGATGATAGAGAGAATGGAATGGACTTCCTAATTATGGTTACATGAAGTCCCTTGTGGAGTTTGTGATTAAATGACTTAATAGGATTCATCTTTAGTCCAAACCAAAACCAACAACTTTCAGTGACTTTGCATCGACATTCTAAGACTAGTCCATCCCTTGAGACACAAGAATGCTCCCACAAAACAACCACCATTCCAAATTGAAAAATAAGTAGGAACTCAGAAAGGGCCATAGTTAGAGGAGACAAGACAAGTCCCATAACCAATGCTTGTAATCCTTTTATTTGGTCTAAGAGGTATGCTTTGTATTATATATATATATATTGTGTTTGGGAATCACACCATGCAAAGAACCATGCATTTTCACATTTATTTTGTCCAAGGGATGTGCTTTGAATCCTCATCATCTTTTGTTCTTTTTGCAAGGATGAGGACCACATCATGCAAGGACTTATTCAACTTGCTATTGTGGAATGACATAGAATGGTGAGAAGTTCATGAGAATGTCCTTGCACACAGGAAAACAGAAAAGCACAAAGAATACCACATCCTTTTTGAAGCCACATCCTATCTAAACTTTTGATTTCTTCCTAATTCTGGAAACTACATAAGTGAAAAATTTATTAAGGTTGTATTAATAAAGGGACTACATGTTTCCAAAATAAAGAAAACCATAGAGTGTGTGGATGAGTTGATGATGTGGACTCACTACCTATTACATGAGAAGAAACCATGTCCTAGCTGTCAATAATGACATTTAAAGTTAGAAACTAGACATCAACAATCAAATTACAAATGATACATACCACCATTTAGTAGAATATTACCATTGTTCCTGGTACCTTATTAGCAAAAAGAATAGATAATTTCACCAAACATAAGAAAATATAAAAGAAAGTAAAATATTATTCAAGAAATATTAAATATACTAATGATGGTGTAAAACAAAAACTTAGAAAATATCAATAACAAGAAAAACTAAAAGATGTAAAACAAATAATATGAACGACAAAAGGTTGTAAAACCAAAAATGTGTAAAAAAAAATGTTGAAAGACTAAGGAGCTACTTAAGGTATTAGTATGGATGGCCATCTTCCCCATGACTAAGTTGCAAGGAGGAGATCCAAAAGATTGAGTGTGGTTATCCATCTAGAAAGGTGTCTATTGAGTTGGTTAGCTAGGGCTCATGAAAAGGTTTTAGTTGTTTGATGTTGACTAATTGCTTCTTTTCTAGGCTACTAGGTTTATATATAATCATGGCCCTATATGTAAAAGTATCCTTGGTAATGTAAGGTCCTTCCCACAATGTTTGAAACTTGGTTCGTTGAGGTACGTGTGTAGGATACTAGTAGAACCTTATCTCCTGGTTGAAACTTGACTTTCCTTATTTTGAGATCATAACATTTCTTGTTAAATGCCTTATGTATTTTTTTAGATGACAAGGACATTAATTAATTTTTATCTAGAAATTTTAGGATCATTAATCTTTTTTTTTTGTGCTACACTTAGATTCATGTCAAGGTCACATGTTGTATAGAGTGCATGGAGCTTAGATTGAATGGGCAATGTTGGTAGTTTTCCATACATGAGCTCATAGGGAGAATAACCTATGGAAAGCTTCCATGTGGAGTGATAAGCCCAAAGGGCATCATTTAATTTGGTGCTCTAGTCCCTTTAGTACTTGTTAATAGTACGCATTAGAATTTTCATAATCTCTCGATTAGTGACTTGAGCTTGACCATTGGCTTGAGGTTGATAAGGTGTTGTGAGTTTGTGCTTAACCCCCAAGAATTGCATAAGTTTTCAAAATGTGGCATCTATGAAATGAGTTCCATTGTTAAAAATTAACACATGAGGCATGGCAAACCTATTTATGATGTTCTATTTTACAAACTAAGTAGCAATAGTGGATGTACAATCTGTGACGACTGTTGCTTCTACCTACTTAGTTCAATACTCAACTATGACTATTATATACATATTTTCATTTGACATAGGTGTGATGGGACCCATAAAGTCGATGCACCAAATATTAAATGTCTCGAGAGGTTGAATCTATTGTTGTGGCCCCTCCATTCGAGCTATCATTCCACCATCTCTCTGATAATGATGACAAGCATAGATGAACTGATGTGCATCCCTAAAGATTGTTGGCTAGTAATATCCTACCATGGGAAGATTTATGGCTATGAAGCTCCCATCATAATGGCTCCCATAAGGGCTTTCATGACCATCCTGGAGAATGTGCAGTTGATCTATGTCAGGGACACACTAGCATAGTAGGCCATCAGAACATACTTTGTAAAGGTTCTCATTGATTTTCATGGAATGCTTCTCCTGGTGAAGAAATTATTGTTTCTTCTAGGTGTCCAATCCTTATGATAGTTCTTGCTTGAATAGATAAGTAAGAATGGTATCATGCCATCTTGGTTCATTAGACATTTTTGCATTAATAGCCCCTACAAAGAGATATTTTTCAGGAAATTGATCAGATAAGAGGCTCTCTTTCTCCTTGTTGTGCCATCTTAGCCATGATGAGTGGTTGATGACCACATTTTCCACAAATTTTTGATCTACCATTGTGAGATCAAAATCTTGCAAAATCACAAGCCATTGTATGACATGGGGGCTCACCAATGGTTTATTCATTAAAAAATAGATGGCACTATGATCTATGTGCACAAACATTTTATAACCAAGCACATAGTTCCTGAAATTTTCTAAGGCAAACACCACTATCATAAACTCTTTTTCTATAGTGGTGTAGTTCAACTGTGTACCTACGATACTTTTGCTTGTGCAGTGAATATAATATGGACATTTTTGATCATCCGATTGCATAAGCACTACCCCCAAAGCATAATTTGATGCATCAGTTATCACATGAAATGGCCTAGACTAATCAGGTGCTTGTAGAATTGGGGTCTCAACAAGAATTTTCTTTAGTTTTTGAAATGCTATTTCACATGCAAGGGTCTAAACAAATGATGCATCTTTCTTTGTTAATTCAACCAATAGGTTGGAAATTTTGAAAAAGTTCTCAATGAAGCATTGGTAGTAGCGAGTATGACCAAGGAATGACTAGACTACTATAACTATTTTTGGTTAATAGGTTATTCCTTAGATGACCCTTATCCTTTTAGGATCCATGTTGATTCCTGCTTTTGAGATACAGTGCCCCAAGACTATGCCTTCCTAGATCATAAGATGGCTCTTTTGTTGGTTGAGCTGTAGGTTTGTTTCGACACATCTCCTCAACACCTACTCAAGATGGTCCAAGGCCTACTTAAATGTAGCTCCATAGGTAGAAAATTCATCCATGAAGACTTTTACCTTGCTACTAATTTATTGTTAGAAAATTCTAAGGACTAATCATTGAAACATATTTGGGACATTAGATAGATCAAATGGCATTTAACGACAAGAAAAGTCCTCCAAGGGCTTGTGAAAGTCATCTTTGTTTGGTCCTCTAGTGTGATCTAGATTTGGTTATAGCTACTATAACCATCTAGAAAGCTATAGTAGCTATGCCTAGAAATGGTATCTAGCACTTGATCAGTAAAGGGCATTGGAAAATGCTCTTTGAAAGTTGCCATATTGAGCAGCTGAAAGTTGATGCACACTCACGATTTTCCTTCTTTCTTGGACATGCTCACAAGTGGGCTAACCCACTCACTATCCACAATAGTATAGATGAATCTAGCATTGAGGAGTTGCTTGATCTCCTCTTTGATAGTTTTCTTTAATTTGGAATTCAATCGTTGTTGCACCTATTGGTTCAAGTTAATGGTAGGGTTAGTATATATCCAATGTTAGCATATTCTTAGATCTATTCCTATGAGCTTAGAATATGACTAGGTAAAGACTGTTGACCATTTTTCCGCAACATTCATCAACACCTTCTTTTGTCCTATAGCAAGTTTGGCATTAATAATGACCAGCTTTCCATTTTTAAGAAGACATACTCCATTTTGGTCAGTAGTGTCCTTAATTCAAGGGTTTTTTTATTTGAAATTATTAGAAATTTTCAATTCTTCCTAATTGATATCATCATTTATTCCTCTAGAGAGCTAGTGATGAACTGACTCAAGTTCATCCATACTTGCAACATAATCACATGTTATGCGCTCAGTAGGTTCCATGCACAATGTACTGCTACTAGAATTAGTTATCAGCCACTAGGTGGTTTCTTTTTTTGTGCTTTCCATGTACAAACATCTTTGGATTTCCAGTTTTAGTGCACACTGCTTGCATGCATAGATAGATGTTTGCTTCATTGACCATAACTTTTACACACTATGGCACCCTAAATCACTATACACAATACATGGAACCCTCCTCTTCTTGATCTTTCCAAATTCATTTTCTTTGGATATCTCTAAAGAAAGATCTCTAATGCCCATTTGGCATTAACAATGCTTAACCATGTCCTTTCCATAATAATTGGAAAGTCCCCCTTGTAGTTTTTCACCTTGATTACTAGGAAGTTAGCAGGATATGACCACCCACAAACAATGGTAACGATATCTACTATTAGTCCTAATGGAATAGTGATGGACTGGTCTGCCAGCTCCAGCCTGATGTTGCTCTTCTTCAAGGGAGGAAGGTTTCATGTAGTGTACATCTCTTATGAGATTAGATTAATATAGGAACTAGAGTTAAGAAGAGTTTTACAAGGCTCATTCCTAGAAATTTGCAAATATACTAAAGGACTCCTAGGATTGGCTAACTTCCTAGTTAGGTTACTAACTCAAATCCAATTAGATATAGCATGGGTCAACATCATGGTATGGATTCAAGAAGGATTTTGATTTGAAGGGGACTCAGATAAAGTGGAGGGAAAGGAAGGTGGAGGAGTAGGGCTACTAACCATTGGTGTGTCTGAGGGTTTTGGTGGATTACAAGGTCAAAAGAAAGATCCTTTCTTTGATCATGGTTCTAAATCACTTGGTTGGCTAACTAGTTCGAAATTGACTACCCTCATAGTGTTTCTTTGTTGTGGTTGGGTAGGCAATTCATCCTACATAGATGGAGCATGTGGTAGCTATGTAGGAGATGGAGGAGTAGGTGTAGGAACAAGAGAAGCATGAGGATAGTAGGTGGCATCCCTTATTACATATGTTAGTGTGTAAAATTTAAGAGGGTAGTGGTGAGGTTAGTAAGTAGCACCATGACCAAAAGAGTTTCATGGAGATGAAGGTTGCTAAACATAATGACCATATGGATTTGGTTGTCAATAGGGGTACTGCTATCTTGGAGGTGTCAATGCCCATGATTGTGGTTGCTACCACTATTGGTATAATTCATATGGTTGTGGGATAATTCCACTTGGATAATACTACTATGGTTGGTGAAACTATTTAGAGTTGTCTTGTGGATAAGGAAATCTTTTGGGTGCTTACTTTAGTGCAAGTTATGGATGTAAGGCATACACCCTAGATTCCTGCAAGTGTGACATAATTGGACAACATCCCTTGGGATGTTCATACTAGTAGATGTCACATCCACCATCATCATCTGATTCACTATTTGCAACTATCTCTATTGTAGTCATTTTACCATTACCCTTGGATATGGCACATATAGCTTCCTTATGTCTTTGGCGCTTATGCTCACCACCTTGTTCCTTGTACTCTTTAGCAATTTTTAAAACATCTTGAAATTTATTATTCATGAAGTTCCATAATTAGTCAATCTTAGTGGTAATTTTGGACTAAAATTTCTTGAGTAGAAAGGTTTTTTGATTAGCCATCTCATCTCTTATTAACTCATCCTCACTACAAAATAAAACCTCACTTTTGCATATAGAATGGTCCCTATTTTATTCCTCTGCACTTTCTCTCTTTCTCAATTCTCCCTCCTCCCTAACTACTTGCTCAATTAACTTTTGGATTTGATGGATGCTTAACTCTGTTAGTCTCCCTTGAGCATAGACACCAAGAGTTTTCCTTCTTTTAGATCATAACCCATCTATAATATGGCAAAGTTGTTCAAGCTAAGAATATCCATGGTGGAGACACTTATGTAATAGAGAATAGTAGTGACTAATATTAGCATCCAAGGGCCCATGGTTTTCTTGTTTCCATCCTTGGATCTTCTTTATCAGATTTGACACTCAAGAGTACATTTGATATTTTTCATTAAACAATTCTAACATTATACTCATATGCTTGATTGATTTTAGTTCCAAGGACTAGTACCAATTTCTACTTCCTTAATGAATATCCTAGGAAATAATTTCAACTTCTACCAATCATTCTTGATACTCTACAAGGCATGTGCATCCTATAAATATTGGAGATAATTTTGCAAATTGAAAGTGTAGCCTTCCTCAAACTGAGGGATGTTGTTCATGTCCAACCTCTTTAGTCTGCTATACTTTACATGCCTTATTGGAATCCTCATAGCCTTTGCAATGTTTAACATGCTCCGAGTGGCAAGTAGAGGTAAATCAAGGCCATATTGATGATGCCTATGATGTTGTCTACTAACCTTCCTTTCATGGTAGTGGATCTCTCTAGATCATCCATGCCTTCAATCATGACTGTCCTGACAATCACTTCTATTGTTTTGGTCTTGTCGATCACCTCCATCATGGTCATGCCCTCTAGAGCCACAATCTATGCTAGAAGAAGAAGAAGATAATGATGAAGGGGAAGAGGAAGGAGGACTTGCATCATGCCAATGTGTATCATCCTATCTTTGATGATCACGACCACAATTGAAGTCATGACTTCCATTTTTTCCCTTATCATGAATTACTCCTATAGATCCATTTTTGTCATTGGATCCATTTTGACTAGAACTAAGATTATGAATTGTTGATTGCATGTTTTTCTTGAGAGCCCCTTGACCAAAGTAAAAGAGAGGAGTTTCACCAAAGGAAAATCCCCTAGAGGAGTGTTCGCCTCCATCCAATGGGCCAAGTAGATGTGGAAAAGTGTTCTACCCCTTTCCCTTAAAAAGCTCTTGATTTTGCTCCAATTGATGATCCCTTAACCTTTGTGCTTTAGTGGGATGGTAATCCTTTGAATCGAGATCTCGCATCTCATAATCCCCATGAAGATGTTGAAGTCCATGTTGTGCAAGCATTAGCTAGAGCATAGCTAGAATAGATTGATCTAGTGGCAACACAATGATGCCTTTCATGTTGCGCCACCACAATATTTCATCTTGATATAAGATGAAGGTGAAGTCTGGTACATACTCATCAAGATGAGCATATACCACCCAGTATTGTTGAGGCACTTGGTCTACCCTAGGTAGAGATAGACTCTTATGAGAAGAAGAAATTTTATATTAATGAATCTATATGCAGTGTGCAATTAAGATTTAATTTAGTTGTAATAATAATTTTTTTGTAAGATTCAACCTTCAGGGTTTGGACAATGAGGTTACTAAGCTTCACTAAGTTCAAATAACACACATAGAAGTAAAGTCCCTAGCAATGGCACCAATTATGAGTAGCGAGGTACCCCTATACCCAACCGTATGAATCATAGGCATTCACGTGCAATCTAGTTAAATTCCATAGACTTTAATTACCAAGTACACTAGAGCTAAATGGTGAGTTTGTGTTGTCTCTTCATTGTCTTCCTAGTATCACTTATGAAATGCAAGTGTATGGTTAAGTGTGACTGAGGCATAATATTTTTATCATTTTATGTTTTATCAAATTAATTACCTAAAAAAATAATGAAATTTAGAGTTGTTAAATGCTAAGTGAACTATTATCTAATCTAGCCTAACATAAGTAACATCCCCACTTCCTGGATACATCTTGAACTTTGTGTAAACACTGCTAGGTTGTTAAACACTAATTGTTTCTAAGATACCAAGTGTCAAAAGTATGTTCGAAGGGTTTGTGCTTGTGTGTTTTAATTAATTACTTAAGTAATAAAAATTAATTACTAAATGAATAACATTAAATGTGAACTACATGAAATTATAATGTATAAATGCATAAAGAAAGAAAGTCTCAAGTGCTACAAGGATGAATCAAAGAGCTTGTCTTTATTGCTAACACAATAGTATGTTCAGGTACATCAATGCTTGAATAAATATATGGTTACATTTAGATATCCTATTACGAGCACTTGGAAAATATTCAAACTCACAAATGAACAAACTACATGAATTTCGCTACTTGACTCTAAAAACTACTATTGAATCATGTGACCAAGGGTTGTATTTATAGGCCCAAGAGTACCCCATAATATGACATCCCAATATTGCATTTTGGATCATGATATCACGTATGCAATATCATGTACCTGATATCAAGGCTTAAGTAAAACATGATTCTTTAGAAGGTATGGAATTATTAACTGACTCTTGACAAAAATTAAGTGCCCAAGTGTACAAATCAACAAATTAGAAAAAATGGTGATGTTTATGACACAGAATTAAACACCATAACATGAATACACAAAATTTAACAACACATCCTCTAGTGGCATGAAGGTGGTGGAGAAGATCAAATAGTCCTAGGTAGTGAAGGCTCTTGAGGTTTTGAAGAACCTTCACCAGCTTCAGGAATGTGCAGTAGCTAAGGTAGCTATCATTGTCATGATGCAGCTACAACCTCTAATGGAAGGTAAAAGGCATCTAGTAATGCCTTCATATTCTTCACCTTAATCCAAAGATCATTCATAGTCCACGTGTTATCACCAATGCGAGTTGGAATGGAGATGTCCCATGGACAGGGCATTACTGGGAATATCTCCTTCACATTGATAAACTAGGTAGTGAACTATTTATGCTCTACATCAAACACCTTGACTATGTTCTGTAGCTCTTGGTAGTCATTCATCCTCTTGGCCAAGTTCTTGACAATTGATTGTTGATTAGTGAATCATGCTTTAAGAACTTTGAGTTTAATGTTTGTCATCATAAGCTTTTACTTGATGTCTTTGTGAGGCTTGAACTCAGCCTTGTATAATAAGTACAATCTGGCCACCTATTTCTTGAGTTCTTACCATGGTTATCTAGTAGTCAACATGGCTGGATTTACATAACAAAGATTGGCAAGCTCCATGTATTCTGTAATCTCCTTAATTTGCAACTCCTTCATATATATTTTTACTTTATTATAGGTGTCTATCCCATCAACAATATGTTGCCACACTTCTTTTCTTTGCTAGAGTTATTGGAGGATTTCATTCACTTTCACCTTCATTAACTGAATGTGTTTTTCATTTACTTTATTTTGTAGACTATCCTATTGTTTGTAATGGTCCTTAACTCTCTCAAATTTGAGAGCCTCTAATTTCTAGGTGGCTACATCAATTGAAATTTTTTGGTGAAGGATGTAGACCTCCTCCATGGAGAGATTTCTATTTTTTTCTACCAATCTCTTCAATTCTATGTTTACTTTGGCAAGTTGCTCCTATTGTTGATGGATGAAATCGATTAATTTTTGCTTACAATCATCAACATTCCATAAGTGATGGTTCTCTATGGTCAATTGTACATTCTTCTTGCAGGTCTAATCTAAGGCCTTCTAAATTTTGTGCTATGTGGCCTCTACTAATGATTGATAGAACACTGCTATCTCCATTGCACCCTTAACCCCTTTTAGTTTAGCTTGAAGTTTTTCCATAGCTTCATCTCTTATCAATGCTAGTTTGAGAAATGCAAGGTTGGCAATCTAGGATCTTAGTTTATCAACTTCAATAGTCAAGCATTCCTTTAGCTTCTTGGTTGTTTCGAGTTGCCCCTCCAAGATGATATTCTTGCACTCTACCCCTAGTAGCTCCAAATGAGATGTAGTAATATTGTTTAGAAGGTCAAAGACATCTAAAAGAAATTGCCCAATTACTACTAGTCGATACAGTAGTTTCTCATACTATGATACATTTATTTTTGCACGTGTAGTCCTTGTGGACATCATCACATGCTTGAGTATAGTGATGTCTAGTATCGATGCTACAAATGCGTTGAGTGTTTTGACAATTTGGTCATCAACCACTCCTATTGCAATCTCCAACCATTGGTGTTGCATCAAAAATACTGTTGCCCCCTCATCCTCCTCTAAACACACCAAGAAGATCATAACATTTATACAGATTTCTAGGAGTAAATCGTATTCTGCAAGAGATACTATGACCTCTCTACTGCTTAGATTTTACCTCATGGAAAACTACACTGTTTAGGCTAAGAAAATGGACCCACCTCCACCCATCACAATGATTGTACAAGTCACCTCATTTAGGTGACTCATTGCTCATTTATCTATTGATGGGCCTCCACCACTCATGCCTACTTATTTCTCTTGTTTACCCAAGAACCATTCTTAGTATTCATGCAACCATTGGATGATTGCAATGATATCTAACATAGTTGTTTAAGTGGCTAGTGAAGGTGGTGGTTGATGCTCCTCTTCTTGGATAGTTGTTGTAGACATCTTTTCTTTCATCATTTCTACCTAGATGGTAGCTGAAATATGTTTGACAACATCATTAGTGTAATGGACTATTCCTTTCCTTTGAAAAAGTTTTCTAATGAGGCATGGGAAGGGGAGTGCATTCCTTCTATGTTCATTTTCCTTAAACTATTCCTCTATCTCTAAATAGATTAGCTATGGAAGTTTGATAAGAGATCTCCCACTTAGAGTATCACATGCTTAGGAAAAGAAGGTAGTGATTTTGCTTGGCAGTACCATGGAATTGAGGTGGAAGGCTATAATCTTGTAGTGGATCCTCTCTACTAGTGTGAGTGCACCAAACTCCTTACAATCAATGCCATAGCACTGGTGCATCAATTCTTTCTTAATGTTGGGATCCACATACATTAGAGTGTTAATAAGAATTTTCCCTATTTCTAGCAACCCAAGCACTTATGCAATGGCTTGTACCAAGTAGGACACTAAGATATCCTTGATTTTGACCATTGAACTGGCTTACCTATTATTCTAGAATAAGAATGTCTTTTCCATGTACCACTACTCAGTGGAAGTGATGATTGGCCATATAGGAGAGGTCTTTAGATGGTCTTGTACTAATTTTGATACTTGCTCTAGGAAAGGACCAAATTTTAACTCATGGAGCACTATTTTCTTGACCTCGTATGATTTGATCTGATTTAGACAAGCTTCTATCAAGGTCATCTTGATATTTGCTTATTGTGTTGGTCCATCATCCCAATGGGAGTGTTCTATTGTTGCCATTCGTTTTGGAATCTATTAGATATATTATACCTCTACCTCTTCCCTAAGAGGACCTATGGCATAGGTTGCAAGAAGTTCTTCTTTAGCCTACTCTTGGCCCATTCTTGTTCTAGGCCATTTTTCCCTTGGTTGAGATGGTCTTGCTTTCTACGTGTGCTTTCCTTTTGGTGACATGTATGGTCACAACACATCTATGGATTACTAGATATAATGTATAACTTAAATTTTTAAATACCTTTTCTCATTATTTAGCTATACTTTAGCTAAGGTTGGACCATGGAAATTTGGTTATTTTATTAATTATTTATTAATTTATATTGCAAATGTCATTAGAGCTTCTTATAAAGGTTTAGCTCTTGTAATTTAGTGTTTAATAGTTTATTTCTTAGTTAAACCCTTGTGGGAGTAAGGAAAATGGTGAATAATTTTATTTCAAAAGGCATATTTGTGGCCCCCACGATGAAGATCTTACCTCAAATAGCTGTGGGGTCAAAGAATAGAGTGATTTGGATAAATGATTAGGAAGTTATGGGCTCTAAAAATTTGAAAAATTCCCTTGGTATTTGTGAGAAAATGTAAAACATTCCAAGTGTGGTTGTATATATATATATATATATATATATGCTATTTTTCCCTTTGTCGGTGGAGCCTCGTATATGGGTCTACTCCATCGAAGGGGTCCCATATATGGAGCCTAGAGGTGAAAATTTCAAATTTGAATATCTCAAAAAATATAAGAAATTTTTCAATAAATTTGGAATCTATCCAATGTGAGAAAATCCAATAATATGATAATATCATTAAAGAGGATCTTTAAAAGATCAAAAATTAAAAAATTTTATGGAGAATGTGTTTATTGAATAAAATATGTAAAGGATCCTTAGGGTTTGATGTAAAATATGGATGTACAAAAGGTTCTGATTACAAGATTGCCTAAGGGTAAGGTGCTTAATGAACCCAACCAAGGGATATGCAAGTGGATCCTCCCCATAGTAGACACATGCCTTTTTTACCCTTTCATAACCTCAACCTAAGGAGTTTATGAATGCCATACATGATTAATGGTTGATAGAACTTAAGGATCCAAACTTAGAAAATTCTACCTAAGAATTCAAATACATCAGACGAAGACAAAATAGCCAAAATTCCATAAAGAAAAGAAAAGAGAAGTAGGAAGTGAGAGAAGGCCTTAGTTAGAGGGGACCTTATGGCATGGGTAACATGTCTTTCTAGTCCCATAACTAGTGCTTATAGCCTATTTATATGTCTAATGAATGTGCTTTGTGTTTTTTCTTGCCTTTTTTTTCATATTTCTTTTTTTTCTTTTTGTATGAGAACCATACCATGAAAAAAATTTATTCGACTTCTTGGTATTGGATGATATGTAATGGTAAGAAGTCTATGGAAACACTCAAGCATGCAAGTAAGTAGAAGAGTAGAAAGCGTATTAATTCCCCTTAATGTCACTCGTACAAACATTTGAATCCTTTCAAATTCTAAAAACTATGAAGGTGAAAAACTTATTAAAAGCTTATTTAATGAAAGGAACCTCAAACTTCTAAAAAAAGAAAAATGATAGAGTTTGTGAATGAGTGGATGTCATATACTTACTACCTATTCCATGAAAAAGAAACCATGGCTAAGCCATCACTAGAAAAATTCAAAAATACAAACCAAACATTAGTAAATAAAATATAAAGCATAAACAAGGTGTAGTCAACGTAGTTAACTTGGAAGCACATTTTCTACAGAATAATCTAACTGTTGGGACTACACTCTAAAGTGTAGTTAGGATAGTCTACCACAATAGCCTCCAAAGGTTTCCAAAACATAGCATTGGCATTTTCATTGGCTCCAACACACCTCCAGTAGTAGCATTTGTCTTTTTTGCATTTCTTTTCTACTCGAAATTGTAACTACGCTCTACCCCACTTCACACAATGGAAAGCATAGTCCTAGATCCTAGTCTCGAAAAGTGGCATGTTCTGCATTGTTTAACATTTTGACAGGTACATTGTGGTCTCCTTGGCACTTACACGAGTAGTTGGCAAGCATAGTCATAGTCTCTCGGCCTTGTAGCATCGGTTAGAGTAGCACAGAGCTTAACACTGTAGAGTGTAGTTGGTGTAAATTTAGTCTCAACTACATTAGAGCGTAGTCCCAACAACCCCACTACCATGTGGTGCTCGATCTAGATTTTGGGCTAATCATAGCCCTATAAATATCCTTGGACCCCCCAATGTTTTGGGGGTTCACATTTCTTCTAGTTGGCATTTTGCATTCCGTAGTTGGCATTTTTGACATTCTTAGGATTTGGCTTTGGGCAAACAAGACTTAAGCCCATCGACAAAGAGGTAGCGTTGCACACTATAGGCCACTGCAACCTCTTTGTAGCCATGTAGGACTTTCATGATACACCATGCTGGCCAACTTAGTAGGCACAGACACCATAATGAGTGTCAGAATTCATGGCTTAACACCACCAACCTATGACTATGCTCTCCACTATGCCTATTGTACACTACGTACCTTATGAACCCCCTTTGGAGTTAACTACACTCCTATTTGGGGCAATTTTCCATCTCTCTCTTGCATATCTCTCATTTTCTAGCATTTTTCTCTCGATTTTTGCATTTTTCATACATGGTCACATTTTAACCATGCTTGAGCAGTAGTCTCCATGGGCTGACTTCCCATTTTCATGCTGAAACCCTTGACTACGCTTTCCCCCATTCTATGGCTATGCTCTACACTTGGTTCTATGAACACTACTTAAAACACTTAGCACCATTTGCATCTATTCACGTTGGCATCTTGGGTAACCATGCCATCCCCAGTTGCACCCAATGCCATGGTTGCAACTAACAAAGTCCCTGTTTGATGAACAAGACCATCTAGGATGCTCTACCTCCATTTCTAGCAAGGATCTCATGTGAAGGTGGGGTTAGGTTTGTGCATTTGTTGACCCCTTGATGACTCCAACCATTGGCATTTTTGGTCATTACAATTTTTGGCACTAGAAGGGGAGTTGTCCCATTTCCTTCTTTGCACTTTATTGTGGTTGTCTTTGTATGCTCTCTATACCCCCATTAGTGTAGATTGGACCCTATTGTCGGTCTCCTCAAAACTGTATGTAGCAATCCAAATCACACTGTTCTCCACAATTTTTTCTATGTCTTCATTCTTTGAGTGTGGAGAGTGTAGTTGGTGTGGAGAGTAGTTAGCTCTCAGCATAGAGAGCATAGTATCCATACTTAGATAATTTTCTACATTTTTACACTTAGTCATTTTTCACAGTTTTCAAACTTAGTCATTTTTCTACATTTCTAGAGTAAATCATTTTTTGCAATTAGTAACTCTCACAACTTGACTTGTGAACATGAATCCAAATCAACCTTCCACATCAATGTCTAACACACTTGACATTATGATCCACCCAAAGTGTGCCATGCTAAGCCACGAATAATATAACTTTTTTTTGTGCCAAAATCTAAGGAAGATTACTTGTAGATCATCTTAATCAAGAGGCAAAATAGGACTATGAATGAGTCCATCTAGATGGATGAGAGTACAACCCTACATTGTTTGACATAATCCCACTCAGAGAGTCCTACCACTAGCTATTTTTCCAACTCATCCATGCAAATGTCCATGAAGCAAAGACAACTACAAAGAAGCCTCATAGGAGGGAGAAGATGAGTTTGAAACATGCTCCAAATGCGAGAGCTCCTTCATCATCTTCCAACAAGGATTTCCTAGTACAAACCCTCCTCCATTTACCTTACCCTTCATGGCATCCCAACCTATTTAGCCATCCTTGTCAGTAGCAAATGCATCTACCCAACCCTATGCTCAGGTCGAGACCACCTCCCAACCCCAAATGATCTAGGCATCCTATGTGCCACCTATTATGTTAATGCCCCCAGTGTCAATCTAACCCATGCATGTGTGGCCTACCTCAGTCATTGCGTTCATTGCTTATCCAATGCATCAACCATACCCATCTACTATGATGTTAAACTAGCAACATCTATCTGCTATGATGTTAACTTGGCAACATTCGTCCACTATGACATTAAATTGGCATACTTCACAATTAACAATCTGGCCCTTGGCCATGTAATTGATACAAGCCTAGCCAATGCAACCAGCTGGTACACCTTCAAGCTTGGATTAGGCATTCTAGCTAATCTAAAGCTTGATGGAGGAGATAAAGTAACTCAAAGTTTCTTCCTCTAAAACCATCAAGGTAGCGGATTTATACTAGGATGATCACATAAGTCCTCTAGTGTCACCCCTGACTTTGCCAACTGGGGTCCCGCTACCTTAACTCACTAAGTACAATGGTGAAGGGGACCCCAACATGCACTTGGTCACATTCAGATCCGAGTGCTTACTACTACAAGCTTGGCCACATGCCATCATGTGTGTGTGTTTCATGTCATTAACTGGCAAAGCCCTTGACTAGTATCAAGCACTACCTAGGGCATCAATCTCCTCTTTAGAGGATATCATAAGCTAGTTCATGACATGCTTCAAGTACAACCTACAACTTGAAGTAACCCTAAACCAGATCATGCAAGTCAAGTAGGGGCCCCTAGAGCTTTGTAAAAATTCCTCTAATGTTGGAGTGTTACATTGAGCAAAATGAGGAAACCGCTAGAAGAGACATGCCTACTAGCCATCTTCAAGGGTGTAGTTAATGACTTTATCAAGTCAAAACTGTACTACCTAGCCCCAAAGTCTCTGAGCCAACCTTTGCCCAAATGAAGGGCATCGAGTAGCTAGCATGAGTAAGTAGCCACCTAGCCTACATGGTCTTAAAAAACTAGAAAGTGAAGAAGAAAAACACAATAGTGGAAATAGTAGCCACACTTGCAAAAGCAACCAACTGGGGCTGACCCTACTACTAACCTAGGTAGGTCCATCGAATGGCAACACAAGAGGCCAAACGAGCACCTCGCAACACCCTTGGTCAAAACAAATGTAATAACTAGCAAGCAACAACTAAGCCCTATTTTCTCTAAATAGGCCAACTAAGAAAAACCCAAGTCCCCTCCATGTGAGATTCATCTCTTAAGCTGCATGAAGGAGATCATGTCCAACACAATGGTCGATGGTAAATACTTTGTGGTGGCATTAACCTAGGTGCAATAAACGCTCAAGTAGAAATACACAACATTGAGCTTGTACAATTTAGTCATGACCTCATCTACCCACTACCAAACACTTGCCCAGATGTTGACCTCCATTCCTATTATGGAGGTCATCCTTGTAGATGAAGACACCATCCATGTAGTGATCTTACCTATTGTGCCATAGGAATTAGGTTCAACATCCTTAGCCTTTCACAATGAGGCAATCAAGCTCAACCTTGAATGAGGGAAGGTCACTACAAGTCCACTAGTTATTAGCATATGCATTGGGAATTGCATGATTCATAGGGTGCACATCAATGATAACGCAACAACGAACGAAGTTAGGCCTAATAGATGAGATTAGGTTAACCAAAAATATGTGTCTAAAATCCTTCAATGGATCACGCATTACCATTAGGGATATGATCAACATAGCCTTTGTGGCAAGGGAGCAATTCCCCACCTCCACAGACTTCATTGTCATAGAGGAGATGACAGGCTTCAACCTGATCCTAGGCAAGCCTTGGCTAGCTCAACTACAGGTCATCTTCTCTCCCATCCATCAAAAAATCAACCTTCCATATGAAGGTGGTTAAGTTATCATTCATGGTGATAATGCCTCCCCTCTAGCCACCCATCACATAGACATGGGACAAGTGTCAGACGTGAGGTTCTTGGTGATACACCTATGGCAACCAATGTAACATGTAAGGCTAACACACCTAAACAAGTGGTTGAAGCCAATAGCCTCCTAGAGGATCCTAAGCCCTGCACACCTTCTAATCCATGCTTGATTAGGTAGCAACTGTATGACTAAGGTACGCCCTTAGCTTGAAACATGTTAGGTGCCCACCTACCCCTCACCTCCATGTGCCATGCATTTTTGATTTTCACTTGCATTACATTTGTTCATGCATTTACATTTCACCTCCTCACTTATCTTATGTAGCATTTCACTTTTTTTATGCATTTTTGCTTTTTTTACGTATTCATCTACTTCACTTACACATTGCATTCATCCACCTAGCTTACACATTGCATTCAAAAAACATAAAAATAAAAAAAAATCATAAAATCACAAAAAAACACATGGCTTGAAAAAGACTTAAACTAACACGTGTCCTACTATGGCTTAAAACTAACAACCATTTTTGTTCCATTGCAATGGCCCTAAAATGCCTTAAACTAGCACACGACCTGCTACATCCTAAAACTAGCAATCCCATGGCCTACCATGGCCTTAAACTAGAACTTCTTGTTGAAAATGACCTTAAACTAGTAGCTATAGCCTACTATGGTCTTAAATTGGCACCTATGGCTTGAAATGGCCTTAAATTGCTACCTTGGCCTAAAATGGCCCAAAACTAGCAACACATGTGGTGTAAAATGTCCCAAAACTACCACTTTTCCCATCACTTTCCTTTCATTTATGCATTAACTTCATTGCACAAGTTCCACTTGATGTTGTTTTCCTAGTTGATTTTTGTAGGATATTGTGCACACACAACATGATTATGCATGCAACACCTACCTCGATCGAAGCAAAGTAACCACTTGTCTACCATGATGTTAAAACTAGCACAACAGTCTACTATGACTAGAAACTAGAAAAGATTGTCCTTGGGCCATGACACTAAAATTAGCACCCATAACACTCATCCACTACAACGTTAAACTACCATAGAGCATTCTTCGGTTATGACATTAAACTGCAATAATAGTAGTCTACCATGATAGTAAACTGACACATAGTAGTCTATGAGGACTATAAACTCATACACCATGGTCTACTAGGACCTTAAATTGGGTTCACGATTTGCTAGGACCTTAAAATAGCATTTTGCTAATCTTTTGGAGCACCTACCATCAGTGCGGCCTTTGGGAGCACTCACAACATCATCATCCTTGGCACTTTCACTAGCTTCCTAGACATGTGCAACTAGTTTAGCTTTTGATGCATTTGTAGCATCTTCCCATTTTGGCATTTCACTTGCACCTCATGTTTGTGGATCTTTTTTCTTCTCGGAGTTATATTTGTAGGACGAAGCATTAGAGGTGGTCATGTAAAGGCACTTCTCATCATAGTAGCAAGTGATCACATCACTCTGATGTGCATGATTAGACTAGCTACACCAATCAAGAGTGCACATCCTCTTCATCCTGTTACAACCTATGCACACCCAATTCTATGTTTCCATACCTTTGCATTACCCTTGCATTTTCTACATTCCCTTACATTGCACACCCCTTCTGATGCATATGCTCTGTAACACACATAGCATCTCTCCTCATGTCAATTGTAGAACCCAAGGTGGACGTAATGCAACTCGTCCCATGGGGAGTCTCTATTGGTTGGTCAAAGCCCAAGAAGATGTAACACAACTCATCCAGGAGAGGAAACAACTTTCTAATAGATGTGACATTGTTGCATCAAAACAAAGCCCAACTACTTGATGGCCAACACTTGGTAGCTAACATTTGCCAATGTGCTGAACCCAATGGAGGTTTGCCTTGTAGAAAAGAAAAAAATGAAAAAAAAATAAAGAAAAAAGAGAATGGGGAAAAGAACATCCCAAAGTAATCTAAGCCTACTAGAATTTTGCAACTAGCTCAGCCTTGAATCAACTTTGACTCTCTCATGAGCACTCCAATGAGAGGTAAAAAATTTTAGGAGTAAGCCACCCTGATGCCATGGTCATTGTTAGCCATGTTGATTCTGTGTCTTGCATCATGACACCTTGTTTTCATCCCATATCTCTTGCTTGCATTTCATCTCCCTAGCATATTGCCTAGAATTGTTACCCTTCACATGCCCTTATTCATAGCACTCTTGAATGTGGTGGAATGACACTTGATTAGGTACTAATGATTGATGTTGGTGCCATGGCTATTGTGGTGTTTTGCGATTATTTGTTAATCTCTCTAGGTCCACTCCTCCATACTTCAACAAAGAGGGGCCAATTAAACACCACAAAATTTTAGGCTTTAGCTTCTCAACTACAAATTTGGCTAAGTTTCAGAACAATAGCACTTTTTGCAAATTTTTCGAAGTGTTGAGACTACACTCTCCACTATTGGGACTACACTTTAGATTGTAGTTAGCATAGTCAACAAACAACTACTAGTTTTGTAAGCTTTTTTCTAAGTATTAGAATGATGACACTTGTTGTAAATTTTTCTAAGTGATGAGACTATGCTCCCCACTTTTGGGACTATGCTTTAGAGCACAGTGACCATAGAAAACTAGTTTTTACAAAAAATTTTCTAACTATCTAGACTAAAATAGGGAGTGTAGTTAGTGTAGATAGTTTGGAAGTCTAGTCTCTACAAAAAATTTCTAACTACTTGGACTATGCTCTCCACTATTGGGACTATGCTCCAGGGCATAGTTAGCATAGTCAACTTGGAAGCACATTTTTTGTAGAATTTTCTAACTAATGAAACTACGCTCTTAACTACACTCTAGAGCATAGTTAGTGTAGTCTACCACAACAACCTTGAAAGGCCCCCAAAACATAGCATCGACATTCACATTGGCTCCAACACATCTCCAATAGTAGTATTTATCTTTTTTGCATCCTGTTTCTCCCTAAAATTGTAACTATGCTCTACCCCACTTTACATAGTGGAGAGCATAGTCCTAGAGTGTAGTCTCCAAAAGTGGTATGTTTTGCATTGTCTAGCATTTTGATAGGTATATTGCAATCTCCTTGGAACTTGTATGAGTAGTTGGCAAGCATAGTCATAGTCTCTCAGCTTTACAATGTTTGTTAGAGCATCGTAGAGCTTAACACCATAAAGCATAGTTGGTGTGAGTGTAGTCTCAACTACCTTAGAGCATAGTCCAACTACCTAATTTCCATGTGGTGCCTAATCCACATTTTGGACTAATCGATGCCCTATAAATACCCCTGGATCCCCAACATTTTAGGGTTGGCATTTCTTTCGGTTGGCATTTTGCATTCCATAGTTGGCATTTTTGGTATTTTTGGCATTTGGCTTTGGGCAAATGACACTCAGGCCCACCGACAAAGAGGTAGAGTTACACACCATGGTCCAACGTAGCCCTATAGGACACCCATAGTACACTATGGTGGCCAAACTCGTAGGCATAAACACCATGATGAGTGTCAGACTTCATGGCCTAACACCATCAAGATTGTGCCTATGCTCTCCACTGTGCCTATTGTACACTGTGTACCTTTTGAACCCTTTTTGAAGTTAACTATGCTCCCATTTAGCATGGTGTCCCATATTTCTCCCAAATTTCTCAAATTTTTTAACATTTTTCTCTCATTTTTTTGCATTTTTCATACATGGTCATGTTTTAACTATGCTTGGATAGTAGTCTCTGCAGGTTGGCATCTCATTTTCGTGTCAAAACCCTTGACTATGGTCACCCCCATTTTGTGACTATGCGTTGCACTAGGCACCATGAACACCACTTAAAACACTTAGCATCATTTGTGTTCATTCACGTTGACATCTCAACTAAGCATGCCATACCTCAGTTGCACCCAATGTTCCAGTTGCAACTAGGAATGTCCCTGTTCAATTGACAAGACCATCCAAGGTACTCCACCTTTATTTCTAGCAAGGCCCTGATGTGGAGGTAGGGTTAAGGTTGTGCATCCATTGACCCCTTGGTGATCCCAACCACTAATGTTTTCGGTCATTACACCCATGACTGAATGAAAACTTATTCTTTAGCTCTTTACAAAATTTGGGAAGGTATGGAATTATTAATTGACAAAACAAATACACAAATATCATAATAAAAATTGAGTGCCTAATTGTACAATTAACAATCATTACAAAATTTTGGTGTTCATGACATTAAAATTGAACACCAGGACAAAATTGACACACAAAATTCCTTTGATAGCACCAAGATGGTGAAGAAGATCAAATGGTCCTAGATAGTTGAGACTCTTGAGGCTTCAAAGGACCCTTTTCTACTTTGGGTGCACGTAGTGGTTGAGGTAGTTATGATTTTCATATAGCAGTTGTAACTTCTAATGGAAGACAAAAGGCATCTAATAGTGTCTTCATCTTCTCCTTCTTACTTTAGGGATCATTCACAATCCACATGGCATGACCAATGTGGATTTGAATGGAAACATCACATGGACATGGTACTATTGGGAAAAACTCTTTCACATTCATAAAATAGGAAATGAACGATTTGCATTTGATGTCAAATACTTTGAATGCATTCTACAACTCCTAGTTATCATTCATCGTTTTGGCTAGATTCTCAATAGTTGATTGTTGATTATTGAACTTCACCTTTTGAACCTCAAGTTTAGTGTCTGTAGTCTCAAGCTTCTGCTTGGTCCCTTTATGATGTTTGAACTCTACCTTGTACAACAAGTACAAGATGGCCACTTGTTTCTCCAATTTTGGCTATGGTCATTCAACAATTAGCATTGCCAGGTTTGTGTATCAGAAATTTGCAAACTTCATGTACTCTATCATCTCCTCAATCTGTGGCTCCTTCATGTATATTTCTACCTTGTTGTATGCATTTAGCCCATCAAAGATAGGCTACCGGATATTGTCTTCTTTTTGAAATTGCTAGAGGGCCTCATTTACTTTTGCCCTCACTAATTGGATGTGGTTTTCATTAACTTCTTTCTATAAACTAATTTGTAGTTTTCCTAGTGATGCAACATCATGAGTAGGAGACAATGGTGGAGGTGGTGGCTGATCATATGGTAGAGACGTTAAACAATCCTACAACCATCATTCTAGACATTGCAACACTCAGAGATATGTAGGCATCCATAGGAATAACAAATGTGAGGCTAAGTGTAGCCTAGCATGTGGAGCTACTAGACTAACTAGTAGGAACTGAGCAATCACTTCCAGATATCTTTGATCTCTCAAAAAACATCATTGCCATCTAGTTAGATTTTTTGAAGTCTAAGGACAAGCTCATAATAACTAATGTCCAACCTGAGGTAGCCATAATACAAAATTAACAGTTGGCTACTTAGGTTGTGGAACTGAGAGCTAGCCTAGATAATCTTGCTATTCTTAGCCAAGTAATAACCAAGGATGAAGCTTTCCAATAGCTTCAAAATAGACTTAAAGAGGATGAGAATGATAAGGAGGCTACAATATTTGACATTTCCCTCTTAGAGATATTAGCCTAAAACATCGAGAAGGACTTGTTATAAGTCTATAGGGAGAACTTAGCTCTAACCAAGGATATTCACCACTTGTGGAATGTTAAGGAATAGATAGACCAAATGGTATAATTTATGTGATAGTAATAGGAGTAGTTTGCCTAGGTGAATATAGACTTGAGAAGGTTGGCTACTAAAAATAGAAATCTATCAATGAAGAAAGTCTGTGTGCTTCATAAATGATCAACCATTGAGATAGCCACTTGGAAGAATGAAGCCCTGAATTTTTAATGAGTGAAAAATTACTATAGGAACTAGGTTGGGCTTCTCAAAGAAGTTAATGAGAAAGAAATCTAGCTAGCCAAGGCAAAGATGAACAAGGCCCTCCAACAACTCCAAAAAGGAGGTGGCATATGGTAGCCCATCTTTGCTAGACTCAATGCATACAACAAAGTTGAAATCTACCTCAAGAAGCTGTAGATTGAGAAGATGAGTGAGTACATGGAGTTAGCTAACTTTTGCTATGAAAACTTGGTAATGTTGACTATCGGGAGGCCAAGGTTAGAGGTAGAAAAGCAAGTGACCATCTCATACCTCTTGTACTAGGTATAGTTTAAGCATCAAAAGGATAAAAAGCAAAAGCTAGAAAGAGCTAATAAGCTTGAAGTTCTTAAAGCCCACTTCATAGAACAATGATCAATGATTGAGAACCTAGCCAGAAGGATGAATGATTACCAAGAGCTCTAAAACCTTGTCAAAATGTTCAACATCAAATGTAAACAATTTAGTGCCTAGTTTGTTAACATCAAGGAGTTGTTATTGACCATGTTCTATTAATGGGATGTTTCTGTACAAGCTTACATCAGTGATCTCACATGGACTATGCACAATCCTCAGAGCAAGGATAAGAAGATGAAGGTACTATTGGATACCTTTTGTCTTTCACTAGAAGCAACAACTATAGTAGGATAATCGCAACCACCTTAGCCTCAACATCAACCATCATATGCACTAAATATAGGAGTAGGTCCATCGACACCTCAAGAGCCTTCACCTATTGAAACTCTTTGATCTTCTTTTCATCTTCAACCATTAGAGGAATCTGGCTATTCTAATTTTGCAAAGGGTAGTAGATTCATTAAGAGAAATAAGTTAATAAATAAGTTGTTAAACATAGTATGCATAAGGATTTGACTAGTAATAAGGATATTTTTGATTTGATGGTGAAATCTCTCATGATAGTGTGGTTTATCATTATTGTTGATGGTAGTCTTAAGGTTGAGAAGAATTCTAACTTGGATATTACGGTTAGTTGTAGGATTGTCTATAATTACCTTGTGGATAAGGTAATCTCTTAGGAATTTTCTTTTTCATGAACTTGGAATTCAAATAAAAAGCTCCAAACTCTTGTAGATGTAACATAATTAGATGATAGTCCTCTAGATCTTCATATAGATAGATGTTACATTCATCATCCTTCTTTGGACATAAGTTTGCAATTTCTTTCACTGCTATATGTTTTTGGTTTGCTGATAAGTGTTCCTAATTGTTTTCTCATTATTTTTTTTCTTGTTATTTTGATCAATTGATCTACTTACTTTACCTTTTCCTCTATGATTTTCAAGTTGGTTATAACTTTTTCATCTATTAATTCCCATATCTTATCTACCCGTGCTTCAATATCAATGATAGAATTTTGTATTAGCAAGGTTTTTTGTAAAATAATCTCATCAAGATTTACCTCTTTTTCTTGATTAGAAATATATATCTTCTTATTTTGAGGAGTTTGATTCTAATTATATTTCTCTATGCTATTCTTATTGCATAGCTCTCCTTCTTATTTTTCCACTTGTCAATTAGCATGTATATTTGACTAGTTATTAGCTCTATTGATATTCCGTTGGCATAGATCCCAAGGGTATTTCTTGTTTAGTTACAAAGTGAATCTATGATATGATGAAGTTTTTTTTTTTTTTGAGAAAATCCATGGCTTGAACATCTATGTAGTAGAGAATAATATCTACCCAAGACTGAATCAAGGGATTCATGGTTTTCTTACTATCACCCTTAGATTTATTTTATTAGATTGGAAACTCTTGAATAGGTTTGGTATTTNCTATCATTAGACATATCTTGGACATAATCTCTATTTTTATTTGTTTTATTATGATGGTTACATATATTTTCCATTTAATACCTTATATCTTATATTTTATCCATATTTCTATCTTCATCTTGATTCCTTAGTGGAGCTCTATCTCCATTCCTATGTTCATTTTCATCAGATGTAGATGTTGAAGATGAAGAGGAATATGGTGAACTAGGAGATTTGTCATGGATTTTATATCTCCCTCTATGATCCCTTGGTTCATCCTTTCTAGGCTTGGTGGAGGTCCTAGGACTTGAGGTCCTCATTGATCTAAGACTGGTTCCATATTATCAAGAATTATCCATAATAGTTGAACATATTCTTTGAATGTAGCAAGGATATGAATTACTATACAAGATCTATGTTTGCAATAGTTTACTCTAATTTATTTCACTATAGATCCTATCATTACTCTTACTAGTGTTCTCATTTTGTGACGGACTATCAATCCTATGTGAAGAAGGTATGTTTTTAGTCAATAATATATGTCTTAAAATATTAATATTTTGTAATAGAAAAATCATTAACGCTTTTATAATAATCTTATATAATATAAATAATCTAGATTATTAGTACCAATCCTCAATAGTGGCATCACTAATAAGTGCAATGTCTAGATTATTAATCACAAGTGTTGACATGCAATCTCGTTGAATTTCATGAATGGGAGTAGTGCAATGTCTAGATTATTAAGTATTGATTGCAGGTCATTATCTTCCCACTTGGACTAGTGGTAGCTCAATCATGTATGATTTAATCTAAAGTAAGGTATATGATTATGATGTTCTTGGAGCCTTGAAATAAACTAAATAATAATAGAGAAATAATTATTTAATCAAATTAACAATAAAATTAAATCCTAAATTATTCTAAGGGTGATGAGTATTTGTTTCAAGCTTACTGTATAAGTCCTAAACTTATGTATTCATTGTTGGGATTACCAAGAATTATGATAATCGATAAACCAAGTAATAATGCTACTAGGATTATCAAGCAAATACATGTTTATGCTCAAAACTCGTTGCACTTATTCCACAAATTGATTAATATTTTTGAAAATATATATATTAACTAGGTACATGGAAAGTAAATTGCATTGAAATAAAATTTATGCTAAGTTAAAGTGTTGTAATAAATATCAATCAATCTCGATCATATTATCATTCATGGATTATGTTCAAGTATAATACCACTTGAATAAGATATCATACAATTGACTTAAATTCATGCTACAAGAAATCACTAACTATTTGTTAAGATATAAAAAGAAAATTGGAAAAGTTTGGCTACAGTACTAACCAAATGATGCCAAATACTTGGCAAAAGCTTAGATATTTATACGAAAATATGGAAATTGCATTGATGCATATGCTTTAATATATCTTAGGCTACATCAATGGGGATGTATCGATGAGGTTACATCAATGCAGCTATAATATAGCAAATGTGACATAACATCTATGATGTAGAAACTAATTAAAATCCAATGTAGCATATACAATATATCATCTATGATATTGTAGCTAATTGATATACATAACAAATAATACTTCATCACCACTAATTCTTATTTTCTTCATGCATAAGTAGGTTCTTATCAATGCTCATTGATGACACCTCAAAAATACATACTTACTTCAAGTTGTTATATCGATTAAGTTTCCTACTAGTAACTTCTACTTCATGGTCCTATGCAAGGTGGAATACCCAGTTAACCATAACCAACGAAAACTAAATCATGTAATATTACCTATTATCTAGATCCTACTTTCCTATATGTATCTAGATAATATTATTAATCTCCTATTAATTTGATTGCATGGGGAAGTTTAAGGTCCCATGGTAGGAATTTCTATTGCAAGTGCACATGTGAGAACGATGGAACTACATCCACATAATCCTCTCCATCTTATGAAGAGAAAAATCATTTATGAAAGAAGAAATTCCATATTTAGGAGATCTAGATCAAATTTTCTTATCATAATTAAGTTGTAATATCTACTTCAAGAGCAAGTGTCATGATGATGTAAGACAATAAGGTGGTACCTGATGGTCACCATCTTCATATCTACAATGAATACATGGATGATGAATATCTAAGTGTTATAATGAATATCTTTCACTTCTAAGAATATAAATTACTTTAATTAACACTTAGAGGTTTGCCAAGTAATAGACATGGTTCAGCTGTGAGGAAGAAAATTCCCATGCCATATCAAAAATTGATTTTCTTACTATTTTTGTTTGTGCATTTAATAAAGTTAGTGTGTTTAGTTAGAATTTTTGTGTTTTTTGAGGTTAATGGATAATCATTTATAATATTTTTTAACTATTCAAGAATTTTTGTTTTTGTTTGTGGAAAAATCAATTAATGTGCTTTATAAATGCTCACCCAATAATCAATGGTGGATAGCTAAGTTACAGATTTGATGAGTATGCGAAAATGCCAAATGGGTCCAAAGTAGAGCCTTGATATGAAATATCTATACAAAAAATTCATACACCTAATTTTTTTCTATCCATTATTGATGAATTAGTCTTAGATTTAGCAAGGAGCTAGGACTTACACTATGGATTGTTGAAGCTAATGCTATTGGAATTGTAGGCAAGTGATTGGTCCATGTCTTAGGATGTGGACTTAGGAATCCTAAATGATTTCTTGGTCACTTGAAATTATGTATCATTGATGATCCTTATGATAAATGATTAGGTCTAATCTATGTGATTAGACCAATGTTTACATGTTACTATTGACACATTTCGCCATTTCATGGAACAAGTTTATAGGATTAAATTGGTTAAGAGTTTTTGGAGAAGTGGAAAGATTTCATTGTAAGAGAAAAAGGATAAGTTAACAACAACATTCTTTTAATTTAAGGAAAAAATACATAGGAGCACCATTCCTATAGTAAGGTTATGAATCTCTGAGCATTTCATTTTACAAGGCAACAATATAGATATATAAATATATTATGATACACTGAGGCTTTACAAAACCAAAGTCTAATGGGATTATGGAGGAAGTCCAATTTTTATGTGTCATTCATATGGTATGAATATGTAGCAAATCCAAGAGCATCTCCATTAAAATTGATTTTGTATCTATTTTATTTTGGGAAAGTATATCTTTGCAACAACACAAATTCAACAGTCCGGTGGTGTAGGGTAAAATTATTTCTCTTGTGAATCATCTCAAATTTGTGGCTGAAATAGAATTCCAAGGGGAAGACTACCATATGGCCATCAAGTGTATATTGCTTAAATAAGAAATTAATGAAAAAAATGGAGAGGTAAAAACTAGAACAACAATCATAACTAACGGTCCTATCATCCTCATTGTCCACGCCTTCTTCTCACACAATTGCACTAGGGAATCTACACATACTATTCAAATCAAAATATTGGACGCTTCATGGTTTCAATATCTGCAACCCTCTCACTGAAAAATCTCTATCGTGCCTTCTGAAAACCCTAAGCAATGGAGGAAATAAAGGCATTGGCAACTAGAAATGGTTTCCCAACATCTTGGCGCTTGTCAGCGAAGGTTTAAATCTGTAGTGACCATAGCAGTAGGCCACGAGCAACGATGAACACCACTACCACTACACCAACAAGCCCTTGTTCCGCATGGAGGTTTGGCTACGGTCACATGAAATAGAGCCATAAGGGCCTTTGCGCAGCCTCACGTGCCACCAAAACCTATCAGTTTCTGCACTTTTCCATGCATCACCAAATCCTATTCCTCTGCATTGATTCAGTGTAACTCAGAAAATTTTGTGTTCACATGCTCAAGGCTCCACCACGGCCAGGAACACCTTGAAAAATACAGGCAGAAACAGATGAAGTTCATTGCCATAACAATGATGAAAATAGAAACAATGACAAAAATAGAACCTACAATACAAAATTATGAAAATAGCAACCATGCCTGACGTCGACGCATTTGTCTCCACCATTGCCAATCCACCAAGTGTAGCAACCAAGACATATGCATAACCTAATCAGCAGAATACAGAGATGTTTTAGCCGATGCAGTGTATTCAGAAGAAACTGTCATCATTGAAGACAAATACAACCTGAACATATGGAATTGAAGTCACAAAAAGATAAAATTCCAATTCCACATGGTTCGGTAGCAATTCCTCACATATGGAACCCTGTTTAAAGACCTGACATTAATTTAATTATCCTAAGTAAATTACTAAGTTTTTATACACAATGGGTAATTAAAAAATTGTAAAATAACAATTGAATGAAGCTCTTATAATATTAAGATCTTAGATTTATTTTTCAAAATTATTATATAGGTTGTTGCCTATAAATATACATGTTAGCATGATTTTCTCCTAACTTCCTAACTTCCTAACTTGTTGAGGAAGTAATATCTCCTAACTTGTCGGGCAAGTTATAACTCCCTTACTTGGGAGAGAAGTTAGCTAAGATATTTTAAAATGTAAATACCTTTTGAAACCTATGAAAAGGATTCAAGGGTTTGTAAAAATAAAAGAAAGGAAGGAAGAAGAAGGGATCACACACTTGGGACTACTAGCTCTCACTTGGAGATACACTTTGGGTCTTGGGAAGAGCATTGTAAAGAAGAAAGTGTGAAAGATTGCTTGTAAGATGACTTGTTAAAGAAAAGGTTTCAGCCTCTTTATCATAGTCCTGTGAGTTATGCTTATTATTTTTTATTTTGTTTAAATTTTTTAACTAGTGGTTTACATAGTATCATGCTTGGCAAGTAATTTTTGGATTTTTGGATTGCTCTTATTGTTTCTTATTGCATAATAGAAGATTTCTATTAAAGTTTTGCCATAGAAGAGCTTATGTTTGAAAGCCTTAAGAGAATTTTAGTAGTGAAATTGATTATTGTGCAATGTATAAGAACTACTGTTGGGATTGTTGTAAGAGAGCTTCTACTTGTAGTCAAGCCGTTGAACAATTCAATAGTTAAGAGGGTTTAGAAAATCCTTGGTATTTTGATAGGACCAGAATAGCTTTCTTTTATCTTTAAAGTGAATCTCCGTGGTATTTCAATAAGAAATTGTCAAGTATTTTGAAGGTTCTATTGAATGCAATTGTTGTCCATTTTCTAGCCAAAATGGAGTCTCGTACGTGATAGTTTACGCAGCAATTGTTTGGTAGCATAGTAGGATTGTCTTGAAGAAATTGCTTATTTGAGCCTTGAAATTTTGAGTAATTCATAGTTATTGAATTTGGGATAGCTTTATTGCGAAGTGTTTACTCGTGTCATTTTACCTTGTTTAAACACATTTGAGGTCTTAACACAAATCTGCTTTCTTTTTTATCTATTTCCATTGAATCTTGCTCTATTTCTAGTTTTCTTGTGGAACTATCTCTTTCTCTGGGGAAAATTAGAAGTAGATTCACAGAGTTGTGCTCAAATGTTTTTGCAAAATTTTATTTGTTACAAGTAGGTATTATAAGGACTTCATAGACTAGGGAATTGAACAAAATAAGAACTCTTAACAACTCACAGTACTTGGCAAAGTTGGCTGAATCTCCTTACGATAAGTCATTTATAGTTTACATACAATGCATTCATTTCATTTTTTTACAATTGCAAGCCGCAACAGCACACACACATACTCACATTAACTATTTAGTTTATTTGGAGGTATCTGAGCCTTGGTGTTGCCAAAGACCAGCAAACACCTAAATCCTATTCGAGGATACTCATTGGAGGTCGTGTCCCAAATGGTTGTCAATAGTTCTTTTGGTGCTAGAAGGAGGGCTGAAAATTTAGCCTCTAAGTTATTAAGTATATAAAAAATTATTTGTTACTATAAAGGCTTAAGAAAGTAGATACTATTTTCAGTTCATGACCAAGAAGATTGATAGTTTGGAAAATTTAAAAGTTTCAAAAGATTTTCTAGATTCTAAGACTGATTCTTCGTCAGAAGAAGAACAAGAAAAAGTTTTTGAATTGGGAACAAGTAGTGGAGTGAAAACTAGAAGATCAAGAATTTCACCCATTATATCTGGTTTATCAATTTATAAGAGAAGATCTAGAAAGTCTAAGAGTTCAATTATCCAAAGGAATAGGATAGCAAATCCTTGGCAAGGAGTTACACCATTAGGATTTCAAAATTACAATGATATTCCTAAGATAGTTTACAAATATTTGCCTTAGCCTTTCATTCTTGGAAAAGCTTATTTAGTTGAAGAATACATTCACATGTTTGAGTTAGCTTTAGGTCATGCAAATTTTCAACATCAAGATCAAGTTTGTAGGTTGTTTGTATCAAATTTAAAGGATATGGCTTAGATTTGGTATTCGAATTTACCAAGTAATAGTATTCCAAGTTGGGATGACATGAAGAATTTTTTCTTGGGCCAGTTTGGTAATCAATTAGATCAACAAAAACTATACTATAGGTTAATATAAGCTAAGCAAGGAGTTAAAGAGTCAATTAGAGATTTTAACATCAAGTTTCAATGAATTTGTGGCCTCTTTTAAAGAAAATATAGACCATCAAAAGAAATGATTAAAGAAAGTTATCTGAAGGCTGTCAACCCCAACATTTCAATTTGGTTAAGGAGAACTCCAAACTTAACTACACTAAATGACTACCTTAGTGAAGCTATATAGTTAGAAAAATAGTTGAACTTGAATCATGAAGAAAATATTGCAATTCAAAAAAGAGAAGAAAGAGTTATGATTTCTATGGAAGATTTTTCTCAATTTAAATCTTTACTAGGTCCATCTCATGTTAAGATAGAACAAGGATATGAAAAAGTAGAATTTGGAAAAGGATAATTAATGAGAGATATGTCTAACAAAATAGTGAAGCTTGAAAAAGCCTTGACAAGAGTTAATATCAAGGAATAAAGGAAAAATAGAAAGCATAAACATCCAGACACTAAGTTAGCAGAAGATGAGGATGAAAGTGACATTATTATGTCCAACTTTCCTAATATTGAATCTGATAATGAGTTATCTAGTGTTCATTATCCAGGTAAATCTTTTAGCAATGGATCAAGTGATACTTCTTCTCTATCAAGTTCTAAAGAAGATATGTATTTAGATGAAGAATGTAATAACAATGGGTAAAATGGATATAGTCTCCAATCAAAAGAAAGATTAACTACTTCTAGACCCCCATCTGTTATTATTGATCAATCTACTAAGAGAAAAGCTTTTGAGCCAAATAGAAGAGATAAGAATAAAGGTAAATAATCAAGTAGAGCGAAGCATTCCAAATCAGTATTTTAATAAATGGATAAAGAGATCAAGCTTTATTGGTAATGGAGAGTATGATTTGATTGAAGTCCTTAAACATGTTAAGACTAATATTAGTTTTTATCAGTTGCTTAAAATAGGAGATTAGCAAAGAAAAGCTTTAGAGTTCATTAAAGGTAAAATGAGAGTTAGAGAATCAGAGTTAAGTTATGTGTCTAATAATGATGAGAAATTAAAGACTTTGTATGATAAGGAAGCTCCTCCTTTTCTTTTGACAATGAAATTAAAGGATAAATACTTACACAATTGTTTGGTTGATTCTAGAGCTACGTCTACTATAATGTCATTGTCTATATGTAAGAAACGTGGTTTGATTCCTGAAAAATCAAATAAAAAGATTGTTCAAGTGGATAAAAGTAGAGTGAAGATTGTGGATCAATTCCCAAATGTCCTATTGGAAATTGCTTTTGAACCCCGCATCAGAAGTAGAGTAACTATTCAAGTGACAGATATACCGAATTCACATAGTCTCTTACTGAGTAGAAGTTGGAGTAAAAATTTCTCAGGTTACATATCAACAAATTATTCTCACATGTGGTTACCTTGGAAAGGAGAACCAAATCAGATATATATCTATAGTGAACCTTTGATGATTGATAACTTTAATTCAAATGGAAAAAGTAAAATGGTTGAAAAAGGAGGTGTTAAAAACAAAATTTGTACACTCTAAGAAAATTATAGTTCTGAAAAAGAACAATCAAAGAATGAGGATAAATGGGAGTTATACTTTGATAGTTCATGTAATTCAAAAGGTGTAGGAGTCAGTATAGTTATATTAAGAAATGATTCACCTAAAATTCTCAAAGAAATTCATCTATCTTTCCCTTGTACTAACAACAAGGCTGAGTATGAAGCTTTATGTATTGGTATAAGAATAGCTCTAGACAAAAATATTAGAGCAGTCACTATAAAAGGAAACTCAAGATTAGTTTGTGAACAAGTAAAAGCTAATTGTGTAAGATGTTAGATTAGTTACAACATTGCCAAATAGAGCATATAAATAGAAAAGAGAATCTTATAGTAGATAATTTGGCAAAGGTAGCTTAAACATTGGATATTTAAATAATAGAAAGTTACAAAGATGTCATGATTGAAGAAGAATATCAACCATCAGTACCAGATAATATAAGATATTTACAAGTATTTGAAGATGATGATCAAGTACTAAGATTTATGAAAAACAAACAAGAATTTGAGGGTCAAGTGATACCTAAAACGTCATCAGACTCTAAAGCTAATTTCATTCTAAAAAGGATGATTGAATTTGAACATGAGTTCAAGAAAAATTTACTTATGGGAAAGGATACACAAAACTCAGATAGTCAAGCTTTCGAGGTAGTGAATGTCAGCTTAGATAGGATGCCAAAGATGTTGAATGTTACAAAGGAAAGAGATTCAAGTTTCAAGAAAAACTTGTTAACATATCTAAAAAATAATTTAGACAATTTTGCTTGGTCTTATGATGATCTTAAAGGTTTTAGGCAAGATGTGATGACACATAAAATTCCTTTAATAGAAGGTTGTAAAATAGTCAAGAAAAAATAATGGAAATTTAATCCATCATTTGAACCAACCATGGAATTTGAAATTAAGAAGTTGTTGGAATCACAAATCATATATCCAGTATGATATTCAACATGGCTTTCTAACCTCATTCCAGTGAGAAAGAAAAATGGTGATATAAGGCTTTGTGTAGACTTTAGAAATTTGAATGATCCCTCAAAAAAGGATAAGTATCCACTTCCAAGAATTTATGAGATGCTGATTAAAGTCTCAAGTTGTCAAGTATATTCTTTCATAGATTGTTTCTCAGGTTATAATCAAATCGTGGTAGATAAGAATGATAGATACAAAACAACATTTATCACCAAATGGGGAACTTTTGCTTACCAAAGGATGCCATTTGGATTGTCAAATGCTGGGGCTACTTTCCAAAGAGTAATGGATTTAGCATTCAAGGATTTATTAGGCAAATTTGTGGTGGTTTATTTGGATGATATTACAATATTCTCAAAGAAAAAAGAAGATCATATTAATCATCTTTAGCAAGTTTTTGACAGATGTCGTGAGTTTCGTATTTCATTAAATCCTAAGAAGTGTATCTTTGGGGTTAAACCTGGAACTTTATTAGGCTATGTGATATGTCAAGAAGGAATTTCCATAGATAATTCCCAAATTCAAGCAGTACAGAATATTGAACATCCCGCAAGTAAGAAATCTCTTCGATCTTTCTTTGAGAAGATAAACTTTGTGAAAAAGTTCATCCCCAGGTTTACTGAAATTACCAAGCCTTTGATGCATATGCTAAAAAAGGATGTCCAAGTAGAGAAAACACTAGAATCAGAGAGAGATTTATCAGAAATTAAAAATTTTATACAAGAGGCGCCATATTTGGTTAAGCCTAGGCTAAAAGAAGATTTTTGGTTATATTCTTTTGCTTCGAATGATTCTATCGCTATTGTTTTAACACAAAAGGATAATGAAGGTCAAGATGAACCAATTGGATTTTTTTGGGTATTAGTTAAAAGGTTCAAAATTAAATTATTTAGACATAGAGAAACAAGCATTTGCAGTCATCAAAGCACTTTAGCATTTTAAATATTACTTGGAAAGTTCATTAGTCCATATTATGCTAATCGAACCTACAGTGAAGCGATTCCTAGCCCAAAATGAGATTGGATTAAAAAAAGGAAAATGGCTTATAAAGTTGCAAAGTTTCAGATTTTCATTGGAAATATGAAAAACAATTAAGGGAATGGGTTTAGCCAAGTTAATGACTAAAGAAACTGAAGTATGTATAGTTGACACCAATGAAGAGAATTGGTATGATGAAATTCTCAAATTTATTAATGCAAGGAAAATCCTAAATAATTTAACTAAAAGTCAAAAGAGAGATTCCTTCAAAAGATCACGAAGATTCATTGTTAAAGATGGTATATTATATCGAAATGATTTTCAAGGGGTTTTATTGAAATGTATTCATAATGATCAAATTAGTTTCATTTTGGAACAATTTCATGATCATTTGAATTTATTTTATGAATCCCCTAAGTTGATTATGCAACATATACCTCGATAAGGATATTACTAGCCTCCCATGTATCATGACATTAGTTCAAAGATTCAAAAATGCTATAAATGTCAAATTCATGTGCCCAAAATTAAAATGGCTAGAGCCCCTTTAAAGCTAGTAGTTGTAGATAGACCATTTCAGCAATGGGGTTTGGATTTTATTAGTATAATTACTCCTTCAAGAGATGGACACAAGTTTATTCTCACGGCTACCGATTATTTCACAAAATGGTCTGAAGCAAAGGATCTAAGAGGAAGTTCAACATCAGATGTGATTAAGATTCTAGAAGACCACATTCTAAGTAGATTTGGTCTACCCAAAGTGTTAGTGTCAGATAATGGACCTGCCTTCAAATTTGAAGAGTTTATCATATGGGCATAAAAAAAATCTATTTTCTTATTTTCCTCATCAAATTATTATCCTCAAGGAAACGTCCTAGTAGAATCCACCAATAAAAATCTTATTTCTTATATCAAGAAATCGATGGATGGAAATCTGGAAAAATGGATCGATTATTTACAATCCGCATTATGGTCATATCAAATCAGATTCAAGAAAGCTATTGGGAGATCACCATATAACTTAGTATATGGTTTGCTAGCAAGAATTACAAATAAGATTGTAAGCTCAGCTTCTGAATTCGTACAAAGATATAGTGAGAAAACTGATAAAGATAGAAGTTTCATGACTTTACTTATTAAAAGGAAAGTTGAAGTAGATAAAGCAAGAGTTAACTTATTATAGAATACCTCTCAAGTTAAAAGAAGGTTTGATAGGAAACTTTGAAAAGAAATTTCAAAATAGGAGACCTTGTCTTGTTATGGAATATGAAGAAACCGAATAAGTTTACCCCGACATGGATTGGTCCCTTTCAAATTACAAAGCAATGGTTATAGGATACTTACAAATTATCAATTTTGGATGGCATGGAATTGCAATTTCCATATAATGTTTTGCATATAAAACATTATTTGGGACAATTGCATATAGCTTGAAGATTTCCTTACACAAAATAATATATGTATATACTATTAGGTATAATATTACTAGGAATAGTATATTATAATAAAAAATATATTTAGAATAAATTTATTTAAATTAGAAAATAGTTTTCCTTCAAGTAAGGCAAGTGGAAGCATACAAATGAAACAAGTGGAATTCTATATGTGTTATAAGTGGAGAAGGTGACTCATCCACCACTTGGTGAGGATTGTGACAAATGGTTAGAATGCCTAAAAATAAGGAAACTTGGTTGAAGACTCTTGGGGGAAATTTCAAATTTCTAGCACCTATAAAAAGAAGGTTAGGTTGCTTAGGATTTCTTCATCTTTCAATTCAAGTTGAATAGTGAAAGTTAGAGAGAGTTAATTTAGAAGAGGAGACGGAGTTTGGGAGAGTAATGAGAAAGCCTTTTATTCCATATGTGATGGGATGTTGCCTTGAACATGTGTTGAAGGCCTACCTAAAAGCTAGATCATGTGGAGCTCCAAAAAAGTGTCCTTTTATGGTTTGGTTGTCTGATGAATTTTCTTTTCTCACTAGAGGTTTGGAGATAGAGTCCAATATTTGGGGGCAATATCAAGATTGCACCAAAGAAGAGGAGAAAAGTGAAGAGAAACCAACCAATGAAGAGTCATGGGGATGGAAAGAAGCCTTTGTCTCCCAAGAGGAAAATGAAGGACCCAATGCAGAAGAATAGAAGAGCTCATCTGAAAAAGAAAATGAAAGAAGTGCTGAAGAAAAAGCTCCAGTAGATCAAGTTGAGAGCCCCACCAAGGAAGAGAACAATAGAATAGCCTTCATCACGTCAGAAATTTCCTATGAAATAGTTAGAGATATGAGGATTCCTTCTAGAGTAACCCTCAAAATTTAGTTTCCATCTCAAGAATAGTCCATGAAGGACCTGCTAATGTACAGTTTGTTGTTTTTCTTAAGATTGAGGTTTTTATACCATCAAACCTTATGTTTGATGGGAATTTTTTTCCAAAAAGATTTCTATTCAGATGTAAAAATTCAATGAAAGTTTCAGTATGTTTCAGTTTTGAAATGAGGCTACATAAGTTTCTTTAAACTTTTAAAGGGAGCAGAAATGTTGGCACATTTGGCCAATTCATGGAACAGGTTGGCAGGATTAAATTGGTTAAGAGTTTTTGGAGAAGTGGCAAAAATTTCAGTGTAAGAGGAAAAGCATAAGTTAACAATAGCATTCTTTTAATTTAAGAAAAAAATATATAGGAGCACCATTCCTATAGTAAGCTTATGAATCTCGGAGCATTGCATTTTACAAGGCAGCAATATAGATATATAAATATATTATGATACACTGAGGCTTTATGGAACCAAAGTCTAACAAGATTATGGAAGAAGTCCAATTTTTATGTGTCATTCATATGGTATGAATATGTAGCAAATCCAAGAGCATCTCCATTAAAATTGATTTTGTATCTATTATATTTTGGGAAAGTATATCTCTGTAGCAACACAAATTTAGTAGTTCGGTGGTGTAGGGTAAACTTATTTCTCTTGTGAATCGTCTCAAATTTGTGGCTGAAATAGAATTCCAGGGGGAAGACTACCATACGGTCATAAAGTGTATATTGCTAACAAGAAATTAATGAAAAAAAGCAGAGGTAAAAACTGGAACAAAATCATAACTAACGACCCTATCATCCTCATCGTCCACGCCTTCTTCTCACATGGCTATGCCAAGGAATCTACACATGCTATTCAAATCAAAATATTGGATGCTTTAGGGTTTCAACATCTGCAACGTGCTCAACAAAAAATATCCATCGCGTCCTCAGAAAACCCTAAGAAATGGAGGCAATGAAGGCATTGATGTCTGGAAATGGTTTTTCAACATCTTGGCACTCGTTAGCGAAGGTTTAAATCTGCAGTGTCCACAGTAGCAGGCTAGGAGTAGCGACGACCACCACTGCCACTGCATCAACAAGCCCTTGTTCCATGTGGAGGTTCGGCTGTGATCACATGAAACAGAGCCTTAAGGGCCTCTGCGCAGCCTCGTGCACCACAAAAACCTATTGGTTTCTACATTGTTCCACGCATTACCAAACCCTATTCCTCTATGTTGATTCAATGTAACTCAAAAAATTTCATGTTCACGTGCTCAGGGCTCTGCCATGCCTAGGAATGCCTTGAAAAATACAGGCATAAACAGATGAAGTTCATTGCCACAACAATAACAAAAATGGAAACAACATCGCGACTAGGAACTCATTTCAAAAATTTGAGGTAGTTAAAAACGTAAATCGCAAATGTCATTCGCTCCTAGAACCTACAATCCAAAATTACCAAAACAACAGCCATGCTCGACGCCGACACATTTTTATCCACTGTTGCCAATCCACCAAGTGCAGCAACGAAGACATATGCATAACCGAATCAGCAGAATAAGGAGATGTTTTAGTCAATGTAGTTTATTCAGAAGAAACCGTCATCACTGAAGACAAATACAACCCGAACACATGGAATTAAAGTCAAGAAAAATAAAATTCCAATTCCACATGGTCTAGTAGCAATTTTTCACATGGAACCTTGTTTAAATACCTAACATTAATTTAATTATCCTAAGTGAATTACTAAGGTTTTATACATAATGGGTAATTAAAAAAATCATAAAATAACAATTGAATGAAGCTCTTATAGTATTAAGATCTTAGATTTATTTTTTAAAATTATTATATAGGTTGTTGCCTATAAATATGCATGTTAGCATGATTTTCTCCTAACTTCCTAACTTGTTGGGCAAGTTATAACTCCCTTACTTGGGAGAGAAGTTAGCTAAGATATTTTAGAATGTAAATACCTTTTGAAACCTATAAAAAGGATTCAAGGGTTGGTAAAAAAAAGGAAGAAGGAGGGAAGAAGAAGGGATCACACACTTGGGACTACTAGCTTTCACTTGGAGATACACTTTGGGTCTCGGAAAGAGCATTGTAAAGAAGAAAGTGTGAAAGATTGCTTATAAGATGACTTGCTAAAGAAAATATTTCAGCCTCTTTGTCATAGTCCTGTGAGTTATGCTTATTTTTTTTATTTTTTTAAATTGTTTAGCTACTGGTTTACATAATATCATGCTTGGCAAGTAATTTTGGGATTTTTAGATTGCTCTTATTATTTCTTGTTGCATACTAGAAGATTTCTATTAAATTTTTGCCATAGAAGCACCTGTGTTTGAAAGCCTTAAGAGCATTTTAGTAGTGAATTTGATTATTGTGCAACGTATAAGAACTGCTATTGGGATTGTTGTAAGAGAGCCTCTTCTTGTAGTCAAGCCGTTGAACGATTCAATAGTCAAGAGGGTTTCGAAAATATTTGGTATTTTGATGAGACCAGAATAGCTTTCTTTTATCTTTAAAGTGAATCTTTGTGGCATTTCAATCAGAAATTGTCAAGTATTTTGAAGGTTCTATTGAATGCAATTGTTTACGTCCATTATCTAGCCAAAATGGAGTCTCGTATGTGATAGTTTATAGAGCAGTTTTTTGGTAGCATAGTAGGATTGTCTTGAATAAATTTCTTATTTAAGCCTTGGAAGTTTGAACAATTCATAGTTATTGAATTTGGGATAGCTTTATTGTGAAGTGTTTACTCATGTCATTTTACCTTGTTTAAACATTTGAGATCTTAACAGAACTTTTTTTTCTTTTCTGTCTATTTTCATTGAATCTTTCTCTATTTCTAATTTTCTTGTGGAACTATCTCTTTCTCTGAGAAAAATTATAATTATATTCATAGAGTTGTGCTCAAATGTTTTTGCAAAATTTTATTTGTTACAAGTAGGTATTATAAGGACTGCATAGACTAGGCAATTCAACAAAATAAGAACTCTCAACAACTCACAGTACTTGGCAAAGTTAGCTGAATCTCTTTACGATAAGTCATTTATAGTTTTCATACAATGCAATCATTTCATTTTTTCACAACCGAGCTGCAATAGCACACACACATACTCACATTAACTATTGAGTCTATTTGGAGGTATTTGGGCCTTGGTGTTGCAAGGGACCAACAAGCACCTAAATCCTATTCGAGGACACTCATTGGTGGTCGCGTCCCAAACGGTCGCCAACAGTTTCCTTGGCTAGCCACCCTAGTTAGAAGAGGTTCATGCTCTGATGAACCTATGTATCGCATGCAATGGTGGATGAATTCTCATGTTCATGTAAGTTAAAGACTCTAAGTGATGACCTAGAATTCTAATAATTCCCATAACTTTCAAGCCCCAACCAAAATCCTTTTTCTATGAAAGAAAAAAAGAATATAAAAAATATGATAAATGAAAATAAAAGGAAGAAAATTAATAAAAAGATAAGAAAACGATATATATTTTTGTAAAAGCATAATGATAATAAGAAGAGGTGATGTAATTTCAAGCTTATTAGTCCATGCCAATTAGTATTTTTACCATCTAAACTGATTCTATAATTACTTACTTTAAAATAAAAATGAGTTGTTGAACTAATACTAATGCAAATATTTCTCATGTTTAACCCATGGCCTAGATCGCTTAACTTTTCAAAATCTTGTAGTCCAAGAAAATCTCCTATTCATCCATATCCATGGCCATAAAGATCTAGAAGTCTCTCTCTTAGTGAACTTTGGTAATATCAATTGTTGCTTTCACCAAATCGCAAATCATTTATCCTAAGGATCAATTTTATCATTCTTGATCTAAGACTTGATTCTATTTGAACTCAAAATTTTTTTGCTTTACTTGGTCATGACATTATGATTCCTATGGAGATGTGGAATTTATTAGTGCAACCAAAGGGATTAATAAGAGGATTTTGGTAGAGAAAAGTTTGGGAAGTCTATTATGCATACATTTATGGATGGAGGAAAATCAAATTAGAATCTTAACTTCTATATGTTCAATGGCACATTACCTTACTTCATCTTCACTAATGATTAGACCATAAAATAATCAAGGCTAGATGCCACTAGAAGTGGTAGGTGTGACCTTGCACTTGGAAGGGTGAGTTGGAGATCCTATTATGTGGATGAGTATTGGTGAAAGGTTGTAGTAATGCATTCCTCATGGGATGTAGGATGTACCATCATTCTTGATGAGCTAATTGAACGATTGGCTGGGGATTTAGTTATATTGTACTTCCTCATTTTTCTCTCTCATCCATTATTCATTCTACATCTATTTCATTTCATTCTTGTCCATTGTTGTGTGTAGTAAAAATTCAATTAAGAAAAGCAAAGGATGAGATTTGGCCATCCAAGGGGATGAACTTACATTTGATTCCATGTCTCATTAGTTGTTGGGAATCCATGGGTATTGCATCAATGGAATTTACAAGGGAAAGAAAGTCATGTGCCTACTATGGGGAGGATCCACTTGTAAATCCTTAGTGGATTAGCAAAGTAAGCTAGTAAGCTAATACTTATCTCTTAATGATTGTGATGGGTATTTTACATAAGGTACTTGATTAGTCTACCACTTGTGTGAGTGTTAACTCTTTGTGCTTTAAGGTTTGATCATGATACACTCTCTTCAGTTCATCTCATATATACTTGTATTTCATTATTATTAGTGATCTAATCATTCTTCCATTTTTCTAACCCCTCTTTCCTAGATTTTGGTCCATGGAAATGCATTAATTAATAAATTAACTTATTTTTCATTATTACAAATGTTGTCAAACATAAGTTTGTAATGCTCTAGTCATCATGCTTCTTAAACATCTTTCTAGGCTTATTTGTGGTTATTCAAGTGTGTTATTGAAATTGTGCATGCCTTCAATAGTCAAATAAGATAGGTTCAACATGTAAATTATGAAGTTTAGAATTTTTTTCATATTTGGAAGGATGCGTTGATACATCCCCTACATCAACATAAGGTTTTTAGCATCCCTATACAAAAACAATTCTTCCTATGTTAGAAGACTACTATAAATGGGGGGTCCTTTGTAACTCATTTCCACACTTTTCTTTTCATTTTTTTTCTCCTTATTTGTTTTTTTTTTGGCACAAACAAGAAAAAATCTAACATATTTTCACCTCAAAGCTTGAACTAGTGGAATTTTATTACACATTCTTCTTAGTCTTTATTGTCCTTAGTGTTCATGTCATTGTTTAAACCTAATATCTTGTAACTTATTCATAAAGAGAGGCATTAATTTGGATATGTATTTAATCTATTTGGCACTTATATACGCATATTCTTCCACCTTATTTGTATTTACCCATGTACACCATTGATGAGTGGTAAGATACCCCTACACTCAACCATACGAATACAAGCGTAGCATGGGTGATCCGGTCAAACTCCACAAACTAAGTGCCTACACGCCTCATGGAACACTTAGGGTTAATCATTTTTTGTCTTCGTAGAATTACTTGTAGTTGTCACGATGTATGGTTAAGTAAGTCTGAGGTATATGATTTTTATGCTTTTTATGTTTTTGTCTCCTATGCTAACAAGGTGAAGCATAGAGAGACTAATTACTAACTATAACTAATGTACTAAGTCTAAATTAACCTAACATCAGCATCCATTCCCACTTACCGTACACACCTTGAACCGATGCAACCTTGGCTACCAAATGCTAATCATTGCTGGGATCACCAACTCTAACACATGTGTTCAAAGTGGTCGGAATGAGGCACTTAACTAGGAGAGAAGGGTGAGAAAGAAAGTAGTAAATAATAGATAATAAATAATAGTAAAGAAAATCCTAATTAGCCTATTCCATGCACTACAAGGTTTATCCAAGAAGCTCATCTTTATTGCCATACAAAAACTTGTGTTCAGGTACAATTTTTGCTCGAATAAAGATCTGTTCACTTTAGGACTCCTACTGTGGGCACATTGAAAATATTCTATCTTTGGAGTGATCAATCTACTAGATTTTTTCTACTGTCTAGCCTAGGATGATGAAACAAGGGAGAGCCACCTCTTATTTATAGATATGATGATGCATCACAATATCGTGTACGCAATATCGCGAGGGATGCGATATTGCGATGGTCGCAATATCACGTATGCAATATCGTAGCCCATGTGATATCGTGTCCCATCATACCCCATGACTAAATGAAAACTTGTCCTCTAGTTCCTTATAATAATATTGGGAAGGTATGAGATTATTGACTCAAAGGAAACTAATGGGATGACATGTGAATGGATCATCATTACAAGACTTAACAACTGGTGTTCATGAAAACAAGAGTGAACACCTTATTATATTGACATTAGGCCTTAGTTGGTAGCTGAGAAAGAGAGAGAGAGAAAGAAGTGTTGTTGCTGCCAACGCCAAAATTGTATCTTTCGTTGTCCATCCATAAGTGCATCATCGATCTTATTCCTTGCCAAGTTGTTTCAGCATCACTCCATTCCAAGTGCTACCTCTAGATTGGGTCTGATATTTCATTATCACCATCTGCACACACAACACAGTCTTGTATTAGCAAGGGTAAATGAATTTCAATGTAGTTGATACCTTTCCTCAGTGAAAGGTCAATTGGCTAGGTTGTGGTATGGCTAATTGCGAATCTAAAGATATAATAATGATGACTACTGAAGGTGTAGGGGTTAGGAGAAAATCAAAAAAATTGGGCTCCGTACCCCCATGACTAATCACAAACCTCTGGTAGCGATAGAATGGAAAAAGAAAAGGAATAAGAAAGATGAATAAAAAGAGACAATGGTAATGTCGATAAAGTGGATGTCAAGATGGAAATGAACAAAACAAAATGGATTGCAAAATGTTAAGGGAAAGAATTTAACTAGTGCACCAAATAGGAATGTCAGTGGGTCCTCCCCAAAGGAAGCTCATGCCCTTAATGCCTTAACAAACCCACATGCAAAGAGTCCGTAGGCTCTAGGAATGTCATTTGGAACAAGAGTTAAAATCTTAACCACAAGAATTTACCAAAAAGAAAATGATGTATTTACCAAAATATAAACTAATGATACAACCAACAATGAGGTGAATAATGGAGAGAAGGGTGGAGAGAAGAGAATGGAAAAGAATCCCAAGAACAAGATCATGTACAACCCCTTGTGTGTTTCATGATTAATGTAACTTGGCAAATCTCATTCCAACTCCAGCCTCAAACCAACCACATCTAGTGACTTCGCATCAACGCATTCGACCAAACCATCCATTTGAATAACAAGAATGCCTCCTCCAAGAGCCACCATCATTCCGATGAAACAAAGGAGAGAATGGGAAGCAAGAAGGGGCCTTAGTTAGAGGGAACACTTTTGGTTCTATAACCAATGCTTGTAACCCAAGTTTATTTCATCTAAGGGGTGTGCTTTAAATTCTTACTTTTTCTCTCTTTTTCCCTTGGTTTTTGTATTTTGTGTTTTTAAATGTGAGAACCACACCATGCAAAGACTTCTTATTTTTATTGGCTTAGCTTTTGATAATTGGGTAACATCGGAATGACAAGAAACCCCAAGAAGAAAACATCCAAGCACACAAGAGAACAACCAACACAAATGCATCAAGTTCCCTTGAAGTCACACACTTTGCAAACCTTGAGTTCTTCATTAGTTGGAGAAATACCTAGTCACCAATTTGGTAAAGTTCTTATTAGAAAGGGATGGTACATTTCCAAGCCAAGAGAGACCATAGACTTTGGTGGATGGATGGATGAAGTGAACTCATTGCCTGCCATATCAAAAAAAACATACCTTAGCATCAACATCATAACTTTAAGGTAAAAACCAAATATTAGCAATCAATAAGAAAATAGTTTATACCATCATGAAGAACACTTATTGGGTGATAAACTTACAGGATGGATAAAACACACACACACAAACTCACACAAAAAATTGGAAAAGTATAATGATGTTGTAAAACAAAAATAAGAAAAGTTAAAGAAATTTGTAAAACAAAATCATGTAAAACAAAAATGTGTAAAAAAAACGTGTAAGACAAAAATGTATAAAACAAAAACATGTAAGACAAAAATATGTTAAACAAAAATGTGTAAAACAAAAACATGTAAAGCAAAAATGTGTTAAACAAAAATATGTAAAAAAAAACATGTAGAATAAAAATGTGTAAAAAATAATGTGTAAAATAAAAACTTAAAAGAATTGAGGGCCTCCAATGATTAGCATAGGTGGCCATCTCCCCCATGACTAAATGGAAAGGAAGAGATCCAAAATAATGAGTGCCTATTTGAATTTCGTAACAATGCCCAACTTCTTCCCATCGATGTTCACAGATTAAGGGGTGGAAGTTGGTGATGCTCATATTCCAATGTATCTATGCCTTCGTTGTTAGCATGAGTTGCACTCCCAGTTCGTTTCATGCATATTGAGTTGCTCTTTCGTTTAGCTGTTAACCATGAGGTATTTACTACTAGTTTGATTGCTACATACAGGCACCTTTGAATTTGTATTTCTTGGGCACACCGATTACATGGAAGAAATGTTGAACACTCTTCCATGTCATCACCCTTTGAGTCACTATATGTGATGCATGGAACTTTCTTCTTATCGATATTTTCATAAATTTTTATCTTACATATCTACACGGAAAGATCGTGGATCCCTAGGTACACATCTATTGTACTTAGCCATGGCCTTCCCATTATAATTGGAAAGCTTCCTTCATTTTTGTTAACTTCAATCACCAGGAAATCGACTGTGTAAGACCACCCACACACAGTGGTAATGATGTCCTCCACCAATCCCAAGGGAATGGTGATGGACTGGTTAGCCAACTCTAGTTGGATGTTGCTCTTCTTAAGTTGGGGAAGGTTCTAGGCTTGATACATTTCTCGTGAAATTAATTTGACTTTGGAACCTGAGTCAAGAAGAGCCTTGTGTGGTTTGCTCCTTGCGATTTGTAGATAGATTAAGGGGCTCCCAGGATTAGAGAGTTTCCTAGGAAGGTAGCCTACCTTGATCTAGTCGGTTACGATATGTGTTAACATAATCTTATGCGTACAACTCTGTTGGACTAAAGGGTGCTCCGAAGTGTTAGATGGTGGAGGAGTGTACATAGGCTCAACCACTTGATGTTATGAGAGTTTGTCTGGGCTTTTCGTTCTAAAGAAAGACCTTCTCTTTTTACAATTCTCAGAACCAGCAGCAGGTTAAATATTTACAGCTCTCGTACTGTTATGTTGTTGTGGTTGAGTAGGGAGTTCCCCTTGCATTGTTGGAGAAGGTTGCATCTGAACTACAGGTGGAAAAGATGCGGATGGAGTTGGAGGATGGGATGAGTATGGAATGCCTCCTGAAGGAGAAGGAGTCCTCCTAAAGTACTCCCAAACTACCTCCTCCTAGAGTACTCCTAAACTTAGTAGTGATGTTCGGGAGTTGTGTGACCCATAGAGTCACTTGGAGAAACCGAATGCTACACATAATATCCATGTGGGTTTGGCTGTCGGTAAGGGTACTGTTGTGATGATGGTAGCATCCCCCATGATTGTGGGTATTGCCACTGCTGATGCTGTTTGATGGGTTGTGGTGGAGTTCTACTTGGATAGTACGTTAGTGGTTGGTGAAATTGCCTTGGGTTACCTTGAGGATAATGTAACCTTTGGGGTGTCTGCCATTGGTTGAGTCTTGGGTTAAGTGCATACACCCCAGACTCCTATCTATGTGAGATGATTGGACAACATCCCTTAGGATGGTCATATTGGCAGATCTCACATCCACTATTATCATCTATGTATGAGTCCACAACTTCATCGGAGATAGTAAATTTTCCCTTACCCTTGTTATGTGCAGTGCCTGAATTTCTCCACTTTGCCTTACCTTTGTCACTACTTCGTTCTTCCTTAGACTCTTCTACAATTTTCAAGACAGTTTCAAGTCTAGAGTCTAAGGAATCTCACAATTGATCTACCTTAGTCAATACTTCTGTTGTTAGTTTTTGAATCATCAAGGTTTTTCTGTTCACCAACTCTTCAAGTGGTGACTCATCCTCCTCATCACAAAATCTTACTCCCTTCTTTCAAAGGGAAAGATCATAGTTGTATTTTTCCGCACTATCTCTTTTTCATAGCTCACCTTCTTCTTTTGCTACTTGCTCCAACAAGCGATGTACATCATGGGCTCTAAGTTCTGATAGTCTCCCTTAGACATAAGTCCTAAGGGTTCTTCTAGTCTCATGGCTTAGCCCATCTACGATGTGGTGAAGTTGATCCCGTTGAGCATACCCATGGCCCGAGCAATGATGTAACAATGTGTAGTAGTGGGCCATGGTAGCATCCAAGGGTTCATGATTACCTTGCTTCCATCCTTGGATCTTATTATCCAAATTAGACACTCTGGAGTATGTTTGATACTTATCGTTGAAGAGTTCTAACATTGTACTCTACCTCCTAATGGATTTCGATTCTAAGGACCGATACCAACTCTTTGCTTCTTTGTTGAGTGTCTTTGGAAACAACTTAAGTTTTTGCAACTTGTTTTCTATGTTCTACAAGGCACAAGCATCGTGGAATGCATGTAAATGATGTTGCTGATCTAAGTTGTATCCCCCTTCAAAGTGTGGGATATTTTTCATGTCTAAGCGTTTGATCCGACTATCCTTTTGATGCCTTGTTGGAATTCTTACTACCTCCATTATCTCAAGCATACTTTTGGTTGCAAGTATGGGCTCGTCATGATCATCTCTTTCATGATTCTTGTGATGTCTTCATTGTTCCCTACTTTCCCTTCGTTCGTGCCCTTGTCCTCTCTCTCAACTTTCCCATTGAGGTCTCTCATTTTTCCTACCTCTATCCTCACTGTTATGTTCATGATGGCTATGCCCAGATGTGGAAGGAGAGGGTGAGTGATGAGATGAAAGAGAAGAGGAAGGGGAACCATCACCATGCTGATGCTTCTTGCCTTCTCTTCGGATGCTTTAGCACCAATTGTAATGACGATCTAAGTGCTCGTCCTTATAATTAGTGCTTGTTCCCTCTATGAATAGTTGGCATTCATGTGGATCAGAACTAGTATTATGTATCGTTGATCGTAGGTTTTGATACCCAACCTCCTCACCATCATTAGGAGGAGGAACATCATTTGTTAGAGAACCTGTTATAATGGGTTCCTCATCTCCTATTTCACTAAGGACGTGCGGGCCCTTGTTCTTCAATAGTGTATGTTGTATTTCGTGCCTTGAGTCCTGAATACATTGTGCTTTTGTGGGATGATAATCCCTTGTATCAAAATCTGCTATACCATAGTTAGCATAGAGCTAAGTCATGCCAATCTATGCCAAAGCACGGAGGAGCATGTTAGGAATTGATTGATCTGGGGGTAACACGATGTTACCTTGCAAATCTTTCCATCGTAGTTGTTCATCTTGATGGAGGATAAAGGTAAAGTTTGGAATATACTCATCAGGATGAGTATAGACTATCCGGTACTGTTTAGGACTTGGCAGATTTCGGTTATGTATTTTTGATTGCCGACTATTTTCTGTATTATCCCTAGGCGGTGAATTGCTTTTGTTAGAAGAAGACATTATTATTAGTGTGCTAATTTTACCATTATATAAATTCTTGTTTAACTAACCCAAAGGTTCGTTTAGGCTCCCAATGATGTGAGTGATATCCTATGTTCTATTCAATGCATAAATACTTAGTCCCCGACAATGGCACCAATGATGAGTGACGAGATACCCCTACACTCAACCATATGAATACGAGCATAGCACATGCAATCTGGTTGAACTCCATAGACTAAGTGCCTAAACGCCTCATGGAACACTTAGGTTTAATCATTCATTTTCTTTCCAAACTTGTATTTGTCACAGTGTATGGTTAAGTAAGTCTGAGGTATATGATTTTTATGTTTTTTATGTTTCTGTCTCCTATCCTAACAAGGTGAAGGGTAGAGAGACTAATTACTAAATCTAACTAATGCACTAAGCCTAAATTAACCTAACATCAGCATCCATTCCCACTTACCATACACACCCTAAACCGATGCAGCCTTGGGAACCAAACGCTAATCGTTAATGGATCACCAAGCGTAATGCACGTGCTCAAAGTGGTCGTACTTAGGCACTTAACTAGGAGAGAAGGGTGAGAAAGAAATTAGTAAATAACAGATAATAAATAATAGTGAAGAAAATCCTAATTAGCCTATTCCATGCATTGTAAGGTTTATCCAAGAAGCTCATCTTTATTGCCATACACAAACTTGTATTCAGGTATAATGTTTGCTCGAATAAAGATCCGTTCACTTTAGGACTCCTACTATGGGAACATGGAAAATATTCTATCTTTGGAGTGATCAATCTGCTAGAGCTTCCCTATTGTCTAGCCTAGGATGATGAAATAAGGGAGAGCCACCTCTTATTTATAGATATGATAGCGCACTACGATATCGCGTACCGCGATATCGTGTATGCGATATCGCAGGGGAAGATGCGATATCTTGTATGCAATGTCGTGAGGGATGCAATATCGTGACGACCGTGATATGGTGTACATGATATTGCGGCCCATGCAATATCACGTCCCATCAACCATGATTTGATAGTTATGATAATATTTCTCAAGTGTTTCTAAGGATTTTATTTATCATATTTTTGCATGTAATTTTTATAATGGTTGATGATGCCAAAAGGACTTTATTTTTAACATTCTTAATAACTCATTCTGTTAGGAAATTATGATCAAAGCTCCATAAACTAATAAGGGTTCAGATTGAACAATCCCATGTCTCCATTTATTGACCCTTGCATAAATCATAAATTCTCAAGAAGGAGGAAGGAGTAGAACTCAAATCTCTTGATCTAGAATCTACAGGACCTGCTTGAAAAAAGCCTCCACTTAGAAGTAGATCAAGAGATAGGAAGTTATGTTCTTAATCTTTGTGTTAAGCATGTGCAAAACAACAAGCAACTGAGCAATTTCTAGGGGAGCTAGTAGAAAATAAAGATGATAAACCTTATGACATCCAAGAATATGTGATTGCACATGATGGCTAGTAGTGATGGATTCACAACGAAAAGAACTACTATCAAATCCCCAACCAAAATCCAACAACAATAGAAACAAAAATAAAGTCTAAGAGCCTTTGATACTAATAACACTAAAGTAGGTTCACTTCACTAATTAATCACCTTCAAATATTAAATCCATATATTATGCAAAGATAAAATGTTTTGCTAGAAAAAAAAAAAAACTAGCTATCTTCAATTAATTACTTAGAAGATTACAACATGATTCTCAAGAACCCACAACATCCAAAACCTTTCACACTCAAATGATATTATAGAGCATAAGGCTTCACAACTATACAATGGCTATTCTCAATGTAAGACACAACTAATAAAAAATCTCTCTCATAACTTAAGACTAAGATCTTAACTCACAAGTAAGACACAAGAGAATAGAACACGTAGGCTAATATACCATAATTTGACCTTGAAGCTAGAATCACCAATTGCAATTACCTAATGTGCTCTCTTACCTTTTCTTGCTAAGCTTTCCACTCTCAAACCTTTCTTTCTCACTCATGGTACAAACAATTGTGAATTATATTAATATTTGTGGACAACAAGGATATAAGAATCCAAGAAATATTTTCTCAACTCAACTTAAGGTTCTTTAGATGTTTCACAAGTCTTCTCATCTTTTCCTTAGCTATTTTCATCCTTCTCCAACTTATTCTAGCTCTTTTCTAAATTCAAATAGGTGTTTTTGGAAGTTTTTCCAGCCATACAAGTCATATCTGACCTTAAGAAGATGTCTCCTATGATAACCCTACTCTTAGGAAAGACTTATTCCATCTTTGGGAGATGTCTCCTTCCTAGGCAAGATGTCTTACCTGAGACGTCTCCTCTATTGGAAAGACATCTTCCCCAAGACATATTCTCTACTAGCAAGACATCTCCTCCAAATACAAGATGTCTTCTACCAAACCAAGACATCTTCTAAGAATACTCAGCTCTAAGCCAAGACATCTTCTTTATCTCTAAGACATATTTCTACAGCCTAAAATCTACAAAACACACATGTAGAAAAGAACAAAGATATCAAAAGAGGTGTCTCTACACTAGGTATTACTAAATTTGTGAGAAATTAGGATGAGTGGGGATTCTAGGTCCTACTATGGAAGCATTTTGTCATTGTTGTTGTTAACATCATCCACAAGTAGGGCCTCATACTATACATTCACTTTAGTTCAATAACTACATTAAAGAAAAATTAAATGAGTTATCTTTTGTGTAATTAACTCCTAATCACTACCACCTCTTTGTTAGAACCATTTATGTATAATGGAATGTTAGGATTTCTAGTTTCTTCTCAGCTTGACCAAGTGCCATAGTTAGTGACCAATCCTTTTGAGAAGATATTGGCATTTTAGAACCATTATTATCAATTTTGTAGGATCAATCCTCCATATCCACTAGGTTTTAGGCTAATTTGTCCTTGTAGAACTTTAACTTTACATCACATTCTGGTTCTATTACATATGTTTACTTTCAAATAAATCTTTCGATGCTAAGAATCACTCTTGCCACTACCATTTCTTGCTTCTCATTTCACTTAGATGCTCACTTGATCTACTTTTCTTTGTTCTACTTCCTACCTATGCTTGTACTTTCTTTGGAGGTAAGGAGCCCAACTAAGGATCAAGAACTTAGAAGGAGGGTTGAATAAGTTCCCTAAATAAAAACATTAAAATCATGAAAAATAAAACATAATTATTAAGTGGTTTCCCAACTTGGATGCGTCCACACTCAAAGGGTATAATCCTTGTGTACCTTCGAACCTTGTTCCTTAGAAAAATGCCGTTTAAAGGACATTAGAACCTTTACAGAGTTTTAGCTCCATTATGAAGTGTTTTGTAGCTATGAACACACTCAATCCCACAAGGTTTCAACAAGCTCCAAATATGATTTGAAGGATGTCATAACCTTTACAAACGTGAGCTCCACATTGAAGTGTTTTGTCATTGCAAAACTACTCAATCCCTTAGGGTTCCAAAAAGCTTAATGAAGATGCCTTCCTAAAAGAAGCACATGAAGCTTGCATGGCTTACAAGAAAGAAGAAGAAAATTAAGGAAAAAGTGTAACTCAATTTACAAATTTCTTACAACAAAGGCTGCCAAAACATTTAACATAATACAAATGATTGAAATAATCAAGAATAAAGTCAATGCACTTGAGGCTTACAATGCTTGATATTTAATGAATAGTGCTTGGTAATTTCCCAAGAATTCCATTTTGTCTTATATCCTTTGAGTTTTCAAAAATTCCTTGAAATTTTTACAATGGCTATGAAATGGCTAACTTGAACATCTAATTTGAAACTGAGATGTCTATCTGCAATCAACCTCAGTTCAAGAGAGATGTCTACCTGAAAGTGGAGATGTCTACATGGAGACATCCTAATTAAGACATCTATTCTAGTAGTTAGAGATCTATTATTAAAGTGAGATGTCTACTTTTCTTGCACACTTTGAAATCTAAAGAATTCCTTTATCATTTTGGCATCTTCGCAATCCTTTGAACATCTTCATTTGGCTCATAGACTCTGTTTGCATTCTAGCTCTCATCATTTCTTCTTAGCTCTCATTTGGTCATTTCAATGTAGCTCTCATTCTAGCCTACTTCTCCTTTCTAAGTCTTAGCTCAACATGTTCCTTATTAATCTTACAATACTACAAACACATTTCCACATTTTCCATTTTTGCTAAGGTGTTGACATAACAAAAGATCAACATCAGCCACTAGATCTATTTTTATTTTTTTTGTCTTTGCCTCTTACCTAGCTACTATTCTTATATTATTATTAAGTTTTTGTATTATGGAAAATGGCTTTCATGTTAGGATCAATTATGTTGCTTACTATGTGGGCAATGCTCATAGCTATTCTGATTTCTCGTCCCTCCTTCAGCAATGAATAGACTCTCACTCCTACTCATTCAACCAATGACATGACAATAGATTATGGAATCAATTATACACTTATGTTTGTGATGCTTGTCCTTACAGATCTAATCCATCCACTTGATTTGTTTCCCTATAATTTGTTCTAAAAGATTATTTGGCCTATGGTGTGGTGTGTGAAAGGAGTTTCATACAATAGCCCATGAGATATGGAACACCTAGGCACTTATATATCTTTTGTTTTAATTTTGTGTTTTCTTTAATGGGATCACATTGAATCTGGTTTCTAGTATTTTTGATACCATGATTTTTTTAATGGGTTAATTATTCAGTGAAAAGGAAGGTGCATCATTACTTGTTAATTCTTTTTTATTTATACAATGGTATGCCATTCTTAATCTTATGCAAAAAATAAGAAAAAAATGTTTTAATATAATATTGTCTCCATAAATTAAAATATAAAATCTATGATTTTATAAGTTTTTTTAATAAATGCTTTTATTTTATTTTATTTTTAATTGGATATATGGCAAGCTTGAAGAAACATAAGAAGATTTAGATAATAAAGAAAATATGAAGAATCTCTACTCCACCACACTTCGCAAAATAAATTATGCATGATGGACAAGTATAAGGATATGTATTCACTTATTCTTTTTCCCATAAAAGGAAAATAGAAAATAAGAAAAGCAAAAATTCCTATAAAAGGCCCTCTCAAGTTCAAAAGCCATCATCAGCAAGCAAAAAGTAGGAAAAAAGCTTCTCTTTTTTTCTTTCTTCTCTCCCTACTTCTATTACATCCTCACCATCTTGCCCATCCTATACTCTTTGTCATTTTTTCACTTCTTAATCCCAAGGTGTAACTTCTATATTAGTTTTCTTGTTATTTTTAAGTTGTTGCTTAATGTTATTGCCTAAAACTTATTGCTAAAAGCTTATTGTTGGCTTGCTATTACCATAGATTGAGAAATCTACGATTAATCCCAGGATGTGCGATAAATTGCAAGGCAACATTGAAGCCAATTCAAAATTGGATAAAATATTTGATCTAATGAATAGTGCTATATTTTTATTAATTTTTAAATTTTAATATATTGTTTATTACTAATTTTGATGCTAGCCAACAACTAAAATTTCTATATTTAATTTTCTACAACTACTAACATGAGTGCATATAAGTACTCTATTTTGTAAATATTGATGATTTTAATTCAAATTTTGCATCAATTTGTTTCATTTTTCTTGATCCAATTTATAAAAAGGGTTTTCAATTTACTGATTCAATCTAATTTTTCAATCTATGGCTATTGCTAGTTGCTAGTTAGAGTGGGATGTTGTCAGTAGTTGTTGCATTATGCTACTAAGTTCTTTTTGTTTTTTTATTCATGTTATTTTTCCTATTGTTTAGTTAATATTATGATCTTTTCAAGTTATTTCATCTCTATTATTTTTGCTTACAAATAATTTAATATTTTCAAATTTAATATTATTTTAATTGATCGATCACTTTTCTTTTTTGCTAAAACTTATTCCTATGCTAGCCATGCCCATAAGCAAAGTAACCTAGGCAATACATTATGTGTTATTCCTAGTTGCTTACACCAATATTATATTAAAGTTAAAAGAAATTGCAGAAAATAAAAAATACATAAAGTTACCTAGGAGAAAATCTTCAAGGTGAAAAACCCCAACAAAAAATTAGCTCTTAGACCATTGGCAGCATAGCTTTAGAAGATTGAAGCTCAAGGACAATTTACAAATGAAGGAAGATGATTCTCAAGCTTATGCTTTTAAAAATGTGGTGTTATGGATGCTTCATTTGAGCTCCTTATATATTGTCATGGAACCCAAAATTAAAAAGGAATAAGGTAGTTTATTTTAGTGGGGTTATGTATGGGACTAATTATAACATAGATAATAATAAAAATATAATAAGGTAGGATAGAAATATCTTGAAAAAATCAAGGTAGATTTGCCTTCATCCATCCTTACAATCCTCCCTCTTGAATGTAAAGCTACTTTAAAGAAAAGTCCAAAGCATTTTTAGAAAATCAGGTTAGAAGAAGGCCAAATGCTGATCAGCACCAAAGAAAAATTTCAGCAGGAGTTGACTTGGTGAGTACATCTATAGGATTTTCTTTAGTTAAAATTTTATTTAGGAAAACCCTTTGGCTTTTAATTTCCTTCCATATAGTGATATTGTATTTCAATGTGCTTCATTCCGGCATGAAAGGTTGGATTCTTGGATATGGTTATGGCACTTTGACTATCATAGCCAATATTAATTAGAGTTTGAGTGATGCCAAGTTTAGCTATTAGCCTTTGAAGCCACATAGCCTCTTTCCATGCCAAGTTAGCAGCAACATATTTAACTTTAGCGGTAGACTGAGCAATGTAAGATTGTTTCTGACTTTTCCAAGAAATAGCATCACCAAAAGGATTAAACACATATCCACTAGTAAATTTCCTAGTATCAATATCACTACCTCAATCTACATCAAGAAAGACATAACGTCCATTGGAATCATTTTTATAATAGATCCCATAATTTATAGTACCATGAAGATATCGAAAGACTCACTTCATTGCAATCTTGTGTTGTTTCTTTGGATTAGACATATACCTACTAATTTTTTCAATAATGTAAGTAATATCAGGTCTAGTAGAGACCATTGCATACATTAAACTACTGATAGCACTAGCATATGGAATTTTAATCATGAGCTCTTTTTCTTCACTTGTCTTTGGACATTGTTCAACTGAAAGTTTAATACCAATTTCATAGGGTGTAGTCACGACTTGCAATCATGCATATTAAATCTTTTTAAAATATTTTCAACATATGAAAAATGTCCAAGCCAAAGCTTTTTATTAGCCTTGTCCCTTTTAATTTCCATGTGTAAAATTTTTTGTGTAGCACCAAGATCCTTCATCTCAAATTGAGAAGACAAATGAAGTTTTAACTCTTGAATATCATGTATGTTATTACCTACTATTAACATGTTATTGACATATAGCAACAAGATAACATATTTGTCACTTGTATTTTTAACATACATATAGGAGTCTTCAACACTTCTAACAAAGCCAAGATTTATCATGTGGTCATTAAAGTTTTTATTCCACATCCTTGGTGCTTATTTGAGCCCATATAGTGATTTTAATAATCAACACATCATATGCTCTTTTCCTTTAATTTCATATCCTTCATATTGAAGCATATATATTTCTTCCTCAAGGTCATCATTGAGGAATGTTGTTTTCACATCCATTTGTTCAAGTTCAAGATCATAAAAAATAGTGATAGCCAACAATGATCTTATGGATGTTAATTTTACTAATAGAGAGAAGAGTTCATCAAAATCAATCCCCTTTCTCTAAGAAAATCCTTTAGCTACAAGTCATCCTTTGTATTGATTCCCAAATTTTATTTTGTACATCCATTATTTCCAATGGGTTTTCTCTCTTATGGAAGCATAGTAAATTCCTAAGTTTTCTTTTTGTGAATTGATAGCATTTCAGCATCCATTGCTTGTTTTCACTTTGCATTTTGCATAGACAAACATATGTTGATGGCTCATTATTTTCAGTAAATATGACATATTCTTCTAAATGTTAGGGTAATTTTTTTATACTTGTTGAACATATTAATATCTCATCTTCACTAAAAGTATTTTCTCCCTCTTCATGTTGTTTCTCCATGTTTATCATGCTATCACCATCCTATTCGCTAGGGGCAATATCCCCACCTAAGGGAGGTGACCATTAGAAATTTCATTATTAATTTCTGTAGGCACATACATAGGAGTTACATCATTTGAAGGAGTTTTAGTATTAGAAGATTACTCCTTCATAGATCCACATTTTTTCTCTAAAGATGAGATCTTGACTATAAACAACCCTTTTAGTTTGTTGATTATACAAATTATAAGCTTTGATACCATGTCCATAGCCAAGAAGAATACATTTCATAGACTTAGAGTCTAATTTGGACCTATCAAATTTTGGGGCATGTACATACTCTTCACAACCCAAAATCTTTAAATAATTTAAATTAATAGATCTACCAGTCCAAACTTCTTCTAGATTTTTTCTACCAAATGCTAATGAAGGAGATCTATTGATAAGATAACATGCAATCGTTGCTTCTTCATCCTGACAATGCTTCTTAAGATTAGATTCACTGAGCATACATCTAGCATGTTCCATTAATGTTCGATTGAAGTTCTTTGCTACTCCATTTTTTTAGGAGTCTATAGAATAGACTTTTGTCTTTGAATCTCTTGTTCTTTATAAAAAACATTAAATTCATTTGAACAAAATTCACTGTCATTGTTAGTTCTTAGAATTTTAATCTTCTTTCTTGAATAATTCTCAACAAGAGCTTTTATTTCAATGAATTTTCCAAATACTTCAAATTTATGTTTTAATAAATAGATCCATCTCTTTCTAGAATAATCATTAATAAAATAAACATAATACATAGCACTTACCCGAGAACTTGTTTTAATATCTTTAACTGGTTCACATACATCACTATGTATTAGTCTTAATATCTAAAGAGATTTAGCATTACTTCTTTGAAAATTGTGATGCCCTTGTTTACCATGTAGACAATGATGGAAAAAATCCAAGGAATCTTTTAAAAGCTTAAATTTTCCTTGCTTGTAAAGTTTTTTAAGTCCTTTTTCACCAAGATGTCCCATTCTCTTATGCCATAAATCAATGCTTAAATTTAAATTAATAATTACAAATGCACTTAATTTCTACTTTAATGTCTTAGCTTCTAATTTATACAACTTGCCTGTTTTAATTCCAGAAGTCAAAAGAGATGAACCATGTAGTATTAAACATTTTCTAGCTTCAAAGAAAATACTTATTCCTGCATCATCCAATTCACTTACAAATAAAAGATTTTTACTAAGTGTTGGAACATGACATACATTGGGAATTGATTTAACTACTTCATCTTTAACTTTCCATAACCTATAACTTTACATAAACCATCATTACCCAATCTTACCATTCTAAGATCAAATGATGTATACTCACTAAACCAATCAATATGTTGAGTGTAGTGATGAGATGCACTGGAGTCCACATACCATGAATACGTATCAAAAATATCAAAAGATGAGACAACATACAAATCTCCCTCTCAACTAGGAGGGGCTTGATCACTTTTTGGTACATTACTTTCTTTGCCCTTTTTTGAAGGGGCTTTATAATCTTTCTTTAGATGACCAGCTTTACCACAATTCCAACATTTAAGTGGCTTCTTTACAAATTTTTGAGGCTTATTCTTAAATTGAAGTCTCTTAACAAACTTTGGTTTTTCATCATTTTTGATAACTAATACATCATTTTTAGGATTAGAATTTTTCTTTCTTGCTTTCTCAAATAACAACTAACCAACAATATTATCAAAAATAAAGTAGTAGATGTATTATTTACAGCCATCACAAATGTCTCCCATGAATTTGGAAGTGTGCTGAGAAGTGTGATGCACTGATCTTCCTCATCCATTTTCACCCCCATAGATCACAATTGATGGACCAATGTATTAAATATATTCAAGTGTTTTGTAATGGTAGTACCTTCAACCATTTTATAATCCTACAATCATTTCTTCAACAACAACTTATTGGTTAAGGAGTTTGTTCGATACAAAGTTTGCAATTTACCCTATAAATCTTTAGCAAAAGAAACATTAAGCAATATTGAATTTGAAAGACATAAATGAATTGTACTTATCATCTTCAGGTCAACTTTTCCCACTCTTCATTGGACAGTTTATTTGGCTTTACTCTTAAAATTACACTATGCTAGTCCTTTTCAACAAGGAGAGCCTCCATATTGATCTTTCATATTTCATAGTTGGACCCGTTAAACTTTTCAATTTCAATTTTGGACAGAGTTGGTCATGATTTTTCCCTTGCAATTACTTGACAAAATAATAGTGGTGTGTGGAACCTAGCTCCAACACCAATTGTTATTCGTAGTCAATTGCACCAATATTATATTAAAGTCAAAAGAAATTGTAGAAAATAAAAAAGACATAGAGTTACCCTCAAAAAACCTTGAAAGTGAAAAACCTCAGCAAAATTTTAGCTCTTGGACCATTAGCAGCATAGCTTCAAAAGATTGAAGCTCAAGAAGAATTTACAAAAGAAGGGAGATGGTTCTCAAGGTTATGGTTTGAAAAATGTGGTGTTATGGATGCTCCTTTCGAGCTCCTTATATATTGTCACGGAACCCAAAATTAAAAAGGGTAAAGGTAGTTTATTTTGGTAAGGATAGTTACCAGACTAATTGTAACATATACAAGAATAAAAATATAATAACGCAGGGCAGAAATATCAGAGAAAAAATCAAGGCAGATTTGCCTTTATCGACCCTTACATTGTGAAATCGTGTATTTTTGGGTATTGTCCGTCATTTTACCTTACTACCTGAATTTTCGAATCCAACAGTCATTTGTTTATATGCTTCTATATAACCATTGTGGCCTTCGTTTAATTCTCATAATTGTAACACTATGATTTCCTCCTTTGGTATGTTGTATTGCTTGATTTTCCACCCGATTTGCTCCATTTAGAACGTATAAGTGGTCTCATGGTTTATTTTCTCGGCGTAATTGGCTTTGGTTGTGGCAATGTGTCCGCTGGTTTTCAATTCACCACCGCGTAAGTTTCTGATTTTCATCTGCGACGGTGATACATACACCGGGAAAAAAAACTTTCCACCGTTAATTCACGGTGCTTACGGTGATGATTTATCTTCCGCTGCGAAACCCACGGTGCTTATTTTCGGCTTGAAATTCTTCATATCCACCGCGTCTTATTCAAGACTCTGGCACATATTGAAACGTATCAATATTTTTAGTTTTAAGCATCTTAAAACTTGATTAAACCTCCCTGAACATAAATCAAAGATGTAAGAAGATGATATCTAAACTCAAATAGAGTTGTAATGAAGCCAGATGATGCTTAAACCAAAAAAGTTTTAGCAGTCAACAGAAAAACATGAAACTAAGAGAGCTGCAATACAACTGCACCAATCAAGAGGGACAAGGTTACAAATGCTCTAAAATAGATGCAATGAAAATGCAAAATTTTTTAACTTGTCAAAGGTGCAACGCACTCATTTCAGTTTTCTCAAAAATATATATTAAAGTTGTTTGCTTTATGGAGTGTTTTTATTTTATCTTTTCAACTTTTATTTGATGTTTTCCTTTTTAAAAGCTTAAGATAGAATTCAGCCATTAAGACAGTTTCTGCGGTACAAGTGATTACTCGTAAAAAAATTGGGAAAAAAATGCGTTAGGCCTGAGTTAATCGACGTTTCAAAATTCATTGGTCTCTTCTGATAAAACAGATCGACCATTTCACCATGGCTATTTTGGTTTGGCTTGGTATTATGGATGACAGAAAAAATGTCCAGGCAAAATGGTGTATAGAAAAAGCCAGTGAAGAGGTTGTACAGGCATTAAAAGAGTAGCAATATGGTCCAAAAAAGGTAAGCACCTGACGCAGTTGCGGAAAAGGATAGAGCTTGTTGTGCTGCTGCCTGATGAAGAAACCCGAATCTAACGTAGTTGCATGAAGATCCCAAAATTAATAGCCTGCATTTGAGTCTTTGTCCTTTGAGAATGATCTAAGGTGTTTTGTTTCTTTTTCTTTTTTTCTTTTTTAATTTTAAAATGGCATAAAGGATATGGAAGTGAAAATGGGTCATCACCCCATTATGCTGCATGGTAAATATCTAGATTATATATGTTATATATAAGGTGGCCAAAAGTTTATGGCCTAAAAAGGTCTCAATAGGGGTTTGACTTCTATAAGATTTGACATTCTGTGCTATCTTATATATAGTATATATAAGATTTTGACATTCTGTGCTATCTTATATATAGTATATATAATCTAGTTTAATGTTGTTGCTTCTCTGGCATTAAGCTCTCTTCTTTTCTATTTTTCTTCATTTTTTTTTCATTATTCTTGTCTGCTTGTCTGCATCTTCTCTACCGTTGCTTTTGTTGTTTTGTTAAAGAATTTTTGGTTGAGAGCCGTAAGGCTTAAGGCCTATTCCCTACTTTTTGGAGGTGTCACGCAAAATATGATACACTCTCTACTTTTACAAACATTTATCATGTAAAAAATGAACACTCTTTTTAGACATTATACTCTTGTATTGTATTTTCAGAATGAGGTGTTAACTTAACAGCAAGTGACTTAACCTAGTAACCCCAAGGCACAAATCTAGTTGTCCAATAGCTGCAAGACTTAAGGCCTATTCACAACTTTTTGGAAGCATCATAAAAAAATTTATACCCTTGTGTCATGTAAAAAATGAGACACTTTCTGCTTTTTCAAATGTTTATTATTCAAAAATAATAATAATAAAACACTCTTTTTAGACACTACAATTCCCTTTTATTTTTTACGTGACATCTCCAAAAGCCAAAAATAGGCCTCAGGCCTTACGACTCTTAACCAAAAATGCATGCTTAACTTGATGGCAACATACTCAAGGAAGTTAGACATACAAGCATTATTGATTATGGTTATAAATTAGAATAATTATCTTTAACTACCATTAGATATATTCAATGATTTCTCCTTAATCTTTGAGAAGTCAACTGTAACAAATAATGAATGTAATAGGATTCAAAATGTATTGCAAACAAAAAATATGCTAAATACAGATGATACAATGATATGCACTTGCAATATTTAGAGTACTCTTGATCAAAATAAATTGGCTCCATCTCAAATGAATATTATAGAATCTCATATTAAGGAGAGAGAAAACCATTATGACTAAGGAATATTTCAAATGATGTAGATCAGTTAACATTATTCCTAATTTAATTTTATATCATCTTCATTGAGAAATCCTAGAACTAGAAGTATTTGTCATGATGCTACATTGATTTGTATGAAATTGTAAAGTAAACAATCGTTACTTGACCATATCTCTCATGAGCTTTATCACATTATTTTTTATGAAAATTTGTAGGTTTGCAAAATTTTGCTAATGTTGAATTTTTCACTTGGGAAAATGCTTATCAAGAAAGAGTAAAAACCATAGCTAAAAATTGTAGAAAACTTTGGAAACTTGCTAACTGTACCATCGAAAATATATAATCAACATTAAATATTAACTTTATCCTTTCAAAAGCTTTTCAAAGAAAAAGAAATAACTCTTTGAACATTGAACACAATTCTAACCACTCTAATTCACCAACTAATAACTTGACAATTAAAAATACTTCAAACAATAGGTTTTCTTTTATTGAAAAATTGAAAAATAATATATCAAATTTTCTTTCTTTTATAGAAAACCTTTATGATCTTCATGAATTGAAAAATCATGATTTTGATAAAATTTTACAGTTAGCTCTAGATACTATAAATGACACTATTAACAACATTAAACTAGAGAAAACTATTTGTATTTTATCTTCTATTATTCTTGATGATATTACTTTGAATGTTTTAAATAATTTTTAAATGTTTGTTGTTACTGTTAGGAGAATCTCCTTTTGAAAATTTTATTATTGCTATAGAAAAATTAGCTAGAGGTTTAATCATGGAATTGTAAAAAATATTATTCAAGATTCTATGAAAGTTTTTAAAAAACTCTAAGATCCATAACTGTAATATACCTAAAAGTAAATTTTTTCTCTTTTAAAACTTACATATAATTACAATATTATCATTACTAGTGAAAATAAAGGGCTATAGTTATTGTGAATAAAATTGATTATGACAACAAAATGCTAGAACATTTATCATGTGATAGTTATAAAAAGTTATCTAACAACCGTACTCTTAAATATATTTAAAAAAGCAAAGATTTTATATTAAATTTGAATCTAAGTGATAAAAATAAGAAGTAATTAGTACTCTCCTCACATTTATATTCTACCTAAGATTCATAATAAAGATACTCTTCTTCATCCTATTAATAATATTACTAACTCTCCTACTTATTTTATTGCTAAATACTTAGCTCCTTTTATTAGTACGACTTCTTTTATAAAAAAACTCTATGTATTTTGCTAATTTTATAAAGATATTTGATATTAATGAAAAATATATTTTACTTAGTTTTGATGTTATTTTTTTATATACTATGATTCCTTTAGATAAAGCAATGGATGTGATTTGTAGGATGAATTTTGATAGTAATGTATACTCTCTTATTAAACTTTATTTAGAAATGACCTATTTCAAATATAATAATAAATTTTATGACCAAACAAGAGGTTTTTTATTTCTTAGCCTTTGTTTCATTGGATTGCTAATTTATACATGGAAAACTTTGAACTTGCTCTACATAAACATTGGATAAGATATGTAAAAGGATGATTGCCTCAAGTCACAATACTCATCCCATCAAGTAGGGCCCTAGAAAGGTTGGTAGATGAGTGAAACCCTAACCTCTTCAAGTGGCTGCATCTAATCATGAACCCAAGTCTTTTGACTTTAGATACAAGCACCTTACCATCACTGTAAGTGGTGGTTCCTATTAGGTAAGATATGTAGATGATACTAGTGTTTGTTGGCCTCATGGTTAAGAAAATCTCTAAGATTTTTATAAATATCTTAATTGAAGAAATTCTAACACAACAATTCATTACTTTTTTAGATATTAATATAGTAAGAAAGAAAGATTTGAATAATAAATTTAGACTATCATATGAAGTCTTTAGAAAAGAAACACATATTAATCAATATTTGGATGGTCTTTATAATCATCCCTTTAGCCAACAACTCTTATTAGAGCTTTCAACATTTGTACAACTTCTTTCTATAAAGAAAATTATTTCAACATCATCTTAAAACTAGAAATAATGGCTAAAATAAAATTAGTTAGTTATGGAATGGAAATGAACCCATCTACAATACTTTGTGTTTAAACATTTAGAGATGCATGATGAAAGATGAATGATAAAACCATACAAAGACATGTCATGGCATAGCATGGCTATGTAACAGTGCATTGGAATGGGGTAGTTTTGGTTTAGACCCACATAGGTAAGTGGGGTACATTCACCTTCAACGCTCACACTACATTCACATGATGTAGTTTTTGCAATGTTAAATTTAACCAATCTATGTGCGTTTAAATTATAAAATTTATTTAACTTACGCACATTTTTTAAAAAAATATCTTATTGTATATTATGCCAAGCATTTGTTTCCAAATCATACTAGATTTATCATTAGTTATACTTGAGTTCTCAAGGGTTTAATAGAATAAATAGCATGATAGTTAATTGCTAGTTGAGATGTAGCAACTAGTTGAACCCAAGTCTTTAATTTAAGAAACAAGCACCTTACCATCACTCCAAATAATAGGCCTAATTCAAAAGAATTAGTTAAAGAGATATAAAAGGTTTGACAGGGGAAAGAAAACCAAAAGGAGAATGAGATAGTCATCATAATTGAACTTATAACTTCTAACATATAAGATGAAGAGTTTGTAAATAAGTAGAGAACATACTATAGATCAAAAGGAAGCAAAAAAAAAAAAAAAAAAATTTAAAGGAGCAAAAAGATTAAATTAAGCATACTTTTATAAACATTTCTAGATTTCTTATTTTTTTAAAAAAAAAAATAGGCCACCATGCTAAGTGAGTAAATTGGCCTTAATCTTGATTAATATTATAAGAACAAATTCTAATGTTAAGGGCTTATCTAATTTTTCTATTTACAAACTTATTCATTACACAAAGAACTTCAAACAAAATTTTTTTGTTTAAATGGTAAGAGAGGCATGACGAAAGAAAAATGATAAAATCATAGGAAGACATGTCATGGCATAGCAAGGCTATGTAACTTCACATTGGAATGGGGTAGTTTTTGTTCAAAACCACATGGGTAAGTGGGGTGCATTAATACCCTATTTGGAACCCAAAATGAGTTCTCCTTCAAGGTGACAATGACCAAAAATGAAATGTTGGTGACGTGTTATCAACACCCTCCTAAGTCCTCGTAGGAATCTTTCAAAATTGAACATGATTTCTAATGTTGACATCAAACAGGCCAATGTAACATCTCACATAGATTTTAACAATTATTAAATTGAATGATAATTTGGAGGAAAGGTGAAGAGACAAGGAGAAAAAGATATAAATAGACTTCTTGCGCCTTCAATTTGATTAAGAGAGTCTAGAGAGAGAAAAAAAGAGAGTAGGGAGTTGAGAGAAGAGTAGAATGAGAGATAGAGCCATGGCAATGTGACTTGATGATCATCCTTGTGTATGAGTTCTTGCTTTGATTTGAGTGTGTGAGAGTTCGATTAAATCTCTTGTCTATCCTTAAGAATTTATGCTTCCTTTGGAATTTATGCTTCCTTTCATATGTAAATTCTCCATTTGAGTAAGAATAATGCTTTCATTTTCCTTTTCTTGTTCAAATTTGCTGTTCTGTGACTTTAAGAGAGTTTGGATTGTGAAATCCATGGGATCTCTTCATCACTTTCCACCCATTTGGATGGAAAAATTATTGAAAATACATCAGGTCAATGTTGGGTAGGTATATGATGCTGACAAGACCTATTATGGACTTTTAGAGATAACAGTGCATTGAAGGTGATAATGACCACGCATGAAATGTTGTCACATGCTTTCCACAGAATCTGGTCCTTGAAATTTGAGCATGCTTTCCACACTCATAGTATTTGACATAATGCATTACAAGAAACATTACATAGGAAGATGATTCATGAATCTTGATTGTGCTTACGTGGTCCTGAAAAGTTGTAGTGTTTAGATTATAATTTGATGTTTTTCCTATGTCATTTTCCAAGGGACTTTTTATCTCGGTATATTATATTAAATGGTCACTTTGTGACGCGCCTTAAAATGAAAATTTTGGCGTGATAATTTTTCAAAGGTATAAAATCTTTAGAATAGGGATAATTTTTTCAAGTGATAGTAAAATGCTTATTTTAAAAATTAGAAAATGCAGATTTGAAACTGGGTTTAATCATTACATAAGGTTAACGTTTTGTTTAGGTACTCTTTGGACCTACTTAAATAAATTGAGCACTGAAGCGCTTACTGATAATTCTATGAAATGCACAAATATCAGTTTTTCATAAAAAGATTTGATCTCCACATTAAGGTAATGAATCATTACTAATGAATAACATCAACCTACCATGAGCCTTCATTTTGAACTAAGGAATACTACTCTCAAGACTTTGATTTTGATTCAAATGTCTTCATTTTGGACGCTATTTTCCTCCTCAAGCTTGCTTTGCTTACATGAAAGACGGGATAAGCTATGGCTTCCATCCGCTTTTAGATCATGACATGTTGCATACATCCCTGGGTTTAGCAGAATGGACGGATTAATTTAAACTGGAAAATCAGATTCCGTTATTTCTACTACAAGAGTTGAGCACCTGGAAAGGCCTATTTCATTATGGCATCATCATTTCCGATCAATGGCAACGCAGAGACTCGAGAGGTCACAATGATGACTGAGCCTACGAAACACATTTTAGAATTTGTGTGTAGCTGCCCAGTTAAATCCATGCGGTGAATCCGCTAGCCGTAAGTGATTGCCTTTTATTTTATTTTATTTTCTCCTCCTACCAGGGGCTATCTAATAAATTAATTTAAAACTAGTTTACCTGTTTTTTTCATTCCTACCACTGGCTAGGTAACAAATTAATTTAAATTTAGTTGACCAGTAGATTTATTATTTTGGCCAAGAGTTTTTACAGGAGGCCAACTACTTTGTTACATTGACTTTATCCTTATAAATAAATACTTTTTGTCATAAAGCTAGGCAAAGAGAGGGACTCTTTCATGAAAAACATATATTGGTTTTGATTTTTATTTTCAATGTGAAAATCAATTCTTAGGGAACCAATTTAATATTTTATTAATTTAAAAAACATAAAAGATTCTCTCAGCCAAATAATAAATATATATCATAAATATATAGTTAAACTAGTTTAGTTGTAACCATTCAAGGTGTTTAGGATTATAGACTAAATATAATTTTGGAGGATATGAATAGGTTGTTGTTTACTAAGTGTTGCCTATTCCCCCTTGAAATCTTAGAAGGCTATAAAACCAAAATTTATTATATATTATATTGAAATTTGTGTATCACTATGCCATTATTTTTTGGTAAATATGGCCAACCATGGCTAGTTGGCTTGCTAAACTATGGTCATTACTTCTTACTGTACCTTTAATTGATTGATTGTTGGCAAGCTATTTAAAATTTTGTGCTATGCCATAACCAAAACATAATGCATGCACCAAACTACATTAAATATTAGTCATGGCTATGGGAATAATGCCAACATTCCAATTATTGTTGGATGTAGGAAATACTAAATTAAGTGGATGATGTCTTGTACCTATTCAAAGTATGTAAGATAGAGAGAAATCTCATAAACTAGCTTATATATATATATATATCAATTGGTTGAGATGATTAAAAAAAATGATGTTAACCAAGCCCGACTACTAAAAAAGGTAACAACATAGCCCAATAGTATTCAATCCATTATTGTTCTCCATGCTTTGGTGGTATGAGAAACTTAAGATAATATCTGACAATATCATTTGGCTCTAGGTGACACAAATTCCAATTTGGGTTGGACTTATTGTTCATGTTGCAATTGTGCTCTTTAAAAGCCTGTAGCAATGAGACATCCTCCATTGAAAGTGAATGCTTTTTATACATATTATAAGATTTGTGTAGTTCTTAGCTAAATTAATTTGAACTTTTTTGTACATCTCTCAAGAAACATTGAGTGTGCGGAAAACACGACTACATTTTACCAAAGGAAGCTCATACAACATGTGACAAACCTCCATAGCACCAATGTCTCTATTTGCAACAACATCGATCATGAGCCTTCTATAGACTAATAAAGCATCTTCATGAAGATCCCTGGAATTAGAAATTTGCAATAACATATCACAAAAAGATTGTGATTTCTTCTTTGTTTTAGGTGCATATTTCATGATATATTTTATGAAAACATATCATGACATTACTAGCTAAAAAATTGTATTTTCCCTCCATGTCTAAAGTATCATTTTGTTAGGAACATTAAGCCTTGAATCATTTCTTTCAAGAACATAAGTAATCTCATTATTATTTTCTGGATCTCTTAGAAGAGTTTATTCTAAAGAAAACGATCAAGGAACATTGTACCTAGAATTGAAAAATATGAAAGTTGAATATCTATATATTTTTTCCCATGATAAATTAAAGTTTACTTGCTAATAAAAATGAATGCAATGGTGAGGAAATAGTAATGATACAACATTTTGATTGGAAATAGGCATTAGCAAATTTCTTTGCCATTATTTTTTCATAAGCATGCACAGGGTTTGCATATAGCATGTCTTTGAATAACATTAAGCAAGTCAGCATAATTAGTTTCTAGATCTATACATTGTAGTTTTTAAGTAGTCAACTCACATGGATGATGTAACATATTTACATATAAAGCCTAAGTGAGAAGACAAATTGAAAAAAGTAAAAATGGAGAAATTAATATCTTTATATTCTAAGCAATATGAACAAAAAAAATTTAGTGTAAAGAATAGAAAAGATAAACTTACATTATTTGGATGTCCATTAGTTGTAAATTTTGGATTCCATGCATTTGTAATTGAATCAAAAGATCCTTTGCCTTATGCATGACATGAGGATCATTATGGTCAAGATCATCTACCTTTGGAGCACCTTGTATCCATAGGAAACCATGCACATGTGGAGATCCATGATGTTGCCACTCATATTGTTTCCAATAGTCAACAACATGAAACTCATTCATCAAAACTATTTTAAGAAAGGCAATGTAACAATGATGCATGAACTCTGCAACTATATGTGGATTTTCTATTATATTACTTTGCCTGCAATGTTTGAGTTCTCAAGTGGATCTCTTTCCATCAGATTCTACAACTTAGGCCAATAGAGATCTACTACACTCAAAGTAAAAAAAAATAGTAGGTGTTCCCAATTGATTCACCATGTTAGGTAGCTCTACTTTGTATTTTCTCCTACCACAAATGGATGTACCATATCACATTAAATTATCAACAATGACATGTGATGGAGCATTATTCAATTGTTCTTGTAGTTCTTCAATAGTTATGGGTGCATCAAAAATATTTTTTTAAAAAAATACAGTGGTAGATTCCATTGCTTGTCTCCTTCTAATGATATCATAGATATAATACCTACAAATAAATCAAACATTGTTGCTTAAATGTTAGAAAAAAACATTATGAATAATGATAATAATAAACAAATGGAGAATTAATATTTGCCTAAATTGCTTGTGATATCCAAATATACCATATTTGTATTGAATAAAATGTTTTTCATATTCATGTAGTTTGACATCTTTAGCTCTTTGCTCAAGAAAATCACATTTCCATTTAGGAAAAAGACTTGCAAATGTCATCGTAAATAACCCCATCATATTAAACTCATTAATAGGAGAATTAGACATGGAAGGACATTGAGCAACATTTGAATTCTACAATGATGGATTATGCATTCATGCTCTTATCCAATAAATTTCCTTTCTTATGATTCCAAGACGTTGTGCAACTGATGATGTGTGACCAATAATGTTTTCTTCATTTTTTTGAAGCAAAGAACCTTGAAACTGCAATCTCATTTCTCCATGCTTTTCTCACAAATGGAATATAAGAAATGCTATGGAAAATGTTAACATCATAGATATCAGTAACATCATCTAATGCATGCATATCGATCTCGACATCTTAATAGTATGGATCATTTGCCTTCTTAAAAATCAAAGCTTCATAAACTCATCTCTTGTTGAAAATGAAATTATACTTGGTGCCCATTTGATATGCTCTTCTCAATATCAAGAAAGGGATATATTTAATTATAAGATGAAGTATTTTAGTAATTTGTGTAACATCCTGAGAAAAGCTAATTGTGTGACCTTTATACTTGAACTATCCACCAATTGCATGTGTAACTTGTAAAATGAGATTGATTTTTCTAAATAACATTTCTTCAACCTTAGTTAAATAGCCTAGGATAGGTGGTTGGATACCAGGATCCATGTTATTTTCAACAGAAAATCATTTGATTTCACAATCAAAATTATCAAGAATATTATATTTTTTTCATTAATGCACCTATTGCATGTGGGTCCTCTAATTCTGGTTGAATCCAATAATATGCCAAGAAATATTTCGTTGCATACATTGTAGAAACATGGATTTGCAAAACTTCTAACTACAGTATTAAAATTATGTATTGCTTGAGCAATTTCTATACTTGCTGTTTGAAATCTTGGGAAAGACTAAATAGGTTCTAAAGAAGGCATTTCCATTGTCGGTGCACTGTCAACATCTATAGCTTCATTTATTCAATGAACTGAATTTTCCTCCTATTAACGTTGCCTCTTTCAGTTCTCACTCTCACTATAATTTGGTAGTTCTTGATCTTCTTGCAATTGTTGTTCTTCTTCATGTGTGATTTCTAGAATATATGTTGTTTAATTAATAGGCATAGATGCATTTCGAATGTCCTGCAAAAAATGTTTCAAAATTTAAACTAAAAATTGAATTAAAATATATACCAACTTGAGTATGGGCAAACACCAACCTACATTTCTTCTTGATTATTTACATTATTAGTATCAATAATGTGGATCATTGCATTGGATGAATTTCCAAGTGATGAGGGGGGATTTGAACTTGATGCAACCTAAAAAAATATATGCAATGTAAGTATGTAAATAAAATAAGAAGATTTCTATATGATAAATATTTTTTTAAAATATTAAAAAATGTATAAATTACATACTCCTGAATTTCATAGAATTAGTTGTCATTCTTGTTCACGTTGTTTTGCTTCTCATTTTAGAAATCGTCTTCTCTCCTTTGTAGTCATTGATTCTAGATTTTTAGTTTCTATAATCCATGGTCATCCTCTAACTCAACCAAGCCGAGGTGCATGTCCATTGCCACGACCTCCACAAATTGCATTACTTGTTGTAGTAGATGGTTGTTATTGTTGATCTTGAAGAGAATGTTCTTCGCCTTCTCTATTCAGACTAATAGCAGTAGAATCCATGCTTATGAAAATGCATGAATTCCAATATTGCATCTCTTAATCTTGTAACATGATGCCGAAGTTCAATATCTATAAATACTACATCACACCATAACTATCATCACCTTAACTATCGCCATGATCGTAACCATCACCATTTTTATTAATAATAAATATTCATTATTACCCATTGTTTATAATAAAAAATATTCATTATTACTGTAATTGTAACCATCACTATTTATAATAATAATAACTATTCAATATTACCCACCATTTATAATAATAAATATTCATTATTATCCACATCAAGGATTGCGTGTGAGAAAAATATGAAGAGATGAATGGGGAGCCTAGGGGTTGGGAGATGTCAATCGAATAGAGACTCCACTCCCCTGCAATGACTCTTTGGCTTCCCTGCACATGGTGCATGCATGTGAGAGAATACGAAGAGATGAATGGGGAGCCTAGGGGTCAAGGGCATCAATTGAATAGAGATTCAGCTCCCCTGTAGTGACCCTTTGGCTTCCTTGCATGTGGTGCGTGCGTGTGAGGGAATACGAAGAGATGAATGGGGAGCCCAAGGGTCAAGGGATGTCAATCGTATAGAGATTCAGCTCCTTTGTAGGGACTCGTTGGCTCCTTCACTTTTCAGATTTGACTCCCTTGTATTGACTCTTTGGCTCCCCTTCATGTGGCATGTGATGTGGAGGAAAACAAAATACATTACCCCTCGCCCCCCACCATACCCCCTCCCCCCCATCACACAAGACATGTTGGCCTCTTGGCCAAAATAATAGGATACATAATCAAAGGAGATCCCTATGAACAAAGAATTGATCAAAACCTATTTTAGTAATATGGTTGTAAGGCTCTATGTATCATATTAAACAATGCTAATGGAGATGCAATGTGTCACCACTTATCCCGATTTGGTTAGGGGTGTGGAACAACTTATTTATGTGCATTCTTACTTGATTTATCATGGAGTGTGATGTTTGGTTACTTTAATCTTTCTCATTTAGTTCTTCTCTCATCTCTTGTAATGCTATAAATCCTATCACTTTTTATAATTTTTATTTAATATTTTAAAAAATATTACCATTGATATGGATTTCTTTGCTCTTCAATGGAAATTTTTTTTAAAAAAATATTAAGTAAATCAAATGATAAAAATACTTGCCTCATTTTCTTGATTATTTTGATTCTTTTATTTTTTGAAATTTTTGATTCTTTTATTTTTCAAATTTTTCTATCTTAATGCTCTCAATCCTTTCAATGCCAAATCCTGAAAGACACAATATGTGAATAGGATTATGCACACTTTACATTGGCCAAGATTTGTGATGAGAATCTATTCAATGATTGCCTCTATCATTTTGGATCCTTGATTATTTAAGAAAAATACCTTGGAACTCTATGAGATGAGATGGCTACAAAAAAGGATTAATGTTGAGATGAAAGTTTTCTATATGAAACAAATGATGAAATAGAATAGGTGGTGATTATTGTAGGCCTTGCCAATGATGAAGATGAAGGACTAGTTGATCAATGAATCGCGAGTTGGCAATAATAATCTTGGAGATAGTGAGTAAGGAATATGATAGAGCCATAATATTGGAGGTTTTTTTATTATCAACCATGGATGGTTAAGTAGATGCAGTGGCTACTTTAATTTCTAAGGAAGGTGTGACTTCAAGTAATGGATAAGTTTTTTATAATTATATATATGAGGCCAAATACTTATTCCAACTATAACTTGATTATTCCAACTATTAAAATTAAAGAATCTTATTTTCATAAATAGTATATAATATCATATTAGAATATTTCACATAAGGAACACCCAAGTACATCTAGTAAAATCATCAACTATAGTAAACAAGTACAATGCACCTATGAGCGAAGGTATTTTGTAAGGGTCTTATATTTAACAATGAATTAATTGAAAATGTGTAATGCTTAGAATACAACTTGAAGAAAAGGGCAATCAAGCTTGTTTAGCAATTGGGCAATAATATGATGGATGAGAAATAGAAATTCGATATATATTTTTGACTAATAAGTACAAGTGGGTACTAGACAAATATCCTAATCATTTATGCAATAAATCAAATGGAGAGACAATAACTACAAAATGAAAAATATCATTATGGAAGTTATTTGAAATCTTGGAAAAAAGATGAACAAGGTATAGGCCATTCATTTACTTATCCACTCTAATCAACTTTCTCGAGGCCTGGTCCAATATGATATACCAATAAAAGGATAAGGTGACTTTGCATTTTATATGATGAACTGGTTTTCTAATAGATATTAGATTAAATTTGAAGGAAGAAACATAGAGAATATCCTTTAAAACTATTAAATATGATATATTGACAATTCCAACATAGGAAACAAATGTAATAGTATCATTAGGAAATTTTACACAAGTGTCTACTTTAGATGTAATGTAGGAATAAATGAAAATGAGTTAACCATATCATCAATTGCTCTAGCATCAAGGATCTATGATGTTCAATCATTGATTGAGGCTAGCCAAAGATAAGTACCTGAAGAATTTGTTTCTAGTTGTAAGGTACCTTCTTGATTCTTGATTTTTAGTATGTTAGTGATTATTCAAATTTAAAATGAACTGCTTATACTACTCTTTTGTAATAGAGAATGATGAAACTTTATTGATATTGTGTCCTTTAGCAAAATTTGTATTCATAGCAAAGTGTCATATTTTATGCCTAGAAGGATATCTATGGAGCTTCTAACATTTTCCAATAATGTGGCCTACCCATCCATACTATTTACAAATGAGTCATTTGTGCCTTAAAGCTTGAAAAGACATCATTGTGAAAATGCACCTACAACTTATATGATCAAATGATCACACATAAGAGGAATGGTTTTGTGAACCCAAAAATTAAAGAACCATGCTCTGATACTATGTCAAAATTAAAGAGTAATTGAAAAGAAAAAATAATTAGACAAAAGAAGAATGCTATGAATCTACATTTGTAGGTTTACATTGTACATATATTTATATAATTCTTGCGTGGAGGTTAAATGGAACCCATCCAAAGAATGTAGAAAGGAGAATATTCAACTTTACACATAGAAAACATTGAGCAAAAGAAATTTTACAAAGAAAGATCATTACTTTTATAACACCATTAGAAATAATGCTTAAAACTAAAACATTTTTATACTTTAAGCCTCAAACATTCTAATGGTCAAAAATGGAGAGTAATGGAAAATACATGTAATTAGAAAAAAGAAGAATGTTGTAGATCTCCATTTATAGGTTTACACAATACAAATATTTATACAATTCCTAAGTGCAAGTTGAATGGAAACCATCCAAAGAATGTAGAAAGGAGGATAAAAAACTTTACATAGAGAAAACACCATGTAGATGAAATTTTACAAAGCAACACTATTATTGTTACAATATCAATAGATATAATGCTCAAACCTAAAATATTATAATATTTTAAACCTAAAACATTCTAATACCCCCTCCCTTGCATCCTCCTCCATCCTCCACACTTTCCCCATCCCTCCCCACTCCACCCCCCATCCCCACCCACCATGCCCCACCACATCCCACAACAACCCACAAATCCCACCCCCATAGCTCCCCTTTCCTTCTAAGTTGAAGCATGAATGTTGAGAACAACTAACTTGCCAAGTAAATATTACAATTGAAAAGATACAAGAGGTTTTGCGAACAAATAAACAAGTTGATGTGTCATGGAAAAATGAGTTATTTTAACTGTTATAGATTATATTTGTTCAAGAATAATGTGATAGTTAATTTTAATATGTTTGGTTCATTCATGGAAAACTAGATTATTAGCAATATAGAGAGCTACCTTGTTGTCACAAAAAAATGTTGGTTTAGGGCGAGACACTTGTTGATCCTTTAATAGATTGAGAAGCCAAATGAGTTCATGATAATTGCTTTCCATGGAATGATATTCTAGTTCATTAGAGGAATGGGAGATAGTGGATTATTTTTTTTATATCCATAAAAGTGGAGAAGTTCTTAGAAAGGTACAATATCAAGTAACAAATCTATAGGTGTGAATGTAGCTAGCCTAATTAAAATTATAGTATGCATGTAGTTGAAGAGAACTCGAAGGAGAAGGAAAAATTCCATGACCTAGTCCTTTCTTTAGATATTTAGGAATTCTATGAGCTACATCAAGATGGGGTTGCTAAGGATGAATCAAAAATTAATTTAAGCTATGAACTAAATATGGAATGTTAATGTGAGTGAGAGTGAGGTAGATGAGACATCCCATAAGATGGCAATATGATGATGGATCCTCTAATAAAGGTCCATCATTTTCTTAAGCTTGAAATTCTTCTCCATTGGAAATGAAGAAAGACATGAGCTAAGAAAACTTGCATCTTTAAAGATATCTAAAGTATATTTTCTTTGTGAAAGATGAATGTTCTTACTAGAGTAAGTAATTTCAATGCTAAGGAAATATTTGAGTTGCCCCAAATTGTTAATTGAAATTAATTATGAAGAAACATTTTGAGAGTAATAATGAAGATAATATTATTTTTAGCAACAATAATATCATCTATATAAATCAAAACTATTATGAAAGAGATCTTAGTTGTGCATGTGAATAGGGAATGTTCAACCTTTGATTGAGTGTAAGATAAATGTTGAAACCATTGTCTTGAAGCTTGCTTAAGCTTGTATAAAGTTTTGTTGAGTTAGTAAACATGTGTTTCTCCCAACAAGCCAAAACTAGGAGGATGAGTAATATAAACTTCTTCTTTAAGATTATCATGAAGAAATGCATTATTAACATCAAAATGATGAAGATGCCAATTTTAAATGGTTGTAACTACCAAAAGACATCTAACTGTAGTAAGTTTAGCAATAGGTGCAAAAGTTTCATGATAATCCAAAGCTTCTTTCTGAGTATATCCTTTAGCCATAAGATGAGCCTTGTAGTACTCAATGGTTCCATCATTTAATCTTGAACATTCACTTATAACCAATAGCCATTTTATGGTAAGGTAAAGAAGCAAGTGTCCAAGTATTTTTGGACTTTAATACACAAATCTCTATTTCCATTGCTTTTTTCATCTTGGAAATCTATTCTACCATTGCTTCTCACCGTTTTGGATCCTTGATTATTTGAGCAAAATTCCTTGCACTCTGTAAGATGATATGGCTATAGAAAAGGATTAATGTTGAGATGATTGCTTTTTATATGAAAAAAATTAAGAAATTGGATAGGCAATGCTTACTTTAGGCCTTGTGGATGAGGAAGATGATGGAGTGGTTGATGAATAAATAGTGATTTGATAATGATAATCTTAGAGAACATTTAGAGTACATCAAGTATCAATAGATCATCTTGGTAAAAAATATAATAGAGACATAATGTTGAAGGTTTGCTCATTATACACCATTGATGGTTGTTTAGTGGATGTAGTGGGTACATTATTTCCTAGGAAAGGTTTAACTTTAGGTAATGGAGGAGTAAAAGAAATAGGTTCATTAGGGATGGAACAAGGTAAAACTAGTGAAAGCATATGTGAGTTGTGCTTTTGAAATAGAAATATGCCTTCATGGAATACAACATTCATAATTATGATGATTTTTAGGGTATCTAAGTTAAATAGCTTGTATCGTTTTGTGCATAATGATAACCAAGAAAACACATGCTTTATCTCATGGGTTAAATTTTGATATTTTATCAAGAAGCATACTAGCATAGCATAGACATCCAAAAACTCTAAGATGAGAATATGAAGGTTTACACTTGAAAAGAACTTCATGAGAGGCTAATTAGACAAAATAGGCATCATATGTTGGAGATCTAGTTAGAAATATTCTTTCTCATCTTCCTCAATAGTCTAGTAGTTTCTTGCATATGACATTGGAAATTTGTATTACATTCCATGTTAAAGATGGAAACAAATTATGTATACATTAAACTAAAAACCTAATATGAATGTGACTTATCAGAGGCCTCAGTTTAGCCTAGGATCTGAAATCTCATTTTCATTCTCTAGCATTTTCTCTTTCATTTTTCATGGTTTATTTTCCATTGCTTTTATATTAAATTTTAAAATTTGACATGGTATGAAAGCATGATTTTTGATATTCAATGTTTCAATATCCCTTCTATTTTTATTGCCATAATTCTTGATACCAAGCATGGAAGAGTGCACATTAATCTAAATGTTTCTATGACATTCATCATTTTTAACATGAGTGGACTATTTCACATTTTTGTTTCAATGAGGATTTGTACTTTTGCTTATTGATGTTATGATATTCTAGTAAGTTCCAATCCTCCTTTATAGTAGTAATCATTCCATCGCTACTCATTTCTATATCAATCTTTTGGTGGTGTTATTTTAAATATCAATTATTATTTTAGCAATTATTTTAATATTGTTTTAGTGATAAATTCATCAACTTTCATTCCCTTGATTACTAATGTATGAAGAAAAAATATGATTTTGGCATTGGCCACCATCATAATTTGAAGGGGAGTGTTGGAAATTTATTTTAAAATGTCTTTCTTCACCTTCCTTAATGATGAATCATCAATTGGCTGGGTTATCTAATAAAAGGTCAACTTTTTGGTTGGCTTTGATATCCTGGCTTTGATAACAAGGCCCTAATATTGAGTATTTGATGTCGGAGCCTCAACATTGGCTATCCAATGTCGAAGCCTAGGGCATGATGTTGGATATCCGATATTACAAGGTATACATCGACCTATAAATATAGCACTTGGATGCATAGTTTGGGCATTAGTTTCAATAGTTTTGCATTAGTTTTTCATAGTTTTGTCAATATAGTAGCTAATCTCTTGTAGTTTTATTCCATAATCTTACAAAATAGTTAGTGAGTGCCCCCAGAGTGGATTTGAGTCAGTTTTAGGGACTCTTAATTGACTGGCAATGTACCTGAACATATTTCATGAATAGCAATAAGAACAAGATTGGTTCTTATTCATTGCAGAACTTTGACTTAGATTACATTCACTTTTCATGAACTTAGTAAATATTTACATTCTCATGCATTTCAATTAATTAGGCACATAAGTATGATTTTGACCATGCATATGACTCTTGGTAATCCCAACAATGCTTAACGTTTGGTAACCTAGCAGCATTATATGTGTTTAGGATGTGCATGAGAACTAGGATTAAATACTTATGTTAGAGTAGTCAATTATTAATTAGAAATTAGATTAGTTGAATTGATTATAAATTTATTTTCAACTATTTTTAATCATAGAATAATAAAATATAAAATAATAAAAATCATATGCCTCATTCTAGACTAAACCATACGTGATAAAGCTACCACTAGTCCAAGTGGGAAGACAGTGAACTATGATCAAGTCATAGTAATCTAGAGGCCATAACTAGTCCCATCCACGAAATTCAACTAAATCATGTATGAACAGTTGTGATTGGTATGGTTGAATGTAGGGGTACCTTGTTGCTCATCATTGGTGTTGTTGCTAGGGATAGTTCTAGTTATCTAGATTAGTTATATTATACATGATCACTATAAAGGTATTAACTATATATTTTTTAGAAAACATTAATATTTTAAGTCACACACATTATTAGACAAAGGCATGTCTTCTTCACACAAGACCCATAATGCATCGTATGATGAGAACACTTGTAGGAGAAATGATAGGATATATACTAAAGAAAATTGGAGTGAATAGGTATTTCCTATGCTCATTTAGACCCTTACTACACTCAAAGACTACATTCAACTAGTGTAAAAAATCCTAGAGGAGATGGTGTCATATATTTATTCACTTAACTTCCTGATATTTGAACAATGTCAGAATGGCTATAAACCCAAGAAAAAGCATCCAAGCACCCAAGAGAATGGCCACCACCAATGCATCAGATCCCCTTGAAGTCAGATCCTTTGAGTCTTACCTTGGTTTGAAAAATACCCAGCCACTAATTCATTAACAAGTTTATTTAGAAAAAAGGGACTATACTATTCCAAGCCAAAGGAGACCATAGAGTTGTATGGATGAGTGAACAACATGGACTCATTACTTGTTTTACCAAAAGAACCATACCTTAATATCAACATCATAATTCAAAGGCAAAAACCAAGCATTAGCAATCAATATGATATAATTCAATCCAACATCATGAGAACTTATTAGATGATGAATAAAAGTAAATGAAGCAAACAAAGAAATAGTAAAAACATGAAAAATGGTGTAAAACAAAAATAAAAAAAGTTGAAAGAATGTGTAAAACAAAAATTTAGAAAGAACTGAGGGCCTAGAATGGTTAGCATAGGTGGCCATGTCCCCCATGACTAAGTTGGAAGGAGGAGATCGAAAATAGTGAGTAGGGTTGTCCATCAAGAGAGGTAGCATGTGTACTAGGTATCTTAAGATTCTGGAAAGGTTTGGTTTGTTGCACATTGACCAAAATTTTCTTATCTAGTCTCTTAGGTTTGTATATTTTCATGGCCCCTAAAGGAAAATTTTCATAAATAATATAAGGTCCTTTCCACATTGTTTGAAATTTAGTACGTTGTGGCACATGTGTGGGCTTCTAGTAGAGAACCTTATCTCCTGGCTAATATTTAACTTTCCTAATTCTTAGGTCATGACATTGTTTATTGAAGGCCTTCTGTAATTCATTAGATTACAGGGTAGCTAATCGATATTCATCTAGCAAATTAAGTGTTACTGACCATTTTTTCTATGCTAGATCAAGGTCAAGGTTGAGGTCACATGCCATGGATAGTTTACTATTTTGAATGGGAAGCGTTGGTAATTTACTATCCACTAACTTATAGGGAGAGTAGCCTGTAGGTAGTTTCCATGTGAACGGTATACCCAAATAGCATCATTCAGTTTAGTGTTCCAGTCTCACCTAAACTTGCTAATGGTTCTTGTCAATATATTCGTAATCTTGCTGTTACTGACTTCTACTTGACCATTCGCTTGGGGGTGGTATGGTGTAGTCAATTTATGCTACATTAATTGCCAAAAAGCTGCACCTGTGAAGTGTGTACCATTGTTTGAAATAAGTGCACATAGCACACCAAATCTATTTATGATTTGTTGTTGAACAAATTGCACAGCTGTAGATGATGTAAAATCTTTAACAATAGCTGCTTCAACCCATTTTGTTAGGTAATCAACAACAACAATAATATAAGCTTTTCCATTGGACATTGGTGTAATTGGCCCCATAAAATCAATTCCACAAATGTTGAAGGATTCTAATGGTTAAATCCATTATTGTGGATCCTCCATTCTAATGGTCATTCCCCCATCACGTTGACAGTACTCACAAGATTGGACAAAATGATGGGCGTCCCAAAATAATGTAGGCCAATACTATTCTGCAAGCAAGATCATGATGGTTGTTCATCTCCTTGAGTAATGGCCCCCACAAGGATCCTCATGAGTATCTTGTAAAACTTGTAGTTGATCTATATCAGGAAAACACCATTGAACCAAGCCATTAGGACACTTTGTAAAGTTTCCCATTGATCTCCATAAAGTACTTGGCTTGGTGAAGAAACTGTTGTTTCTTCTTAAGGTTTAACTGTTGTGGTGTTTGTTGGGTGAGGAGATAGGTAAGAATGCTACTGTACCAGTTTGTTTGTATGGGTGATTGATTATTGACTACACTAGTAAGGAGGAATTAATCAGGGAAATGATTAGAAATTGGATACTCATCCTCTTTGTTGTCCCATCGCAACTGAGATAAATGATTAGCAACTACATTCTTGACGCCCTTGTAATCGATCATTGTTAAATCAAACTCTTATAAGATTATAAGCCACCATATGATACGAGGGCTTACCATTGGCTTATTCATGAGGAATTGGATTGCACTATGATTTGTATGTATATATACTTTATATCCCAATACATAGTGTCTAAAATTTTCTAGTGAAAACACTACAACCATTAATTCTTTCTCTGTGGTAGTGTAGTTAATTTGTGCACCAGAAATACATCTACTTGCATAGTGGATGTAATAAGGATGCTTCTGGTCATCTAACTATGTAAGTATAGCTCCTAAAGCATAGTTGGATTTGTCAGTCATGATATGGAATGGTTTGGACCAGTCAAGAGCTTGTAGAATGGGTGTTTCTACTAGCTTCTGTTTCAAAGTTTGAAAAGCTAATTCACATTTCCTAGTCGACTCAAAAGGTATGCCATTTTTTGTTAATTCCATAAATGGTTTGGAAACCTTTGAAAAGTTCTCAATAAATATCCTATAGTAGCTAGTACATCCATGGAATTACCAAATATCTTTGATAGTTTCCATTTGATGAGTAATTCCTTGAATAACTTTGATTTTCTTAGGGTCTACCTTAATCCTTGTGTGAGATTTTGTGCCCTAATACTATGCCCTCTTGGACCATAAAATGAATTTTCTATGAGTTGAGCCTCAAATTTATTTCTACACATCTTTTTAACACTTGCTCCAACCAGTCCAAGGCTTGATCAAAGTTTGCTCCATAAGTGGAGAAGTAATCCGTAAAGACCTCCATGCCATTCCCTTTCTGCTATTGGAATATGCTTAGAACTAGTCGTTGAAATGTTGTAGGGGCATTAAACAAGCCAAACAACATCTGTTTGTATGCGAATGTTCCCCAAGGACTAGTGAATGTAGTCTTGGTTTGGTCTTCTAGGCTATTTGTATTTGATTATATCCACTATATCTATCCAAAAAACTATAGTAGCGATGCCTTGCGATGGTGTCTAAGACTTGGTCAATAAATGGTAATGGAAAGTGATCTTTGAATGTTGCCATATTTAGTAGCTTAAACTTTATGCACACCCTCCATTTACCTCCATTTTTAGGCACAATAACTAAGGGGATAACCCATTCACTATCAATAATGGGATATATGATCCTAGCCTTGAGAAGCTATTCAATTTATTCCTTAACTACTTCCTTTAGCTTTGGGTTCAAATGACTCTACGGTTGTCTTCAAGGCTACATGGAGGGGTTGGTGTAAATCCTATGTTGGCATATCCTAGGATCTATTCCAATTAATTCAAGATATGATCAAGTTAAGGCTTTTGTCCATCTATTGATTACCTTTACTAGTTCTTCTTTCTATTGAGGAGCAAGCTTAGCATTGATAATTACTAGTTTTCCATTTCTAAGAAATATGTATTCCATACTGGTGGGCAATGGTTTTAGCTCAAGGGGCTTCTGCTTAAATTTCTCAGGGATTTCCAACTTTCCCTAGTTGACATTTTCAAGGTTAAGACTTAGAAGTTGGCGGTGGACTTGCTCTAATGCATCTATGCTATCAATGTAAGCATAATTCAAACCCTTAGTTGGTTCCATGTATATGAGTGAACTACTTTCTTGATTAGCTATCATCCACTAGATGCCTTCCTATCATGTGGCTATTGCATATAGACATCTTTTTATGTTAATCACTTTTGCATACTAATTGCATGCAAGAAATGTTAAACTTTGTACAAACCATGACCTCTACATGCAATTACACCCCATGTGACTATATGTGATGCATGAAAATTTCTTCTTCTTGATCTTTCTGACTATATTTTCTTTTGATATTTCTAGAGAAAGATCATAGATTCCTATGTGTGCAACAATGGTGCTTAGCCATGCTCTTCCCATTATGATTGGGAAGTTCTCCTTACTATTGTTCAGCTAAATCACTAGGAAATTAGCTAGGTATGACCACCCACAAATAGTGATAACAATGTCTTCCACTAGTCCCAATGGGACAGTGATGGATTAGTCAGCCAACTCTAGACAAATGTTGCTCTTTTTCAATGAAGGCAAGTTCTAAGCCTTTTACATTTCTTGAGAAATCAAGTTGACACTGGAACCTAAATCCAAAAGAGCCTTGCACGATGCATTTCTAGTGATTTGTAAGTATATCAGAGGACTCCTAGGATTAGACAATTTCCTAGGAAGGTGGTTAGCTTTGATCCAGTCGATAACGACATGTGCTAGCATGACCATATGCATTGAGTGAAGTGATTGGGTTGAAGGGGGCTCCAAAGTTTTGATTGATACTGAGGTGTCTAAGGAATTAGTTGCTTGTGATTGCAAGGGCCTGGTTGGACTATTGGTTCTAAAGAAAGGTCTTTTCTTGATGTGGTTGTTCAAACCGATAGTAGGTTGAGAGTTAACAGCCCTTGTGGCATTATGTTGTTGTAGCTGGGTAGGGATTTCACCTTGCATAGTTGGAGCAGGTGGTAGTGGAGCCATTGGTGGAAGAGATGCAGCCAAATGAGAAGGATGATATTCTTGTAAAATATCACCTCTAGAAGAGGGAGTCTCATAATACTTTTGGGCATGGTAGGGAGATTGAGAAGTGATGTAACCGGTAGAGTCATGTGGGGAGATTGGCTGCTGCATGTGATATCCATATGAGTCAAGTTGCCAATAAGGATACTATTTCCTTGGTGGTGGTATTCCCCATGATTATGGGTGCTACCACTATTGATATTGCTCAATTAGTTATGGTGCATTTCCACTGGGATAATATGTTAAGGGTTGGTGGAATTTCCTTCGATCACCTTGAGGATAAGGTAACCTTTGGGTGTTTTCCTTTTATTTAATTGTGGGTTGAGTGCATACACCCCAAACTCTTACAGATGTGAGATTACAGGAAAACATCCCTTAGGATGGTCATATTGATATATTTCACATCCACTATCATTGTCTATATCTTACTCCACAACCTCTTCAATGATGGTAACTTTGCCCTTACCTTTGCTACGTGCATGTTTAGCTTATCTATTTTTTTCTTTTTTCATAATCACTACCTTGCTCTCTAGACTCCTCTACTATTTTAAGAATAGTTTGAAATCTATTATCTAGGAAATCCCACATTTGGTCTACCTTTGCTGAACCTTCTGATGTCATCTTTTGGATAGGAAAAGTTTTCCTATTCACCATCTCTTCGAATGGTGACTCTTCTTCATCACAAAATCTTACTTTCCTCTTCCAAAGGAAAGGATCTTAGTTATACTCTTCTGCACTTTCTCTCTTCCCTAGTTCACTTTATTCCTTAGCAACCTACTCCAATAGTCTTTGAATTTGATGGAACCTAAGCTTAAATAGTCTCCCTTAGGCATAAGTTCCAAGGGTTATTCTCGTTTCATGCTTAAGCCCATCCACGAGATGGTACAATTGATGACTTTATGAATAACCATAGCTAGGAGAATAGTGTAATAGTGCATAATATTGGCCCATGGCACAATCCAAGGGTTCATGTCCTCCTTGTTTCTAGCCTTGAATTTTCTTTCGCAAGTTAGACACTCAAGAGTATGTTTGGTACTTGTCATTAAATAGTTCTATCATAGTACTCCACCTACACATGGATTCCAGTTCTAAAGACTAATACCAATTTTTCGCTTCTTTAACTAGTGCTTGTGAAAATAATTTAGGTTTTTTCCATTCATTCTCTATATTTTGTAAGGCACATGCATCATGGAATGCTTGTAAGTGATTTTGAGGATCAGTGTTATATCACCCTTCAAGTCGTGGGATATTATTCACATCTAATATCTTGATCCTACTATCTTTCTAATTCCTTGTTGGAATTCTAAAAGCCTCAATTATGTACAACATACTTTGAGTTGTGAGTAGGGGTTCATCATGATCATCTCGTCCATGGCATCTATGATGCCTACATTGTTCCCTACTCTTCCTTCTTCTATGTTGTGACTCTGTAGAGTGCCCTCATCCCCTTTCCTGGTTGTTTCATCTATGACTTCCACTTTACCTACCTTTATCCCCATGGTCTTTCTCCTTATGAATAAGTCCAAATACTAAAGGAGATGATGAAGGAGATGATGAAGGTGAAGAAGAAGGAGAACTATCACCATGATGGTGTCTGCTACCTTCTCTTATGCGGTCTGATCCCCAATCGTGATTGCAATCAGAATGTCCACCTTTATCATGAGTTCATGTTCCTTTTTTGGATCCTTTGTGCCCATGGGTATCAGAACCTCAGTTATAAATAGTGAAACAACCCCTTGGCCAAAGTGAAGGGGAGGAACATCGTTATGTGGGAGACTACCTAAGGTAGGTTCACCATCCTCATTTTCACTTAAGACATGTGGGGCATCCTGGGACCACCTGCCCTTCAAAGACTTATTATGTGTCTCCTATTTCAAGTCCCTTTGACATTATGCCTCTGTGGAATAGTATTCTTTCAATTCATGGTCTTGCACAATGTATTCTACATCTAAGTGTGGCATGCCAATTTATGTGAGAGCACGAAGAAGCATGCTCAGGACTGAACGATCGGGTGGTAACACTATGTTACCTTCTAAGTCTCGCTAACATAGTTGTTTATGTTGATGGAGCATAAAGATGAAATCTGGTATATACTCATTGAGATAAATATATACCACTTGAACTTGTTGAGGGACTAGCAAATCAATGTCGTGTGTATTATGTTGCCGACTATTTCTTGTTCCAGACCTAGGCAATGAGGCGCTTTCATATGAAGAAGGAGACATACTTATCTATTAAGTGTGCAAGTATTCTTGTTTATTATTTTCTCAACCAACCCTAAGGGTTCATTCCAACAATGTGAATGATTTCCTAAGTTCTAATTAGTGCATAAATAATTAATTCCCTAACAGCGGCACCAACGATGAGTAGCGAGGTACCGCTACGCTCAACCATACAAATACGAGCGTTTCACACATGATCCGGTTGAATTCCAAGGACTAAGTGCATATGCACCCTTGTGGAACAATGATGGGTTGATTGATCATTGTCTTCCCAAAATTACTTGTATGTCACAATTGTATGGTTAAGTAAGCTTGAGGCATATGATTTTTATATCTTTTATGTTTTTATGTCCTATTCTAATAGGGAAAGAGAGACATAACGAGGTGGCTAATTTAACTTAACTAATCATTAACTAAGTTTTACTAACCCTAACACAAGCATCCCTTCCCACTTGCCATACATATCCTAAACCAGTGCAACACTGCTGGGATTACAAAATGCTAATCGTTACTAGGTTACCAAGTATTACGTGCATGCTCAAAGTGGTCTTGCTTGTGTAATTTAAATATTTGCTTAATTGATCAAAATGAATTGTTATGCTAATAACAGAAATGTAAAGTTCATAAAATAAAATAAAATGAAATAAATGCATAAGAAAATAAAATAAAATAAATGTGTAAGAAAACAAATCTCAAGTGTTGCAAGGATGAATCAAAGAGATCATCTTTATTACCATATACAAGGTGTGCTAAGGTACATAATACTTAAATAAAGATCTGTCTACAGTTAGATCTCCAACTGTGGGCACTTGGAAAATACTCTAACTACAATAGTTTCGCTACTTAACTGCCAAAATACTTCTTCTTTTTTTAATTGTTCACCTGGGCACTGTATTTATAGACTTGGGAGCAAGTACTCTAATAATTAGAGCAACTGCTCTAATAATTACAATAACTCTAAGAGTAACCTTTCTAATAATTAAAATAACTCCTAGACTAACCTTTCTAATAATTAGAATGACCCTTTGAGTAACCTTTCTATTAATTAGAATAACTCCTAGAGTAACTACTCTCATCAGCATCCAACCTAAGGAGACATATCCAAGGATGGAGACAAGAACAACATGAACACTTGGACATGACCTTAGATAGATATTATTCTCTATTGAATAGATGCCCAAACCATGGTTTCTTTGAGAAAAGGTAATGTTTCCACATCATAGATGCACTTCATAATGAAACAAGGGAGATCCTTGGGATGTATGCTCTAGGTCAATTATATGAGCTACAAACCCATTAGATTAAAGAGTTAATCAAGTATGTGGCAAAAGAAGACAGGCTATGTAGACGAGATAATGTAGAGGAAAATAGCTAGGAGCAAACTCTTCAAAAGAAAAGCTATACAACCAACCTTGTCTATACAAAATTTTACAAGGAATATGTAGACGAGAGAATGAGATGATTTTACAACCAACCTTGTCTATACAAAATTTTATTAATGAGCTTGAAGCAAAGCTAGGTGGGATGTTGGAAGGGATGAATGATAAAGTTAAGACTTACATAGAAACCATAGAGGAGAGAGTAACACAAAAAAAATCATGTGGTCACAACAAAAGTAAGAAAAAGAATAAGAAATAGCTAGGAACACTTATCAGCAAATAGGAAAATTGGTTGAAGAAAGTCAGGCTATAGACTCAACCACAACTAAAGATAATGTATGTGACATTTGAATATATGACCATTTGAAGGATCATTGCCCAATCTTGTTGCATCTACATAAGAGCTGGGTAAGGGCATTAAATATGAAGTTTGTACAAAGCTACATGCCTAGGAGATCTTCTCTTCCACACAATAATTTTAGACAACCCCAAAACTGATAGTACTATCTTGGGAGGACTTATTACTAGCCTTAACATTGGCATCAACCACAGTTGTAACAACCACAGTCGTGAGGGAGGCCACCACTAAACTAGCCCTATCCTTCCTACCAACTGAATCCACATGGATATTATGTTCAACACCTTGCTTCACCAACCAGTTTTACTTCCTCTACTTCAAATCACTACTACCACTCTCCCAAATAGCATTATGCCATAACATCTTATACAAGATCACCATCTCACACATCTCACCCTACACCATATCCTTGATATTATCATACTCACCTCCATCGTATGTCACCTCCAACAACACTAGAAGGTTTTGCATTACAATATCAATGATAGAAATCCACTTGTGCTACGAACATACATGTAAATGATAACACTAGTATATCTCAACCAAAGTCTCAGAAACATCCCTTCTAAAGGAAAGATCATAAGTTGAAGCCAAACACTCATGGACCTACTACATCACCTGAACCAACACAAGGCCAATTTGATGCAACAACCTTCCTTACAAAAATTATGTCTCATAATCATATGCAAAAGCCAATAACCATCACCACTCCAACAAAAGGCATAAATGATAAACCTATCATTGTGGAGAGACAGAAGAATCCATGCATCAACAATAAAGATAAAGGGTACAATTGTGGGCCGAAAGTTCAAAATATTAACACAACCCTTATATTGGCCAATCATAAAGTTCAAGAGCAATTGTGTGAGAAAAACCCAGTCTATGTAGTAGCCACTAAACCAGAAGACACCCAGTGGCTTGAAAATGAGAATATAAAACTGTCTCAAAGGTGCATGGAACTAACTAATTTGCATATTAGTTCTAGAATTTTATAATTTTTTATATGTTTTTTTATTTTTAATATTTTTCTTTTCTTTATATTTTTCTCTTTTCTTGAGTCATTTTCTTTATGTTTTATGAATGTTTTTTATGTTTTTATTAATAAAATTTCCAAGTCATGATTAGAAGTCAACACTATGTATTGGGTTTTTTGTGCTGTGCTACTAAGATGATTGGGTAAGTAATCATGTAAAGCAATGAGACTACCTCATCCATCCCTCTAGTTCTCTAAATAAAAGATCCCTTTTAGGGAACAATTTGGTTCTTATTTTATGAAACTAAAATTAATCAATGATCATTGTACCTTAAAGAAAGAGGGAACAATCAAGTTGAAATGGTAAGGTTGTGACCTCAAGAAAACTTGTTGGGTTCTCTTCTTGACTTCCTTCATGTGGTTTATGACTCCTCTTAGAATGTATCATCACTCCTCCATCAACTAATAAGAGGAAGCTTTGTCTTTGCATAGTGTGATTCCCATTAAAAAAAAAGAACAAAAAAATATTAAAAAATAATAAACAATAATGGGAACTCAAAGCACATCCCTTAGATAAAATGATGTGCTACAATAACTAGTTATGGGATTGAAAAGACATGTTATCGATGCTTGAAGACACCCCTCTAACTAAGGCCCTTCCTCCCTTATTCTTTTTTCTTCTTCTTCTAGATTGATGATTGTTCTTTGAGGTGGTTGTGAACTCATGGTATTTGGTACGAGGAAACACATCAATGCAAATTTATTGTTCATGCTATGGGCTTGGTTTAAGCTTGGATGGATAGGTATGTTGTTCATTTTAATCACACTTTTTAGAAGAACCTGTTGTGGACATGGTCAAGTACCTTACATCCCGATCTTTGCAATTCCTTCTCATTCCATTATTCACCTCACTACTACATGTGATTATGAGCCTTTTGTTTTTGTGTAGCTTAGTGTAACATCCTAACCATATCAATTGTGTGTTGTTTGGAACAAAGGCATGGTCTATATTTAACTTCTTAGGTGCCTATAGACATCTATAGAAGTGGTTATGGAAGGGCATTATGGTAGGAGCCCAATTTAGAAAGGACCCACTTGCATACCTTTTGTTGATCATGGCTTTGAACTAACCTTCAAATCTTCCAAAACATCAATGATGGTTTCTCTAAATTTATGCATGATTTTGGGACTAATTCTCATCCATTGCATCAATTTTTCCTACTTTTCTATTTCCATATCCATTAACATTTCTTGGCCATCTTCTAAATTAGACATTTAGTTACACATATTAGTCATGGGGGCTAGAGATGCTTGCTTTAAAATTTTTGAAATTTTTCCAACATCCTATTTTTGAACATCATGGAAACTAATAGTATTTGATCAAAATAATGTGAATAACTTGATGATTTTAGTTACCTCATAGCCTTGGGAATATTATATTGTAATCACCTTATGCTTAAAAGAAAACTAAGTGATCTAGAAAGGGCTAATTATTAAGGGAAATTTACCATAACTACTGTTGATCCTTTGGTGACTACAGGTGATGCTAAAAGAAACACCTAAGGAAGAAGGTCTTTTGTTAGGTAAGAAAATAAAGCCAATAGAGGGATAATGGAGGATATGACCATGGTCAAATCATAGCACATACAAGATAGTAGCTCAAACTTTGCATGTTTTCTAGATCCATGGGGTGATGAGAAAAAATTTTAGTCCACACTTAAAGAATGATCTGCATAACTAGAGAAACATCATCATAACAATCTAGGTTGGAAGTCTACCACCATTACCAAGAACAAGAAGAATCATCTTCATTAGATTTTTAAAGACCTCACCTCTAGAAATTTTGTAATCTTCAAAATCTGTCTAGTCTTTTTGTCACTTTGTCATTTTGTATACATCCACTTGAATAAAATTTTGCAATGTAGCACTCACATTTAGTTAGTAGTTAGCATTAGTCAATAATTTCATACCTTTCCAATTTTGTAAAGAAAGCTTGATCCTATCCTGTTAACTCAAGGATGAGTTTTTATTCAATCTTGGGGATATGATGAATCATTAGTTGGTAGGGTTATCTAGTAAAATGTCAACTTTTTGGTTGGATCTGATATCCTAGCTCTAATAACAAGGCCCTGATAATAGATATCTGATGTCAAAGCCTCAATGTCAAGTATTCAATGTTGGAGCCTAGGACATGATGTCAAATGTCTGATATCACAGGGCATCCATTGACCTATACATATAGCACTTGGATGCATGGTTTGGAAATTAGTTTCAATAGTTTTGCATTGGTTTTTCATATTTTTGTTAATATAGTAGCTAAAATCTTATAGTTTTTTTCTCTAATATTATAGAATAGTTAGTGAGTGCTCATAGAGTGGATCTAAGTCAATTGTATGGAGTCTTATTCAAGTCACAATGTTCCTGAACATATTCCATGAATGATAATAAGATCAAGATTGATTCTTATTCATTGTAGCACTTTGACATAGATTAGATTTACTTTCTATGAAATTTACTTTTCATGTACTTAGTTAATATTTACATTTTCATGCATGTTAATTAATTAGGCACATAAGTATGATCGCTTGAAGCATGTGTATGACTCTTGGTAATCCTAGCAATGCTTAACGTTTGGTAACACAACAGCATTAGATGTGTTCAAGATGTGCACGAGAAGTAGGATTAGACACTTATGTCATGGTTTTTGATTATTAATTAGTAATTAAATTAGTTGAATTAATTATAAATTGAGTTATAGATTATTGTTAATTATAGAATAATAAAATATAAAATAATAAAAATCATATGCCTCACTTTGGACTAAACCATACGTGACAAAGCTACCACTAGTCCAAGTGGGAAGATAGTGAACTACGATCAAGGCACAGTAATATAGATGCCACAACTAGTCCCATCCATGGAATTTGACTAGATTATGTGTGAATGCTTGTGATTTATATGGTTGGGCATAGGGGTACCTAGTCGCTCATCACTCAATAATTTGACAGTTTCACAGATACGATATTGACAATTTTCATATCATTCTATATCAAATATAGAAATATCTTTTGTATGATTTTGATGAAGAGGTTAATATGAAAGTGCCTCATAGTAAGCCCTGGTTTGGCCTTGGATGTAGAATCTCATGTTGTTTTTTTGGTCCTCTCTCATAGTTTACATAGTTTATTTTCATTATATTTTATTTTAAATTTTAAAATGTGACATGGACTCAAAGTGATCATTCCATCGTTGTCCATTTCAATATTAGTCTTTTGGTGTTGGATGATCATTCCATCACTACTATTTTAAGCACTAATTATTATTTTAGTGATTATTTCATTCCTAATTTAGTGATCATTTCACCATCTTCCATAATCTTGGTTGCAAATATATTAAGGAAAATTATGATTTTAACATTTTTTCCATCACAATTTGAGTGTTGGAAATCTATTTCAAAATATTTCTTTTACCTTCATTAAATATCTGGTAGTTTTGTAGTTACAATGTTGGCAATTTCCATTTGATTTAATATAGAACATAAAAATAGATTATGTATAAATTGGATTAAGAGGCTAATGTGAAAGTCCCTCATCATAGGCTTGGTTTGGCCTAAGATGTGGAAACCCATTATCATTCTTTAGCCTATTCTTTCTTAGTTTTGAAATTGAACATTATGTACTTGAAGAGCCCATATGAATAAGTTATATATTACCCATATCTTCCTTTGTTACCTACATGAAATAATTAGATAAGGTAAGGGATTATACTATTAATCATGAAATATGAACATAGTAAAAAATGATAATAATAATGGTGGGCTTCACATTTAATGGTGAAATTCCAAATAGAATTAAAAAATAATAAAAATCATACTAATTCATTTATGTAAAACTCCAACAAAATAACCAAAACTTAATACTTTCTTAAATAAGATAAAGTGAAATATGCTAGATCAACACTTAAGAATCACACTACTAAACATGCAGTAAAGTTCTGCATGCTTAATGATTTAGGATTGACTTAGAATAGGCTAAAGTAGTAGATATCATAAAATTTAAAAATTTTCATTAGCATGAAATTGAACAAAAAAATATTTCAATTGCTAAAGTTTCCAAGTAATGGAGATGAACACTTGTGAGGTGTTTAATGTGTTCTTTGAATCAATATAATAAATAGTCCATAATATTGCATCTATAGTTAGCTATTTGTGATCTCACTTGTATAAGAAGATGACTAACTAGCCTTTAGGTTTTCTACTCCCACCACTCACTATTGCTAAGGTGTGTTGCTTATTTTAAGAAAATGAAACTGCTAATTATTGCAATGTAAAGGTTACTACAAATTGTAATCATTTTTAGCAACTAACTTATCATATGTAACGCCTATTGCATTCATAAACTTGGAATATGCACCTCCCACACTTGTATTATTTAATTATTATCACCATTTTTGTTTAGCATCTAAATCCCTATATAATTGATAGGTAAGAGGTTAGGGTAATGTTAAAGCAAGTAAGCAAAAGTATTGAATAAGTGACCAACTAAGAGAGTGACTAACCCATCAATGTTTTAGAACACTTTGCCATTGAATGTATTCTCTTCTCTTATAATGCTTGGCTAGAATTAAGATTTGCTAGGAGATGAAGCCATTAATAGGGTTTTTATATGCTTTCCCCATGATAATTTCTTGCGCTCTTGGTCTATTTTATTGAATTTCTATTATTTGTTGTTGCTTTATTATCCTAATTAATCAAGGTGTAAATTAATAAATTGGTATCAAAGTGAGGTTGATTTGATTCATAGAGCTCTCATCTCAATAAGTGCATTAAGATGGCAAGTGGTGCTAAGTACATTGAAAAAATAGAAAAAGTCAATGAAAACAACTACAATATTTGGAAACATAGGATGACAGATTTGTTAGTTGAAAAGAAACAAGTTGTATGCATCATTGGAATTAAACTGGAGAGCATGAAAAGCCAAAGATCAGAATTAATTAGATCATATGGATTTGGGAATAATTCATAAAGATATTTTTAATCATGTGCTCATAAATTTACAAGATGAAAAGGCTATGAAAGGATTATGGGATATTGTGGGTAAGATATATTAATCTAGTACTTACTCAAATAAATTACATATTAAAACATAATTATTGTTGTTAAATCTTTTTGAAAATAATACCATTGTATCTCATTTTACTACTTTTAATACTATTGTAAGATAATTGCAAACAATTGATAATAAGATGGAAGAAGAAAATCAATATGTTGTCTTATTACAATCACTTCTATATTCATTTGAAAATATTACTTAAATATTACTAATGAGTCGTAGTTTTTTTGGCTGCATAGACGAGGCCTCATTGACATGGCCTCGTCAACTAGGCCTTGTCAACAAGGCCTAATTGACGCATCATATCATGCATCAACATGGCCCCATCGATGCAGTGTCTATATTCAGCCATAAATACGCATCCACTAGCCACATTTATGGTAATAGAGATTTTAGTTACAATGAAGCTCTTACAATTTTTCCATTTGAAAGTTAAATGTTTTCTCTTGAGTGTCTATAGCATGAGGCATTGAGTGTATGAATCTTCATTCGAGCATTGTTGTACCTAAGCACGATAGTGTGTGCAACAATAATGACAAGCTTTCTAATCAACCTTGCAACATTCTATATTGTAGTAGATACATGGGTTTAGAATGTATACAAAATGTGGGACCAAATGCTTATATTAGGACTAGTTAGACATTAGATAATTAGTTAAATTAAATTCATTATTCCAACTACTTTATTTCTCTTTAATCATCAAAACCATAAAAATACAAATGATAAAAATTAGATGTCTCAATTAAACTTAACCATACCAGTGTGCATCACAAGTGTAATTGGGAAGACAATGATTGATCTAGGCAAGATTCACTTCCTAGAAGACTAGTGCACCAGAAATAGTAAAGTCCACAAAATTAGACTGAATTGCACATGAATGCTTTGTGATTTATATTGTTGGGTGTAGGGGTACGTCGCCTCTCATCATTTGTGCCATTACTAGGGACCTTTTTTGTTAAAACGTGCACCATCTAGGATTAGTAAATATTATTCATATCATTGGATGAACTCAAGGTCCACATCACTCTCAACAACATATAACTACTAAGCACATTGATAATTTTTTTTTTTTTTGCAAAATATCTTCTTCTTCCCACATATGTGAAGATGTTAAACCATCGATCCCACAAGAGTGAAAAGTGGTATATACTCATCTAGATGAGTATGTACTAGACTTCACCTTCATCCTACATCAAGATGAACAGTTGCGATGGCATGATATGAAGAGCAATATCATCTTGGCCCCTAATCAATTTGTGCCTGGAATGCTATTTCAAATCCTTAAAAATTTCAGTATGGAAGATCTTCACAAGGAATATGTTGTGAATGATTATGATACTTAAAACTACTATCTAATCACAACACAACGCAAGCAAGATCGACATCAAGAGAAGCATCATGAGGCTATGAAGGAAAAACATTTTACTATCCCTTGTTCCTACTAGATCAAGATGAAAATGAGGATCCTCCATTTGAAGGTTTACACCATGAGGATTCTCTACCCCCTATTACTAGTGGGAAGGGTGTGACCTTGAACATACAATCCACTATTCATAAATTAGTTTCAACAAAAAATGATAGCCAAGGTAGGGACTTGGGCAAGCATCACAATAGTAAGGGATCCAAGGATGGTGATCGTAATAAGTGAAAAGGTGATGGTAGAAATCATGGTGGTGGTGGTAGTCCACTTCATGTTCATCCTATTCATCCAATTCTGAACATTCCTCTTCATCTTTTGGTTCTCAGAGAAACCACCATCAAAACAATCATGATGAAGGTGATCAATGAGACAAAAATGATCATGAAGGCCATAAGATCAAAGGGATGGCCGAAACCATCATCAGCATCAGTGACACAGTGATGATGATGAATCTTTATTGGTAACTCAAAGCATGTTCAAGATTGTAAAGGCAATTAGAATTCCAACTAGGCATATGAAATATAGTTGGATCAAGCACTTAAACATGAATAATATCCAAAGATTTTAGAGGGGATACAACTCTAATTCATAAACACATCTACAAGCTTTTCATGATGCTTGTGCCTTACAAAACATAGAAAATGAATGGTAGAGTCTTAATCTTTTCCCTTGGACGCTCATCAAGAAATTTGAAATCTAGTTGTCATCCTTAGAGTTGGAATCTATTTACCAATGGAGTACCATGTTAGAGATATTTAATGAAAAATACCAAATGTACTTCCAAGTGTTTAATTTGAGAAGGAAAATCCAAGGCTAGAAATAAGGAACACATGAACCCCTAGATGCCACCATGGGTAGATACTATTCACTCTTCCATTGGTGCCCTAGCCATGGTTATTCTCAAAGGGAACAACTTCATGACATTATATATGGACTCAGAGTAAAAACTATAAGAAGCCTTGAGGTGTATCCCCAAGGAAGATTATTTGAACTAAGAGTTCATTAGATCCAAAGGTTAATTGAGTAGGTAGTAAAAAAATAAGGTGAGCTATGGAAAAGGAAAAGTGCAGAAGAGTATAATAGGGATCCTTCCATTTGGAAATTGAAGGTTCAATCTTATGATAAGGAGGAGTCAAGACTTGATGAAGTGGTGAATAGGAAAACCTTACCTATCCAAAAAATTTTTTTGATATTTTGATAAAGGTTGATAAATTATGGGACTCTTTGGATGAAAAATTTCAAACTACTATGAAAATTGCTAAGGAATCCAAAGAGCAAAATAGTGATTATAATCATAGGAGGAAAAAAGAAGCTAAACATCATACCAAATAGGGAAGAGCAAAGTTGCAACTATAAAGGAAGTTGTCGAAATTGACTCTAATGATGAAACTGATTATGATAGTTGTCAATACAAATATCCAAAGGGTTGTTTCCTTATGATGTCACACTTACAAAAGTCTAGGGTATGCATTAAATCCTTGACTAGCATGTAGGAAAGCACCTAGACAATTTCCTTATCCTCAAGGCAATCCAAGGCAATTCCACCAACAATAACAAGCTTACTACCCAAGTGAAACTCCTCCACAAGCATATGAACAATACCAATAGTGGTACCAACCACAATTTTGATAAATGCCACCACCAAGGTAGTAGTATCCTTATAGGCAATTAGATCCATATAGGTACTATGTCTAGAAATCCATCTCTCCAATAAGTTATGGAAGTCATACCACATTTAAACATTACTATTATCCTCTAGAGTACCACCAAACACATGCACCATCTACTTGACAAGAGAACCCATATCCATATCATCCTCCACATTTGTTTACACATACACCTCCACCTTCAACCCAGTTACCTCCTATTCCATCCATGGAAAGTGAGATTCCTTCATAACTACTACAACAAAATGCTACAAGGGTTGTACATTTACAACCGGCTTTTCAACCAAGTGGTTCAAATAATCGATCTGAAAAAGGACCCTTCTTCTAATCCAGTAGTCCTCTCCAACACTCATAATCAAGTTTAGTTGATTATCCTACATCTCCAATACCATTATCTTCTGCATCAAATACCTTCAAGTGCCCTTTAAACAAATAGCCACCTTGGATTTGCACTATGATGCTAACTCATGTTATATCTAACTAGGTCAAGGGTAGCAATCTTCCCATGAAAAGATCTAACCTAGGATGTCTACTCATTTACCTATAGATTGATGGATATGAGCTATGCAAGGCTCTTCTTGACTCTGGTTCTGGAGTTAATCTCATCTTACATGACATGTATAAGGCCTAGAACCTACCACCTCTCAAGAAGAGCAACATCCATCTAGAATTGGTAAATCAGTTAATTACTATCCCTCTAGGATTAGTAGAGGACATTGTAACAATAGTTTTTGGATGGTCCTATCCTGCTGATGTTCTAGTAATCAAGGTTGAAAACTGCAAAAGTGACTTTCCCATCATTATGAGAAGAGCTTGGTTAAGCACAGTCGATGCATGTATGGTCATAAGGAATCTTTTTCTGGATATCTTCAAAGAAAGTGAATTTGGAAAAATAGAGAGGAAATGCATTCCATGCATCACATACAATGATAATGGGTGCAATTCCATGCAAAATATTTGGTCCATCAAGAGTACATACATTAAAGCATGCAATCAATGTGCAAAAGAAATCAATATTTAAAGGTGTCTATATGCAGCCGACACAAAACAAGATGGAACCCAATGGCTAATAGCTTACTCAGATAGTAGCACAGTATGCATGGAACCAACTAAGACCCTAATATGTGCTTATATTGAAGGAATTGACAACCTTGAACAAGTTCATTCTAGCTCTTTGACAAAGATAATGACACCTGTTGGGGAGAGTTGCAAATCCCTAATAACTTCAAGAAAGAGCCTCTAAAGCTAAAAGATTTACCAATTAGTATGGAATATGCATTTTCAAAAAATGGTAAAATAGACATAATTAATGCCAAACTTGCTCATGAACAAAAAGAAAATATATTAAAGGTAGTTAACAAATGGCCAACAACCTTTGCTTGGTCATATCCTAAGGTAATAGGAATCAATCCAAGGATATGCTAGCATTGCATTTACACTAACCTTGCTATGAAGCCTAGAAGATAGTTGTAGAGGTGGCTAAATGCCAAATTGAAATAGATCATCAAGGATGAAATTGAACAACTCCTCAAGACGAGGTTCATCCATCTCATTACGGATAGTCAGTGGGTTAGCCCACTTGTAATTGTTCTAAAGAAAGATGGAAAATGGTGGGTCTACATTGATTTCAAGATGTTGAATATGGCATCATTTAAAGATCATTTTCCATTACCATTTGTGGATCAAGTGTTGGACACCATATCTAGGCATTGTTATTATAACTTCTTGGATGATTATAATGGCTATATTCAAATCCAAATTATGCTATAAGATTAGGCCAATACAACATTCACAAGTCCCTAGGGGACTTTTACATATTGTAAAATGTCAATGAGTCTATGTAATGCCCCCATAACATTCCAACACCTAGTCCTTATTATTTTTCAATAGTAGATTGGTAATGGTGTTGAAGTCTTCATGGATGACTATTCCACCTATGGAGCTACATTTGGGCAAGCCTTTGACCACCTTGAGTAAGATCTAAAGAGATGTGTAGAAATAGACTTGTAGCTCAACTAGCAAAAAATCCATCTCATGGTCCAAGAAGGCATTGTGCTAAGGCATCAACTTTTGCAAAAGGGGATTGAGGTAGATCTAGAAAAGATAAGGGTCATCCAAGGAATAACATGCCAAACAAAGAGAGTTAAATATGTTTAGTCATTCCTTAGATACACTAGCTACTATTGAAGATTCATAAAGAATTTCTCTAAGATAGCAAAATTTTTGGTAGTGCTTACAAATAAAGATGCACCTTTTATCTAAACCAAGGAATGTGAACATGTGTTCCAATAGTTAAAGAAGAAACGGGTAGAAACAACAATCCTATGAGCACCAGATTTGTTTAGACCCTTCCACATCATGAAAAATGCATCTAACTATGCCTTGGGAGTAATGATTATGTAGATGGATGATAAGAAATTCCCATACTACATTCACTATATGATCTGAAGCATTGTGGGATCATAATTAAATTACACCACGATGGAGAAAGAACTAATGGAATTTGTGTACACTTTGGAAAATTTCAAGCACTATGTGCTGAGCTACAAAGTATTTATGCACACAGACCATAGTGCAATCCACTTCTTTATGAACAAGCGAACAGTGAGCCCTCGTGTCATATGATGGCTTGTGATCTTGTAAGAATTCAATCTCATGATGGTAGATTGAAAAGGAATTGAGAATGTGGTCACTGACGACCTCTCATATTTAAGATGGGATAATAAAGAGAAGGAGAGCCTACTCTCTAATTAATTTCAAAATGAACTTCTCTTTATAGGAGCAATAAGTGAACAAACACCTGTAGCAAAAACAATGGCATCTTAACCTATCTTCTTACTTAGAAGATGCCACAAGATTTGGACTTTAGAGAGAAGAAACAATTTCTTCATAGGGCCAAATACTTTATGGAAATTAATGGACATCTTTACAAGGTGTGCCAATGGCCTGATTCATTAGTGTGTCCCTTACAAAGATCAACTACACATTCTCCAAGATGCTAATGAAAGACCTTGCAAAGGCCACTATGTAGGAAGATGCATGGCCATAAAAATCTTGATGGCAAGATACTATTGGCCTACAATCTTCAGGGATTCCCACTAGTTTTTCCTATCTTATAAACATTGTCAACAAGATGGGGGGATGATCGCTCGTATGGAAGGTCCTCAATAGTGGATTTAACCTCTAGAACATTTTAACATACAGAACATTAACTTCATGGATCCCATCACACCCATGTCTAATGGAAAGACATATATTATCATAGTAGTTAACTACTACACAAAATGGGCAGAAGCAGTAGCCATTACTGATTGTATATTATCCCCTAATGGTAATTTATATAACAAAATATTGTATATAGGTTTGAGGTGTTGCATTCACTAATTTTTGATAATTGAATAGGTGCAACTTTTAGAAAGTTAATGCAATGTTTGGGGGTTGAACATAAATTAACATTGCATTAACAATCAAGTAGATGTAACCAACTAGGAGATCACAAAAATACTAACACATACCACTAGAAAATATGGGAAGGATTGAATTAAAAAACTTAATGATGCTCTAGAGGCTTATTGTTCAATGTGGAAACTTCCTATTGGGTATTCTCCCTATGAGTTAGCGTATGGAAAACTTCTAATGTTCCCAATCTAGTTTGAGCTTCGTACATTCTCAATTTCTTGTGATCTAAAACTTGATCTAAGTCTAGCATAGAAAGAAAGAATGACCATCTTGAATGTGCTAGATAAAAATTAATTCATGGCCCTATCTTTCAATGAGGTGCATAAGGCATTCAACAAGAAATGTTATGACCTCAGAATAAGGAAAGTAAAACTTCAACCAAAAGATAAGGTCCTCTACTAGAACCCTACACATGTACCCCAGAAGGAAAAATTTCAAACATTGTGGAAGGGACCTTATATAATTGATTATACCTTTTCCTCTAGAGCCTAGTTTATTTACAAACCTAGAAGCTCAAATAAAAAGTAATTGGTCAACATCCAATAAGATAAAACCTTTCCTCGAACCAAAACAAGCTAGTACCACTCCCACCTCGACAAATGGACAACCACATTCCATTTTTTGGATCTCCTTCTTCAAACTCAATTGTGGAGGAAATGGGAAACCATGCTAACAAGTCCATATGGCTTCTTAGTTTTTCTACTTTTTATTTTCCCTGTTTTTGATTTTACAAGTTATTTATTTTACAAATTTCTTTTTTAGAGTTTTCTAGTTTTCTGCCATCATCAATACCTTTGAATCTTTCTCAATTATTTTACACTCTATTATATATTTTATTTTATTTTATTTATTTATTTTGAAGTGTGATATTTCCTCACTTTTGTTAATAAAGTTACTTTATTGTCACAAGATACAATACTGGTATTACAATTTACTAATGTTTATTTGTGCTAAATGTGTGATTGTTAATGTCTAGTTTCTATTTTTGAATTCTAATGTCTGTGACTTTGACATGGTTTATTTTTCATGGAACAAGTAATGAGTCCATGTAATCCACCCATCCAATAAACTATATGGTTTTCCTTATTCTAGGAATTTGAGGTCCCTTTCCATTAAATAAACTTTTAGTCAATCAATGACCTTGGTAGTTCTAGAATTAGAAAGCATTTAAAGGTTTGTAAAGGGTGTGACTTCAAGGGAACTCAATACTCTTTGTAGTCTTCTAGTTTGTTGAGTGTCTGAGTATTTTTCACAAACTTCTTACCATTCCACTCCAACCACTAATAGGAAGTTAAATAAAGTCTTTGCATGGTATGGTTTCCCTCCAAAAATTCAAAAAAATTTATGAATGATGGGAATTCAAAGCACATCCCTTACATGGTATAGTTTCCATTTAAAAAATAATAATGTGAATTCAAAGCACATCCCTTGGATAAATAAATAGGCTACAAGCACAGGTTATGGGACTAGAAAGACATGCATCTATGCCTGAAGGTCCCCTCTAACAAGGGCTCTCTCTCACTTCCTACTTTCTATTTTCTTCTCCTTATGGAATGGTGGTTTTTTTGTGGAAGTGCTCTCATGTTTTGAGTGGATGGATCAGTCTTAGGGTGATGATGCAAAGTCACTAGAAGTGGATAGTTTTGGTTTGGACTGAGGATAGACCTTCTCAAGTCAATTTAACAACAAACTCCACAAGGGACTTCTTATGACCTTAATTTAGATTTCCATCCCACCTTCTCTATCGTCCATCCATGCTACCATAACTCACCTCACTACTGAGTTCCCTATTATGCTCTATGTCTTGGTCTAATGTGTTTGAATTCTTGGATAGATTAATTTTGATTGGTCCTTAACTTTTCATGATCATTAATTGACTGAGGGGCTCACAAACTTCTTAGTTGAGGTTATGCAAGGACAAGAAGGGCATGAGTTTGATATGGGGAGAACCCACTTGCATAGCTCTTAGCTTGATTAGTTAAGTTTCCTTACCTTTAACATTACTACAATCCTATCTTTCACATATTCCATTACATATTCTACTCAATGTGCCTTAACCTTTTATTTCATTCATCCACTAAATCATTTTTCATTTTTCTCCATTTTTTCCAAGTTTATGAGTTCCAACATCCTCTTCTCATATTCTCATACAATTCTCGACCTTTTGATCTTTCATTTAACTACAATTTTGTTCAAAAACTCTATGTATTTTGCAAGTTGGACCAAAGTCAATGATTGCTTATGGTGGTTAATGGTTGTCAACGAGGCCCTATTAACTAGGCCTTGTTAACTTAGTGTATAAATCATATATATACCACTATGCACTTAGAAATTTTTTGTCATTTACTCATAACACCTAAGGAGTTTTGTAGTTTTTCAAAGCCCAAAACCTTGCAGAGCCCTTAACTTTCCAACTGTTTATCCAAATCACTCCTTTCTTCAACCCTGCACTTACTGAAAGTAAGCTCTTTATAATGGGGGCCACAAACCTTAAGGTTTTTGATGAAAAATTTTAAAAAAATTTATAACTCCACCAAAGGATTAATAACCTTAACAACATATAAACATCAACTTTTTCAATAGTTAACCCTTCCAACAACCTTTGGTATTATACACAAGTAAAATAATAATTAGAGTAATTAAATTAGCTATAATCACAACTTAGCCAAAGTGTAACTATCCTTAAGAGATAAATGTATTCCAATTACTTCATGTTACACAACAATGACTAACCCATGGTTTAATTGGGATTATAGATGCCACCAAAATAGAAATTCCCATAGGAAGGAGAATCCTCTCAACCAAGGGAGAAATGGCATAGAGCTAGAAGGGGCCAACAAGAACAAGTCCAAGAACTACCAAAGGCAACCCATGCAATGGAACCTTTTCATGAGTAGCCCAAAGTGGAATCTTTCTGATAGATTCCAAAAGAAGAAGTGCCTACAAAATAATCAAAACAAGGAGCAGTTCCTAGACCCACACCAAGGCTTGAGGTCACTTTGACCTAAGCTTACCTTAACATCATCAAGTCCCAAGAAATTCAATGATCAGTTCTTCAAAAGATCAAGTTTGGGCCATTCCTATAAAAAGCTCCAAAAAATGTTAAAACTCAAATGTTAAAGCTCCAACCTCTCCTATGTGGCCAATCATCACATCTAGTGGTGAATGGTACATATGGGAGACATATCTCTTCTAGAGTAATCAAAGGTTAGGGTCCATAGTCAAGATCAAGGACATTCAAGTGTCCTACTTGGTCAAAGCTATCGCATAAGCATTAGGGTTTCTTGACACTGGAATACAATTGGAAAAAGTATTAATGAAACGTGATCCTAAGGCTAAGAAGCAGTGGACTCAGTGGTGCTATGGGGTTGACCATAAGAAGTATGACATGATCGCACTGGTAGAGTGCATCTATTTTAAAATCACAGCCTATCACCTCAATCCAGCAATGAGGCCTAGTAAGGTAACTATCAGTTTTTCCCATGCATGCATCCCTCTAAGAAAAACACTTCTTGTCAACCTTCCACAAATGCTCTACTTGAAGATCAACAAGCATTTTGAAGAAAATGAACATGGAAGGAAAGCCCTACCCTTTCCATGCCTCATTTGAAAACTTTGAAGAAGGGCAGGAATCACCCACTACTCCAATGATACAATTATACATACTCCTTCGGCCTCATTACCCAAAATAATGAAATAAAAGATGCTAATAACAACTCAAGTAGAGAAGCAGCCACCACCATTTCCCACTCAAGAAACAACATCAGAAGCCCATGCAACCATTGAGTGCTTGTACAAAATTCAAGAATATCTCTTGAGCAAGCAAGAGAATTGTGTAGGAATGAGTGGAATAGATACATCTATATATAGACCAACAATGAGTCACCTTAATGAAGTGGATTGAGCAATTAGCTAGATGGAATGGGGTGGATCAATTTTCTCTACCCAACAAATGTAGCTACCTATGAGATTGGATCCCAGTGCTCAATAGGTGATAGTGTTCTTATCTCAACACCATTTATTCCTAGAAATATCTAAGAATGCTACCACCTTCTTGGTGCATTTGGAAAAAGGCAAAGGGGAAACTTTCTTGGTGATGTAACACCAAGGGTAGGAAACAGAGGTTAAAGTTATTGCTGACCATGTAGTTGAAGCACTAAATGCATCCATAGTGTCTGTACTAGATGTATTTGCACTTCTAAATGTGTAGAAATTCATAGGCATGGTTAGAAAAAAGGTTAAATGTAGCCCATTATGAATATTTTCTGAAATGACTGGTGGAAACTAAGCAATTGATTCCAAATATCTTCAATTTTCCAAAAACATCACCACAACCTAGTCAGAGCTACTAGATGTAAGGGGAAAGTGCATTATTCTAGAGGAGAAACTCGAAATAGCTCAAGCATAAAATTAATTCTTGGTTGTGGAGGTTTTTGAACTAAGTGCCCACCTTGGAAATCCCAGAATCCTCAATCTAGCAATAATAAGAGATGAAGCTTTCCAAGAACTTCAAGAATGATTTAGGAAGGTTGAGGAGGAGGTAGTAATGAACATCTTCAGCTAGTTCATAGTTGAAGCAAAAACATATTCAATTCAAAAGGACTTGGCTCAAATGTGCCAAGATAATGAAACTCTCATTGCCCAAAATCATTGCCTATGCAATGTTAATGCCCAGAAGGAAGAGATGTAAGAATATATTCATCAACAGTAGGAGCAACTTGCTACGGTGAGCACTGAATTGAGGAGATTGGCCATAGAGAATTAAAATGTGTCAATGGAGGAAGTTTATGTCTTGCACTAGAAGTCTACCATCGAGATCGCCATCTAGAAGAATGAGGTCCTTAAGTTCAAAAAATAAAGAATCACTATAGAGACAAAGTTATCCCACAAAAACAAGTTAACAAGAAACACATGCAAATGGCAAAGGAAAAAATAAATGAATCCATCTAGTAACTTCAATAAGGAAGAGATGTTTGACAACCAATCATTGATGGGATTGATGCCTATAACAAAGCAGACATCTGCTTGAAGGAGTTGAAAATAGAAGATATGATAGAGTATATCAAGTTGGCCAATCTCTATTACGTAAACCTAGTAATGCTAAGTACCAAATGACCAGGGTCAGAGTTGGAGAAACAAGTGGCTAGCTCATATTTGTTATATGAGGTAGAGTTTAAGCACCATAAAGACACCAAGCAGAAGCTTGAGATTGCAAACACTAAACTCAAAGGTCTTAGAGCATGGTTTACCAATCAACAATCAACTACTGAGAACTTAGCCAAATGGATGAATTCAACTACTTGATAATTCAAGTGGCCATGCTTCCCATAATTTATGTGTTAAATGTTTTCAATTATTTATTAAATTTATTTATTTATTTATTAAGTATTTTTAGTAATTAAGGTAATGAAGTAATTAAATAAGATAATCTAGATAGATTAAACACATAAGTATGACCACTTCGAGCGTAAGACGTATTTGCTTGGTAATCCCAATAGCATTATTACTTGGTATGCCTAGTAGTAGATACATGTGTTTAGGACATGTACAAAAAGTGGGACTAGATACTTATGTTAGAACTAGTTAGACATTAGTTAATTAGTTAAATTAAATTAGTTAGTCCAACTACATTATTTATCTTTAAGCATTGAAACCATAAAAACACAAAGTGATAAAAATCAAATGCCTCAATTACACTTAACCATACCAGTGTACATCACAAGGGTAATTGGGAAGACAATGATTGACCTTAAGGCAAGATTCACTTCCTAGAAGACTAGTACATTAGAAATGATAAAGTTCATAGAATTCAATCGGATCATGCATGAATGGTTTGTGATTCATATGGTTGGACGTAGGGGTACGTCGCCACTCATCAATGACCAATACAAGTACCTCTTTAAAATTTGATGAAGTTGTATGATGATTAATAATTGAAGAAAATTGAAGAGAGTGCTCTAAGCTTGAACCTACTGAAGCATTGGTAATTAAAGGACAATGAAAATATTAATTGAGTAAATATTTTCGTAAGAATAACTCTAAATTAAAAAAAGTTGTTGATGATGCTCCCAAAAGAAAACCAAAGTGTTGAATTATGGGAAGCATGGCCACTTGAAGAGGAATTACAAATTTCTAATGAAAAAGGAGAAATATGTTGATTTTGTTCTTCTAAGAAAGATGTTGATGAAGAAATACTAGACTTGTATGTAGTCATTATTGAAAGTAACTATAATTGTAATTACTAGTATATTGTTTTGAGTGCTTCATATAGCTTTACACCTAGAAACGAAAAGTTTTCTGAATATCATAAAGCTATGTTTGCTCCTATCTTTCCTGGGAATGATGAAGCTTGTATAGTTAATAGCTATAGGAAAGTCATTGTATAATGGTAAAATAATTATAATTCTCAAGGTATATCATGTCCTTGAGCTCACTAAAGACTTATTATCTATTATAGATTTTGATGAATTTCACCTATTTGTATTATTTGGAAATAAGAGATGGAGAATTGTACAGTGAAAGTTTATCATAGCTATAGGATATAGAGAAGAAAGTAGGAGACTATACTAGTTTGATGGTGTATAGTGGCTAGAAAAAATGAAGTCCTTCATGCTCAAAAAGAAAACTTCCCCATGAATCTATAGCATAAAATACTTGGGCATGTGGGAGAAAAGTATATGCAATTTTTTTTTTAGAAAAAGGGTGTAATTAAAGGTAATGCCAAGGATCATTTATCTCTATAAATGTTTCTTAAATAAAAAACTACATTGTTTGAGATTTCTTGAAAATACTAAAAGAGCTAAAAATCCATTGGATCTAGTTCATAGTGATGTGTTTCATCCTATTTTAGTAACTTCACTATCTAGTTCTGAATATTATGGTCCTTTCATAAATGATTATTACAAGAAAGTATGTATTTACTTCATGAAATTCAAGTATGATGTCTTTGATAAATTCAAGGAATACAAAGCTTTTGTTCAGAACTAGTTTGACAAAAGAATTAAAGCCCTCAGAGCATATAATCATGGGGAATTCTATTTTGATGAATTTAAAAGGTTTGGTAAGACTCATAGTATTTTCAGGCAGAAGAGCATTCTACGCACTCCACAACAAAATGCAGTTATATAATCAATGAATAGAACCCTCTTGGAATGAGTTTAGTATAGGCTTAGTGATGCTTTTCTTGAAAATAAATTTTGGGTAGAAGTTGTGATGACATCTTACTACTTAATCAACAAAATGCCCTCATCATCATTGGATGGTATAATCCAACAAGAGATATGTTCTGTTAATAAATTTTCATATTAAATCATTGAAGAGCATTTGGAAGTATAGCTTATTATCATATATCTAAAAAATCTAGATGTATTTTTCTTGGATATAGCCATGGGGTAAAAGATATAATCTATGCAATCCTTGTGCTAACAAAATTTTTTATAGTAAAGATGTGGTGTTTATGGAATCATCTTAGCCTGACAAAATTCAGGATAAGAATCTAGAAAAAACTCACTATGATATTAACCAAGAATCAACTACACAAAAAGTTGATGATGAATCTAATGGTGGAAAATATTTTCCTTAAGAAGAAGATCAACCATTAAGAAGGTCAAGTCAAGTAAGATGAATATGTGAGTATTTACATTCATATGTTTTGTGTATTAGTGGCACTACTCAAAACTATAAGAAGCTTAAAATTCAATAGTTAGTAAAGCTTAGAAAAATGATATGAATGAGGAAATGATATCACTAATGAAAACTAAAAAGACATTGAACTTGTTAAACTTCCTCCTAGAAAAAAACTTGTTGGGTGTAGATGGCATTTTAGGGAAAAGGAGGGAGGAGTATACAAGGCAAGGATAGTAGTAAAAGGATACTCTCAAAAGGAGGATACTAACTATGGAAAAGTTTTTGTAGTAGTTGTAAAGTTAACATCCATAAGATCTCTAATGTCCTTTGTGGATGCTTTAGTTCTTGAACTTGAATAGATAAATGTTAAGATTGCATCTCTTTATGTAGATCTTGATGAAGAAATCTACATGCAACAACCTAAAGGCTATGTAGATAAAGGTAAAGAGAACATGGTATGTCACTTGATGAAATCTTTGTATGGATTGAAACAATCCCCTGTGATATGATATAAGACATTTGATTCTGGTATGATAAGGTTTGATTTTATAATGGCTAATAATGATCCTTGTATCTATCTAAAGAAAGATTTACAAATCTATTTGATACTACTATTATATGTTGATGATATGTTAACAGTAGGGAACAATATGTAAGAATTCACTAAGCTAAAATGCTACATATCATCTCAATTTTAAATGAAGAACTTTGGTGTTAGAAAGAAAATCTTGAGCATGGAAATTAAAAGAGATAGAAAAAGGCAAAAAACATAGCTTAGTCAATCTACATATATTAATAAAGTTTTAGAAAAGCCCATTTAAAGTTTTAGTCAAGAAACTTTTGTTTATGGTTCTAACGGTGAAACTTTTTGCAAGTTAATGCAAATCACTTTAGGTGATGTAAAGTTAATTTATAGTAGTCCCTTGTAATGGTGGGACTAATGAAAATTGCCTGAACAATAGTAGGATCATGAAAAAAAAATAATAAACTGAAAAAAGAGGTCCAACTCCATTCGCTCATGTAATGAAA